>CM060953.1:107014184-107505623 GCA_030765055.1 Mantis religiosa | reverse complement strand
ACCTATTCTTGGCTCTCGGCATGGTATGGAAAAAACCATAGGTTGCAGCATATCATCGCTTGTAGAGAGACGGCAATATGAACCTACCAGTGCAACACTGTGCGTACACATTGGAATGCTATGCTGAATGAAAGGAAACGTCAATACGATATGAACCACCGCATTGATGATTTTCTGGACAGAAATACGAAATTCTAAGTCACCCGCCAAAAAATCGTTAAGATAAGTGTTAAAAGGCAAGCATGTTTATACTACAGTACTTGACTTGTATAAATGAGACAATGGTGCAACTATTCACATTGCTAGGTGTTTTACCGTGTATTTTATTCAGATATTTATTTTGTAGTTTTTCCCCACCTCCGTTATGTGTGTGCCTACTATGTTTTAAAAACTTTAACGATAACCAAGCCACTGCACTCATATGAAGGCACATATCTTTTTTTCTTCTCAATTTCACTGTTGGAAAGTCAATATACCGCTGAAGGAAACTACTGTTGCGTATTCTATGTAAAGCTGAACGCAAATCTCAGTCCCGGATACCCGAACTGAATTCCCCTGCAAGGCTTTATGTGGAAATAACTGTTTTAATCAACTTGAAATTAAGGGCTCGCCGGTCAGGGGTGCTGTCATACTCGACCATTGCAGGGACAACTAAAATAAAACCCCAATATATATAGTAAGGAATATCTACTTCAGAAGCACATTTTCTTTGAATTTTTTAGAGTAACTAAATTCCGAGCCTTCCATCCAGGAATCCAGAAAGCTGTCCTAGAGCTCCTTTCTTCACTAGCTTAGATGCTACTTTTGCCAGCAAAATACAAGTATCTGTTCATTGGTGATCGCATGAGACCTGGTGACCATTTCTGTGCTCTTAGACGTCATGGACAAACCTCTGCTGTTTGAGCTCCAAGCAGCACACTATTGCCAACACAATTTAGCAAGCAGTTGAATTCAAGAGGAGTTATATCTGTTTCTTGCAGGCCAAGAGGGAATGCTATCTGTTACTGTATTTGAGACATGACGTCAATTCTGTGATTTCCTAGCACTTGAGAGCTAACTCTAAACGCGAAATTAAAGTGGTAATAATAAACCCCGAGTTCAGAACGTCTTTCTACTTCCGCCTAGTCGAGTGAAACGTGTAGCGGATTTCGATAGAAATATTGATGTCATAATAACTTTGTAGCAGATAGGGAGTTACGCAGATCTTACAGGAACCTTAATTCACTACCATTCACGTAAAGTATATTTAAACATAGAAACAAATTAAATGAAATCGAAATGTATAAATTCCCTTTGCATACTGTATGCCGCATTCAACTAATTTAGTAACACTGCTCTTGGTTTGTAGTTGCCGGAGCTAGAATAAACATTGAAAATGAAAGATTGAGGAGTTTCAACCTTTCCATTTCTTTAATCTTTCACTTATCTATATTAGGTAGATGAAGTGAATTACAAATGAGGTTTTGATATGAGGTTAAAGCGCAAATACATGATGTGTGGTCTCCTTAAATCAAGAAAGCGTTTTAAAAGTGCGCACCTGTGTCTGTGTGATAAGTGCGCATACCTATATGAAAATCCTATTTCGATAACGAAACATGAACTAAATATGAAATACGTAAATCGCGCCCTTGTAATAATGAAGGCGCAAATTCTCGAAATTCTTAACATGAGAAGTTGATATTTTTAATTTCCTTAAACATGAATGACTATACTTAAAATGGATTTTTCAGATTTGAAACGACATATTTAATCTATAACCTAATTTCTGTAAATGGGAAACCGTAAGGGTCAGATAATTAAATAAGGGAAAATGTGGATTTTGTATATATATATATATATATATATGTGTGTGTGTGTGTGTGTGTGTGTGTGTGTGTGTGTGTGTGTGTGTGTGTGTGTGTGTGTGTGTGTGTGTGTGTGTGTGTGTGTGTTAAATATTTTTGTACCACTAAACATTTCATAGGTATTCTTTGCAATTCGTTGTGAGCTTACCCAGCTTGAACTGCCAAAGTTACAGTTTCGTTGTTTTCCTGTTTTTGTACCTTTTGTGAAGCCGTAGGAATTTGTAACCACAGAAACAATTTCTTATAATGTAACACACACACACACACACACACACACACACACACACACACACACACACACACACACACACACACACACACACACACACACACACACACACACACACACACACACACACACACACACACACACACACACACACACACACACACACACACACACACACACACACACACACACACACACACACACACACACACACACACACACACACACACACACACACACACACACACACACACACACACACACACACACACACACACACACACACACACACACACACACACACACACACACACACACACACACACACACACACACACACACACACACACACACACACACACACACACACACACACACACACACACACACATCTTGACCATTTTGTAAAGTTGTAATGAAAATAAATGATAAATAAAGTGCTTCATGTTATTGAAGCACATAGGAAAAATAAATGCAATTTATCGTGGAAATAACAGACACTATAAAAACCAAGCACTGAAATATTTCATCATACTGAACTACATTTTACTTACAAATGTTCAAATTTTATAGCACTACCAAAAGTACTCGTGTTTGCTTATTTCTTTATGGTTGGGAATTGTCTAGTTATCTGCTATGCGTATTTGTACAATTGCACCACTAATATTGCACTTATCAGCTCGCACTGAAATCGCATCAATTTTAACTTTGTAGTCTCTGGCAAAGAAACCAGACGTATAGGAAAATATGCGCAACAGCCTGTGTTGCCAACTGATGTTAACCAAAAGTCGCCAAATCCAAAATTAAAAGTCCCTAGAAAGTTGCTAAATGAAATCAAATACTATAACTGTTATTTGCGGAATATTTAATACTCATAAAAGCAAAATTCCCTTCTAAAATCAGAATAAAAATACATCTTTCAGCTATTCCTCAGACACCTTCAAACCAAATGACATTGAAGGTTGCAGGAATGTACCAGGGCCGTATGCGCATATATTGTACCAATTTTATGCATGACTCTTTGCGGGATTTCGAAGGACTAACACGTATTTCGTAAAATCCTAATATCATTTCTCAGTTGAAAATACCTAGCCACCATAGGTGCATTATTTCAGCTGATTATTTAGCGTTGACAATGCTCAACTGCCAAAACTTCTTTCTAGCTGTCATTGAAATTGAAAGGCAGAGAATTGCGATTGACTCCATATCTAGCGAAAAATCGTCAGTTGGCAACACTGGCAACAGATAACGCCCTTCTCAGGTCGAAGAAGAGCATCTAATTTAAAGTAGTAGTAGTAGTTTCTTTGCCAATAGTTGCCATCACATCCTACGTAATGAAGGCAGTTCTATTCCTCGACAGGCCGGAAAGATGGTATAGGTATAATATCAGAGTTTTCTCATTGAGACGGCGAAAAGATTTGCTGATGAATAATGATTATTGGGGAAAGGTTGGATTATTGGAACAATAATTAGAGGTTGAAGATTTCTATAGCATAGTGGATTTCTATAGCATAGTGACAATGATAGGGACAGGACATTGCTAATGAAAGGTTTGTCCCTAAATCTTTGCCACGTGAATAAATGACCTTTTAAGAAATAATTGCAGGTGTACAAATTGATTACGTGTTAGACAATTACACGTATTGCCCCAACTTACCATAGTTACAGTAATGAAGAAAGTATTGTTTCAGTATGTCTTATTTGTGTTTTCCTTTCTTTCTTTTTTACGGAAATTGCAGAATTTGGAGAATGTTTAGCCTATTAGCCTTTAAAAATATTAACAATTAATAAGACGTACATATGTACTATATTTACCATATTAACTTTATTTTTTGCCTGTTTTGCACTTAAAGTTGCATATAATAGAAGTAAATTATCTTAAATTTTCGTGTTAGACACATACAGCTCTAGAGTTCTCTATTTGTTTTGCATTAGTTTACTGTATGTATTTCGCTGTTCTCGTAAGCGACAAACGAATGCACCGCACTTGCCAGTCAATGTGAATATGTCTGGTCCCTTTTTCAGGTTGTAGCTTGGCTTGTTCCTCTACAACCAGTCAGTGTTTTCTGTACCTTTAACCTTATCAATGTTTGACTTAACTTACGGCTTTGGTAGGTGTGTAGAAGACGAGAAGCAAAGCAAAATGAATACAAAATTTATAATTTATTGGCTGTTTAATGGGAAGTAAGCAACATTTTATTTAAATCTACTCTTGTTATTTGCAAGTTAAAACCCTATATGCCACCAGAATTAGTAAATGCTTTTTATCACGCGTACGCCTCTAATTTTGATCTTGAAAAACTGATGGTTCATATTAGGTACATGTAATAAGTACAATTTCAGTTGAACAGTAATGTATGTTTCAATATCAACCACAGGTAGAGAAAGTAACTTAAACATAAAAAGAAAGTAGCATAAGTTTTTCCACACAGAACTCGATATGAATTTTGTTTTGTGCGGAAATGGACACTTTAAGGCTCTCTCGAATTTTTGGAAAAAAAATTCCTCTTTTTAAAAAAATCTTCGTGTTACATCCTAAGACACTAAACTTATATTTATACCAAAGTTGATATTTAATCGATGTTTGATTCTTGATTTATGCTGCTCTCTGTCTGTCTGTCTCTCTCTCTCTCTCTCTCTCTCTCTCTCTCTCTCTCTCTCTCTCTCTCTCAGATACATACATGGATCTTCTTCTAAAAGATTCTTTATTTTGAATTCTGGGAGTCACACTCCCAATGAAGTTTCGTGTCAACATTTTGAGTGAAATTCAATACTTTCTCTTATGTAAGTACGTAAACTTAGTATAAACAATATTCATTTAGAATGAAGAGGAATTCACAGAACATTCGCACAAATTTAAGAATGTTATTTTATTTATCATGTTTAAAATTATTGTACTCGTATTTTAATCAAACTGGTTAGAATAATTTTTAAAATATAATAAATGACAATTCTTCTATGTAAAGCATAATGTTGAGTGCAGGTGATAGAAAATCTCGTGTGACGTTTGGGAGAGACAGTGAACTTAACTGCCAAATTTTGTATCTAATAATTCGTTTTCGAGTAATATGTTTACACACAGACACAACATGAAAGGGTGCTTTTTCACGATTTTATTTTATTATTTTTTTACTCTTGATAAAGTAGCATTAAATGTGCATTTCCGTTAAAATTTCGGTACCTAATTATTGGGTGAAATAATTCACTTTCTCTAATTCCTAAAGGTGTTTATTTTAGGCGTAATTAGAATTTAGATGTAGTACTCAGTTACTTTTAGCCCAGAAAAGGAGGCTGAAATAAATAAATTGTACAGACAATCATCCTTTTAGAATAATTCGAACAATATAACGCGCATTCCGTATACTTAATAGCATTTGCTTTAAAATCCGATATCTAATAATATCATGCTTATGGCCGTAATTGGGTATTAATACAAAATATTAAACTGATGTATTCAGCAGTATAAGATACGTGACATATCTAAAATTTCTTTATTCAGGTTTCCCGTTTTTTTACAATGTCACGCAGCTTAAGTTCACAACACAGCAAAGTAATATTATTGAAGTAGAGCCCTCGCAACACAAGTGGAATCGTCAGTGATATAGAACGTGGTTGCCGTTGGGATATTAAATTCTGGCTGGAGAAACCTGACTTGTTTGAAGTTGGCCAAACTAATATGACAGAGTTTCAAAACACTCTCTCCTTCTTGGGTGTGCACGAACCTTCATTGTAATTTGATTGCAACAAGTGTGTAGTAAAAGGCCTCAGAGATGCTGAACCCATCTTATGGGGCCCAAAATCACGGTACGTGGGTAATTTGGAAAACGTATCTGGAATTCCTGAATGGTTAATGTTATGAGAACCGTTTAAGTCACGTGATATATCTAAATGCGAACTAACCACAGAAAACCTAACGCCATCTGAGTTTGAGATAAATGCAGTTTCCATCCCAGTATTAAGGAATCCCTGTGCTGACGGTGGAGTTTTTCTATTTTTACACGTGGTGTTGGATATTCGTTTCATTTTTGTATATTTTTTAAGTGATACGTCGTTTTTATTGAAAAACCGCTCTTTCTTCTCGTGCTTACTAGTAATTTAGGCAACTTCTTTCTCCTTACCACCAGGTATTATTAGAAATTTGATAATGGTTTTAAGAAATCGGTGGTTCAGGTAGTAATATTTGTAAACGTATGTAACTTAGGAATATCATAATGTATTACTTTTAATTAAATGTATGAGGAATAAAAGTCGAGCGGCCAAGTGTTAAGAAAAACATTAAAGTGTTTGACACTTCTTTTATCTTGGTTGATTATAATTTGGCGATATCTTCGAACATAAAAAAAGACTTAAACTTAACCACTGGCGCGACAGCCCTAAGAGGGCCAAGGCCTACCAACCCGACTGTCGGCCTCACGCCCACTTACGCACGGCAGAGGTGGACGATCATCCAACCGATAATTGGAGGAGATGTGGTCAGCATCTCGACATCCCCCAGCCGAAACGTTGGTTTTCGTGACCAGGGCCGCTTACCTACTGTAAGCTCCTCACTTTCCTCACGATGCTGAGTGGGCACCGGTACTATATTATCTTCGAGCATAGGGTTTAAATTATCCTAAAGCTTCTCGTGAAATATCGCCATTATTGGTGGAAAAAACAGGCACAGGCACAATTATTAGATAATATTCCGTAAATGTTTTTTAAAGAATAAAATGGTACAATTTCTGAGCCAGAAAGTATCGACTTGTGCCAGGAAGGCAGTCTCAACGTCTTAACGTTTTTGTGTGCTCGATTAGCGCTCATCTTGTTAAGCCAATCAACTTAGACTACCTTTTTCCATTATCTTCCATGCACTGCTTTGTTGACCTAGAAGCGAAAGCCTCGTGATGCAGCATGCAACTCTGGAAAACTATAGTGTCTACTTGACATGCAGCTCTCATCAAAAGGGCTTCTGCCGGAGTCTTGATTAAGAAAAGCAAGTTTTTTGAAAAGCAAACCAAGGCACATTTGCCACACAAATGATCTTTCTCATGAAAGTCAACCCCTGGCAAAGATTAAAAATACTTAAGCAATGGACTTCAGCTGCTCATGGTTGACACAAGTAGTTATTATTTTTATAACGATTTCTCATTCATTCTGTCGGTAAATCTGAAATCAGTGGTAAAAAGGTACAGCTTCTTAATAATCCTTCATATGCACAAGAGATGAGAAATGTGATACGTGTTATCACATGTTTCTTATGCAAGTGGATGGCCAATGTTTTTGCGCATCTTTGCTTCAAGAGTGGGGAAATGTCACGACTTACAGAAAAATTGTATACTGTATGTACGTTAAGCTGCGGCAACATACGAAAGCTTAGAACCCAGAGTCAAGCGAAAGAGTCGGTTTCTATATTTCGATAAAGGGACTTAACGTCATAGTAAAAATTCAGACTAAATTCTGTGCAATGGAACGATGCGATCGCATGTAGTTTCTTTCTATTGCAGTCACTGTTATGTAGAAGCATAAATATATTAGCGTATTATATGTCCATTCCACATTATATTGATTGGTTGTTTCGCTATTTCTGTCATAATACCGGTTAGCGAAATGTTTATTGTTAACGTCGTGTAATATTAGCGCATGATTGATAAATCCAGAATCTCTATGTACATGAATTGTTGAATTTGCCCTTGTTTCTAGAAGGTAGCGCTTGAATCGATGGAAATCGTTTATAATCGCAGTGCACGATCAATGTGACATTTGAAACATAAGTTGCATCTAGAAACAGACGGTCATCCATTTGCAAAATTCTTGGCGTCGCATCCTTGGAACGCTCAACTTAAAGAACAATCTGGTATCTAAATCGACTTTTCGTTTTTTATTTATGCTCTGCTCACCTTTATATAAACCGCCCTTTTTGTGTATTTAGGGGCTCTCACTGTTACCCTAGCTATAGTACTCTCAGTAGTGTATTATTTATTGGATATTTAGTAGCAACATGGTTTCTTTGGGTAATATTGAAGTAAAACAACTAATATTAAGCACTCATATCAACACTCATGTGTTGCTCAGCAAAACTGGTTTTCTCGAAAATAGCGAATAGAGGGGACAGCAATCTCGCAGTAGGCCACTGAATATGTTCATTTCTTTTGGTTAATTTCTCAAAGTGCCGCTAATGTTTGTATTATTTTTTATCGTTACCGAAGGTAACTGTAGTGATTTTTTTCTCTTCATCTGGGAATGTTTCTACGACTAGAACGCATGTAAGTACATGGTAGATGTCGCCCTCGTCTGGTCGAGGAGCAAACTAATCAAGCGCCCTTTGTCTTCTCGTATGCTGTAGGCGGCATGCATTGTTGAGTCTAAGAGGTCTTGAATGGATCAGGCAGGCTTCAGTGTTTCGGTACTGCCCCTTCATTTTCGGAAAATATCTAGTGTAGTTTATGAACAGCGTTCAATTAGCAGCCCGGGCTGCAGTTTTAAAACACAAGACGCTTTAAACATGGCGCTAGTGTGAGTGTTTCACTGTGCTTGGTAGCAGGGGATTCAAGCATTTCTCTATGTGCAAGAGACAAGTTCTGCGATTGCTTCGTTGAAAACAAAATATAGCCAGTCCTCTATTAATCCCTTATTCATTTCTCAAGTTTGTGTAGCTTATTAGGCAGCCAAGTGAGTGAAAACCCTTGGTGAGCGAGACGTAGGCACATTGTTATTGATAAAAATTACTTCTTCCGAATAATACAGAAACTACAGAAATTATTCATGTCAACTCATTTTTTGTTGCATATTCCTACTTTTTCCACTATGTTTAAGTAGCGAAGTATTTCACAAAATAATCGATACTGAGATTTTGCCGAAAATGTATTGAGACTGGAATTAAAAAAATAAAAACTGAAGTTATGTGCGTGCGTGTGTGTGGGGGGGTCCGCAGCATAACACAGTGAGATGCCAAATATAAGTTCAGCTTTCTAAGATGTTAGACCTAGATTTTGAAGTACCTCAATTCCCCAGAGTATCCGTTACATATAACAGTTTTTTAAAAAAAAGTTGATATTCAAAAATTGGCAAAGACTTTAATTAAAATACCAGTTTTATAATATTTTCGTGACAAGAAATGTATATCTTAAATTTTTTAGGAATGTCGTCGGAATACCTTTGCAATACTGCTAAACCGTAGAGGGTAGACAAAATCTTGATGTACACAAACTGTATATTATCTCATTAAAGCACACAAATTGTATCAACTAGAAGACCGGTTATTTTTGTTTTAAAGGCAAGTTCCTAGAAATTAATAAATGTTATGTTAGCAGTAAACAGTAAAACAAATTAATTTACTTTCGGAATGAAATATATATATATATATATATATATATATATATATATATATATATATATATGAAATAGGTAATGCGGGTTTACGGCATATTTCGTATACGTACTTTATAATAGATTTTAGGTGAATGAGGGCTTAGATTTGAGATTACTCAAATCATTGCATAATACTTTAAATTTGACGGGTTCGTTGGGATAATCATTAAACCCTTTCGTTTTTCCATGTCAAACGATATATTGTATAGCAGGTATAACTGTGAGTTACTCTAACAGTAGCTTCTTAAGTTCCTAATAAATGCACTAATCTGTAGCTCTGCCTTATATCAACAAAACTTGGCATGTTAAAGCGCAGGTACAGTGACTGTCAGAATTTTTCGTACAAGTATAACTTTTATACATTTAACAACAAAAGATTAACAACAAACCTATTTAATTCCATTTTTCTCACTCCATATTGTAAAGTTACACATACAGGTAACAAAATAAAGTTTCATTTCATTTCATGAAGCAGAATGTATGAAACTTATGAATGTAATTATATAAATACAAAATTTCATATTCAAAATTATTCGGACAAAAAATATAAGTACAAAACAAACAGAAAGAATAGGGGCCATGTAGGAACATAGTGGTTCTTCCCTTCCTCCGAAGCACTTCAGTCAGCCTACTGGTTATGCTCTCCACCAGTTTGCTAGTAGTAGAACGGGGCAATTTTTGCATTCCTCTTGCAGTCGCCTCCTCACATCAGCTCCAGAATTCATGGGAAGTTTTCGTAAGTTCTTTTCGAGTATATCCCATAGATTCTCAATCCGATTGACGGGACTCTGTGGAGGAAGATTCACAACTTTAGGACAGTTGTACAACCACCATAGCCTTACATTATAGGCCGTATGTTTTGGGACATTGTCCTGATAACATTTAAGACAGTCTACTATTCCCATATTTTCTGCTCTTTTCTTCATGCTATCTTATAAAATATGAAGATACTGAAGATTTATGTGTCCATCTATAAAAACTACCTCACCTACTCTTTCAGCTGACTTACACATGCCCCTCCCCCACCATGTTTTACAGTCGCCTGCATATTTCGTTCTTCTAATTCTTTATTGGGCTGTCTCCAAACTATAAATCGCCCATCTGAGCCAGAAATGTTGAATTTTGACTCGTCGCAGAAAATTACTGTTTTCCACCGGTCCATATCTTTGTTGAGGTGCTCCTTAGCAAATCTTTGCCGCTTGAACCGATTAATTTTATTGACATAGGGATTTTTTTTCTTGCAGTTTGTTCATGATAATGTTCTCTGTATAACACTCCCCGGATTGTTCTTGCGCTGACCCTCTTTCCAAACGCACTCGCAGCCCCAGCAGTTGCAGTAAGACGTGGATTATTTTTCACTTTGCTTATCCCTGTCTGTGGCAAATTTTTAATCCTATCTTGATATTTATATTGGCAGATAATATCGTTATGGGTACTTTTCTTCATGTTCAACAAATCTGCTCATTGGAATCTCCACGCACAACAGATAACAAGGGCAAAGCATGCCCTGAGTTGCCAACCATCCCTTGTCCAAAAAATATTTAATCCAGCCACCTTTTTCACTTTAGGTGTTTTGTGTTACTTACCTTTTGCAATCACAGATATGGATCTTCCTTCTGATAGTTTTTATTGTTTAAATCAGTAGAATTCACTAGTGCATTGAAAACCATTTGTGAACTACTTCAGTATTTCTGTTAAAGGCTGGACTTTTTTTTAATCAAAGGACCTATTTTCTGTTTATAAAAAATCTATGACATGGTATAAAGTTTTTCCCCTGCAGTAGTAGTCTATTTACGTGAATAGGTCCTAAACTAACCTTAGTTCACTAAATTCACTAAAAAATAACCTTTTTGGTGTACTTTAGATACAGCTTCTAATGCGTCCATATGTTTAAAACGGTACACCAACAGGGGAATGAGATTGAACTGCCGCCAAATGTAAAGGAATTCTATTATATTGTGATAATTATTTAATATGGACTATCGTATGAATTTGTCCACCACCTTGGATAAATGATGCCATTGAAGTCCTTTCGAATCTTTGAAATAATGTCTTCCATATATCGGATCTCCACGGGATCTTGCTCGGAGAATAAAGTATCGCTTCCCGTTCCACGCCTGCCTGTTTAATACGAGCACTTATTTATTAATGAGGTAGATTGACTAATAAGTTGGAATACATTTTTAAAGTCATCTGCTTACCCATCATAAAGGACAGAGTGCGACTGCTTGCCTTAGTTCCCAACACATGTATGGCACCTACTTGTGTAATAACCCCACTATATTTGGTTCTCTTTGAGATATTGAATAGTTCGCTTAGAGAATATTATGCTTAAGTTAGTCCAAAACGTGTGGATTAGTTCTAACCTTTGCCTTTTAATGACCTGCAGAGTAGTCACAGGGATTAAACCTCTTGTTACGCAGATCTATTCTTCACCTACATACCAGTCATAAATAGATGCTCGATGTGTAATAGATTAAGTTCATTTCCATTACTCTCATTTCACGTGTTTCTCCAATTGGAACTCGATAGGACCAGTGGCGGCTCGTGGAATAAAGAAGTGGATGTTCACAAGATCTACACTTAAAATGCACACTAGCACTATCTGCCACTGCCACCACCACTACTACTAATGAGTGCTAGCTCAAACGCCCCTTGAAATTTTATACAATCTATTAGCCTATAAAGAATTATCTATTCCTATCAACTTGCTCACTGTGTCGCTTTCCTGACAGTCTGTAAGCGCTGTCCAGCTGAGGACTAATATTCACACGACCAAACATGAACTGAATACATGCATTCTTATGTGAGTGAGAATTCTCGGTTTTTGTTATTTTATATATATATATATATATTTCACTAAGATGTACAATGTCAGCGCATCCTACTTTTGTCCAATTACTTCAGAGCTAGTCCTGCGTCGTGGTGTAGCGGGCTAAGGCAGCATGCCTTGGTCCCTGGCCACGGAAAGCGGCCCAGGTTCGATCCCACCCATGGAGTGTGGATTTTCGGTCCCGGTGCCCACTCAGCATCGTGAGGAAATTGAGGAGCTTACGACCCTGGTCACGAAAACCAACGTTCCGGCTGGGAGATGCCGAGATGCTGACCACATCTCCCCGTATCGGTTGGATGATCGCCCACCTCTGCCATGCGCAAGTGGGCGTGAGGCCCGTAGTCGGGTTGGTAGGCCTTGGTTCCGTTAGGGCTGTCGCGCCAGTGGTTAACTTAACTCACTTCAGAGCTAAACAGAAGTCACGGAAAGCAAAACAGCGCATTTCTAATACTGCAACCGCATAGCCATTTACAGGTAGTGTATATAAATTGCATTTTTGTAACACGCTTAACTACCAAATTGGGCTGCGGACGTCGTATTCGCTTTATTAAATTTTTTCTTCGCAAGTCACTTTGTTTTATTTCTTAAAATGGAATCCACCGAGTTCGTAGCTACCTCTTGAGAGAAGTTCAACAGTCACAAAGATTCCTAAAACCTCGCTGCACACAACAAAGAGTAATTGTTTTGCGCTAAAGCACTTTGTTGTTGTTGTTGTTGTTGTAATTTACGTCCTCCAACGTTAAGTCATATCGGACGGTGAATGAATTGGATGAAATGGTGCTCAAATGATTCCAATGTCCATGGAGACGCTAAAGCACTAGTTGTATGTACTAGGAAATTCGCAATTGTCTCATCTGCTGGTTATCTACAAATTCCAAGTTCATCACATTGTTTAAAACAAAATATCTGTTTAGAAGCTGGACTGTAAAAACACACTGTATTCGAAGCAACAAAGCAAAGGCTGATAGCGCTAGGAGTTGTAAACATTCTTTGTATTTGGAGATAGTTACAGTTAAACTCTATAGATAGTAGCACTTACCCACAGATGACCAAGAACTCTGGCGTTGCCAAGGTGAATTAACGTACACATCGAAACTGTGCTATCATCTGGGCGTACCCAACCAATGCCTGTCTGTAGCATTTGTCGTCCACGCATGCGCAGAGCGTTAAACGTTACATGAGATGCTAGCACAAGAAAAGTTTGCTACTTGCAACGTTGCAACATACTCATGCTTATCGCCTTCTACTTACTACATATTAAGCAATGAGCGCGGTAAATACAAATAACGAATGAAAAGAGGAATCGAGCTTCTACAAGACAAATATTGGGGTTCACGTGCTCTTGTGCTCCTAAACAGCAGCCTCCCCTGGATAGGACTATGTTGCTAGACTTGAATAAACCTGTTATCACCGCAGACCGCTTCCCTCTTCTTCACAAACTCTGTTCCTATTGCTGAGCGGAATCCCCTCTCAGCTGCGGAGACAGAATTTATGGATGATCCAGATCATGCTGTTATTTATATATATATATATATATATATAACAGCATGACTATAATATATATAACTACGTTTATATATATTCTATATATAGAATGGTAAACCCCTTATCGTATAGTACGCTCTAAAATGGTCTTCATTTCTTCTATAATGGTCTTCACTTTCTATTTCTGTATATTTCACCCAAGAACCCACCAGGAGACAAAATTAGGTATATGCGTACTGTCGACAGCCCACTTACTTCAGGAATATGAACATACTGTAGAAAAAGTGTGAATTGCAAACATTTTAGGTGTTGGAAATGAGATATATAAAGGCCGTGATGATAAAATTGCAACTCAAATTCTATGAACATACATATCTACAGATTATGGCTTTAGAAACATCAGTGAGGTGTCCAGCAACACGTTGGTAACTTTCAGTGGCATGAAAATGAAGAGTTAATAACAATTACTACATTGGTATTAGAATATTTTGTTCCTACATTAAAATAACAGTGTAATAGCATGCTTAGGCATCTTCTTTCATGCAATTTTGTATTACTCAATTTTCAAAGTAATTATGTCATAAATTATACATCTTGATTTTCGTGTATCAATTCTGGATATAAATGTTACTCCATTAGGTACTACTCTTGTTAACCATGTTAATCTTGTTTTGTACTACTCTTGTTAATCTTGTTTATGGAACGATATTTCTATCAGTATCCTAATGAGTATTTTACTGAGGGTTAGGGCTATAAATATGAGCAATAAACACAATAAATCTCGTTTACCTAATGAACCATTAAAAATTTACTGAAACTTGGTAAATGCGGCATGATACTTATTCTGAGAATACGATCCTGAAAAGTTAGCCCTCTTAATGTCTATCTTTGAGCGTAGAATACTATAAAGAGAGAATTATTAATAAAAGTAACCATATTTAATTCATGTAAATTAACCTATTGATAAAACACTTGTAAGGAACATATTAGATAATATAATTTAGTATCTCCTTTTTGTTTGACATACTGGTCTTCTACCACAACTAGCACAATATTCACCACAAGCAAGAATACTACAATATATTTTGTACTAGTTGATGATGCAGTATATCTGAAACCCAATAGTGGAACAAATCGATAGTGCCTTTTAATCACGCTCTTGTCTACATTTATTATCGAAGTTCTCGTGGTTCCATTTTATCTATTTGGTTTTCACTTGCTTTTTTATTAAGCAAGTAACGTATACCTAGGGTTAAAAGATTGTTAGAGACGGACTTTTGCCTATTTTGTTCAAGTGCTTCCTCCTCCCCCTTAACACTCCAGTAACTTTCTGGCAGACTTCCACCAGAATATCGGCAGCGGAATATGTAAACAAGAGAGGCGGTTTAGTCGTTAATTTGCACCGTTTCCGTAAGGAGCGGTCCTGAAGAGATCATTAAAGTCATATATTTGGAAAGTGCATCGTTAATTTTAAGGATTTGCGTAGAGAGAAGTTCGCGACGAAATTATATGCAGCCTGCATGTGGGTACAAAATTCATTACTTGTATTAAAAAAGCTGGGGCGGTATTAAAATTAATACCATAGTCACCAGTAATGCCAATATTTTGTGAACTATACCATGTGCTTGCACTCCGATTTTGTCCAACTTTAAAGCCATAAATGGCAGGCTAATGAGTGAACTATAATTAAATACCCAGTAATTACTTACTTCATAAAATTAATATGTACCTTCATCAGTAAATGTAGTTAACATGCATGAAACTATAATATCTCCAAAACTAATTTTGTAGAAAGAAATGTCTAGAATTAGCTTTGGTTAGGCATTATGGTGAAAAGCAAATTCTGTTAAACGTGTTTTATTTGGGGGATGGTCTGTCATTTTAGGGTTTAATGATTTTATGATTTTAAAATGTTCACTTATATGCCTCCTAGTAATATGCAGAGATTTAAATGTTCAAATTCATCATTATCGTTTTCTGCTTATAAGCTTGTTTAAGAATGCCCTTAAGTGGACCTGAAACATATCTGATGTATGTAACATATCCATTATTAACTCAGTAAGTCGTGTTCAGCGTAAAATTTGTAAAGCAGTACGTGCTTAACTAAAATTTGTGGATACTGTGACTTCCTTTTTTCGCATGTTGGTAGGGTATGAAAATATATTCCGGAGTAAAGCATTGTGAGCCTGTTGTTGCTTATATAACGCTTAAGGTGTTAATTTGTAATGCAATTTCGATTATTCGTCAGCTGCGTTGCAGGAGTACAAGCTGTTGCGTCGTACAGCAATGTATACCGGAGCCGTCCTTACTTTATATGATGTAAACAGAGCGGGAAAAATTAAAAATTAAGGGACGGGTCTTTCTGTGGAATAACAGTGCTAAATAACTGCGTGTCGCCACTTCGGTAATGACTTAGTTCCACTGGCATGCAACTGATATTACATATCGGATAGGAACCTGACAACGGACGAATCCCTTAAACAGTTTCCACTTCCGAACTTTTCTTCGATAATTCCTTCGCCACAACAATATACCTTCATGCTCAGCAATTATACTTTTTCTCTTTCTGTTCACAAATTTAAAACCTATATCGCGAAGAATGCTGTAGAAGCTCGTTTTTGAAAGCTCGGTTAAACAGGATCATTGTTTACTGCTTGAAGCACTCTTTTAATTGCGGTGGCTCGTTTCTTTCAAAGAAGCTATGAACCTTGCGACGAGTAATACTTTTAACAAATTCATCGCATTCACTTTCCACAACTAGCTTCGTTCTTTTCCTGTGTTTTCACAACCTCGCTTCGAGCGGCATTGATACTTGACACTGAAACATCGGTTAATTCTGCTGACAAATTAACGTCCCCAATTGCTCAGGTTGGGTATTTTTCACATAACTTGCAAAACACGTTCAACATAATTTGCTTTCCATCACTTTTTAAAGGTTTCCCTCTGTGATATTTTACATATTGTGCGGAAGCCGCCATTTGTAAACTGTCTTCCCACTTCCTTTTAAGCTGCGCAAGTGCAGCGTGCACTCTAATTAATATATACAAATTACGCTTACATATACCAATTAAAATACTGTTGTATTTGTAAAAATGTGGTGTTTATATATTTTGCATTAGATGTAAAGTCCTTAAAGTTGATATGCGAACTATTTTATACATCCCAGAGAGTTACAAGGCTAAACAGCTAATGATGTCGCACACGTACACGTGTTTCTACTTGGATTGTCATATAAACTTTGCACGGCTCCGGTATAGGTACAAATCTCGTTTATACTACTTATTTCGCTTACCATGGTAGACCATCACTAACCGTAACTCTTAAGTAAAAGGGAATACCTATCCAAAGTAATTTAGATGTTCTCTTTTTTACTTAAGAGTTTATTTTTCTAACTAGAGTTGTCTTATATAAAATTTTGAGTCGGAAACAGGAAGAAGCTAACTCACTGACGTCATACATTTAGGATTCAGTTGACTGATACTGTTTTGTATGCTACGATATGGTATACTTTGGATTACTATTTGTAATTTTCTCACTCTTTGATACGCTTATTTCTATTCAAGTTGCTCGTTACATTACAGTTTTAATACATTTAAGCACTACTCAATTTTAATTCTTGTTAGGAATAGTGCATGGGTTGGAGAGGGGCTTAAACGTATGGGCAGTTTATCTGTAGTTGCTTAGTTACGATCTTCTAGTAGTCGTATGTGTCGGACAGTTGGCATTAGCTGCCCAATCGTTTTCCTGTGTTCTCTAGTTGGTCACTATCGATTTAATCGGAACATGCCTTTCGTGATGGTATGATCACCGATCTATGGGTATAATGTATGGTCAGTGCGTTGAGGGCAAAGATCCTTAGTTACGTAGGTACATACATATATTCCTGTGTCATCTGCCTATTATATGTATTTTGTCCTAAGGGCAGGACTCAAGCTTCCACTTTATATCCAATTCGAGATTTATCTGAAAGTCAAATTGGTCAATACATGGCATTTGAACCAGTGGCTTACTTTCTCCAAACGTCATTTCACTTTCTATTAAAAATGGCATTAGCAACAAAACTTTAATCAGGAAGGGCCAAGATAGTGTACCAGCACATACCACCTACTAGAATTAATTGCGCTACATTTTGTTGTATCCATTATTTGTACTCATACTCATATTTTAAAATTTGTTTTTAAAATGTTTAATCACCACATTAATTATTGTACTATCCTACACTAATTGGGGTTAACGTGGAATGTGTTTTCAAGATATGAATTATAGAATTAAAACCGTGCTAGAAGAATATTTTAATTGGAGCTATTTAAACATTAAAAACTTATAAATTATTTACTGTAAGGTTTTCAAGTTTGGCAAACACGCGAGGTTTTTAGATGTATGTTGAACATTTCAAAAGCTTAGATAAATGGACATAACTATAATTTCCCAAATATGTCCATCTTTCTCCTTAACAAGTTTGCAAAGTTATGGCTCTAAGAAAGGGCATGACGTTTTCTACCTTTCAAGTAATCCATTGGGCTCTAGGATTGGAGAGAACATCTTAATTATAAGTTAAGATTAATGATTCCTTCTTATTTTACCTCGGATATGACGCATGCAGAAGAGGGTCTAAACTCCACTCTGAAGGTTTAATAATAATAATAATAATAATAATAATAATAATAATAATAATAATAATAATAATAATAATAATAATAATAATAATAATAATAATAATAATAATAATAATAATAATAATAATAATAATAATATTATTATTATTATTATTATTATTATTATTATTATTATTATTATTATTATTATTATTATTATTATTATTATTATTATTATTATTATTATTATTATTATTATTATTATTATTATTATTATTATTATTATTATTATTATTATTATTATTATTATTATTATTATTATTATTATTATTATTATTATTATTATTATTATTATTATTATTATTATTATTATTATTATTATTATTATTATTATTATTATTATTATTATTATTATTATTATTATTATTATTATATAATGTAAATTTCTGCTTGGTTTTATCAGTAACAATTCGAGTGTATCGAACTTCGCTGTGACAATAAGTGCTACAACAGATTAATTAACTAATCAGAGAAATTGGGAGTTGTTTTCTAAGCAAGTGAAATGTCGTAGTAAGAGAAAGAAGAATAACAGGCAATAGATTTCTGATGGTATGCTACTGTCGGCTTAGAAGGAAATAATTACAAATGAGAATGACAACGTGGAGTATGGTCCAGGGCTGGCTCCTCTACTGCATCCGTCTTAAACACTTTTTGTATTACTTCGCGCCCACGTGTACAAGCGTGAAATATGCCAGTGACACTTTGGTCGATGTGTTACGCCATTTTACATTCAAACAAGTTGTGTGCACAAGAGTAGCTCACCAGTAGGATTTTGCTTTTGTTCGCGGAATTGCTCACAGGAAAGTATGCTTCTTAGGACGGCAGGAGTATAGGAGTTTTGCAGCACAAAGCGGCAGTTGCCAAACCCTCTATCTTTCAGATATAACCTAATTTTTTATCAGCAATGTTAGTCCTCCACTAATCCTTGTCGGGACCGGTTTCACGGTGTGCGGTCGGTTGCTGTGTCGTGGTGAGGGTGACAGGAGGTTCGCAATAAGCATGGCACGGATGTTTTAAACTTGTCTAACTCACATAATGTAAACGCTGAACAACAAACGTAGCCTATATCAAGCAAGGGTATATTGGAACCTCTTCTTTCCCTGTCATGCATTTCTAGCATCTGCTTAGGAAACAGTTCATTTTACTCAGCAGTTCCATGGAAGATGGCAGAAAATGCTTGTGGAATATAATTAATCTAAAGTGTGTTTATATTTGTTTGGTAAACTTTATCTTTATGTCATCTCTTTATCTTTAAATCCCTGTGATATTTTACCTCTGGGATGCTGAGAAAAACATAAAATAGATGGACCAGGGTAATTGAAAAGAAAGGCATGTAGAAATGCATTGGAAACTAAAGGTCAAGTAGTGGAACTTTAAATGCTTATTTGTTAGAACAGTAACAAGAAAGGGAGCTTTTAATATAAAATGAGCATCACGTGTGGATTCCAAAAGAAACAATTAAAGAAGACATTTGAAGAATACTTTGTGGAAAATATCGACATATACTTGGATATTATGACGAAGGGAGGAATAACGTAACTCTTTGAATTTGGGCATGAGAAGATTAGAATCTGCGATATTGACACACAAACTAATTGATGCTGATTTTTAAGAACGTTGGGCGAAGAAGTGCAATTCTGAAATTAATCAGGAAGAAGAAAATGAATGGCTCTGGGCCTTTGATGACGAGAAACGTTGCTGAGAGATTAAAGAGGAAAGATGAACGGAAAAGAGGGAAAAAATAGGCATAAGATAAATGGTTCATGTACGCACAGAAAGAGAACGGAAGAGAAACGAATTTAAGAGGCTGGATTTGCAGAGATGCGGCCTTGGTGAAAAACTAGGATAAGTATACATCATCGGCACAAAAGATATTCAGGTGCATAATTTATGTATAATTTATGTATAATTTATGTATAATTTCAGCAGAGTAGAAAGAGTATACACTTCCCCATTCTTCTTGTTAATTGTTTGCATCTGCTTTTCCAGCTATAGGCGTTACCTTCATTATAACACTGTAGCAAATGAAGTTACGTACTTTTATTTTCATAACGCTTAGCTGTGAAAATAGCTGGCAAAATGGTACGGTACCAGAACACAAACTTACTCGTATATATTGCCACCAACAGTGTGGGATAAGTGGGGAGGAAGGACAGTCGGTTGCATCACTGTTGCGTAACAAGGTACAAGTCGGAACTGTGATGTAAACAGGAGAAAAAGCTGGCAACATTACATAGCAAACTTGCTAGCGGAAGAAGATGCTACTTCAGAGCGTAAACTAAACGTTCTTGTGGAGCATCTTATCGTTTCTAGGTCAAGGATGAAATACCGTTATTGTACTGCTCAGTTGGAACAATTGCTTGTTCCTACTTTAGTAAGCAATTAAGATATTTTGTTGGTGAAGCATAATTGATACATTGGGCTGGAATATATGGATATAATACAATTTTTAACAGACAACAATACACTTGTGCTTAGGGCTTGGGCTTTGCAGAAATTTAGGTCCTAAATTAAGTATTTTACATGTTTTGGTCATTTTTCTATATTAAGCATGCCATTTCACTTATGCCTTTGTAATTATCGAAGGTTCAGCGCTAAATGCACATAAATAGGAAACAAAAATAAAGGGTTCTAAGCAGTATTTTTTCTGTATTACGTCAATGATTAAAATACTATGACAACAGGTGCGTTCAAGTAATAACACCTATTTTTTATTTCAGGACTGGGACCAGATATGAACTTCTGATTTTTTTTCTAAATATATATGGACTCTTTGTGAATGCGTGGCAGAAATGGCAGCACTGTACAGTGCATAGATCTCTAGTGGCAGCGACGAAAGTTGGCACTGTTTTTGTTACTTAAAATGGTGCCGTTTTCAGTGCAAGAACAGCGTGTAATCATTCGTTTTCTCCATTTTCGTGGTGTGACACCTATTGAAATTCATCGTCAGTTGAGTGAGGCGTGTGGTGATGGTACCATGGATGTGTATGTGCGTTCCTGGGTGCGACAGTTCAGTGAAGGCAGAACATCGGGTGACAACAAACCAAGACAGTTGCAGATATCGCCTCCAAAATTGGCATTTCCGTGGGATCTGTGCACACAGTCTTGCACGAAGATCTGAAAATGCTCAATCGGCGATCCTCCAAAATAACGTTTTCCACTCGCTGGATCATGCCGTCAGACCGGCTGGTGCGAGGCCGAGACTGTCTTGGTTTGTTGTCAAACGATGTTCTACCTGCATTGAACTGGGAACCCAGGAACGCACATTAGACACATCTGTGGTACCATCACCACATGCCTCACTAAACTGTCGATGAATTTCAACAAGCTTCAAATCATGAACGTTGAGAAAATGAATGATTACACGCTGTTCTTGCAATGAAAACGTCACCATTTTAAGTATCAAAAACAGTTCTAGCTCTCGTCGCTGCCACTAGAGTTCTATGCGCTGTACAGTGCTGCCATCTGTCACGCATTCACAAAGACTCCATGTGTGTTAGGAGGAAAAAAGAAACAGAAGTTCCTATCTGGTCTAAGTCCTGAAAAAATAGGAGGTAGAATAAGCACCTTGTAGAATAAGTGGAACTGTACGGATTTTTTTCTTTTAGGTATATTCAGAATAATAGGAACAACACATTTTTTTTAAAATGAAACTGTGAAACTGGTACGGAAAAAGGTAATTTATGTAATTTCTCTAGCAATTCTATAAGCTGTTCACTGGAACAAACCATTCATTATAAAAGCTCGAATAATTTTACTCAGCAATCGCATAATTTAATGAACTATATCTACAATCAAATAACTTAAGAGTTCCTAGCTGCTAGCAGCAGAAACAAAAAATTTCATATTGTTATGTGGTTCTGGTTAAAATTTCAAAGTAATCAGTTAAGAGTAATGAAAACCTGCTATTTCATTCAAGGCGAATGCCATCCTGTCCAAACAGGGTTGAACACATATCTAAATCGCCGTGTTTTAATACAACAAAAGAATGGCAAAGTTGTGTAACTTAAGTACACATTTTTCTTAATGCAACTTCACTCTCTACTTCAGGTATAAGCTTCAGAGAAAGTATAGGGACATAAAACGGACAAGTCTCCACTGTAAGAAACTGCGTCTTCCTGCTATTGAGGTCTGTCATCTTAAGGTATGCCAAAGACATCCGCGAACTTCAACTATGGGTTGATACAGAAATTATGGTTTGCAGAAGCAAAGAATAATGATAGACGTCGAAGGAATGTTGGTCTTTGTGACGACCAAGGCCAGTTTAGTTGGGGAAACTGTTTATAACAATGCCATGAATGAAAAGAACAGTGTCCTTAGAAGGTTTCTAAAGGAATTGTCACTTGACGTACATGAATAGGGTATTCTTCGGATCGTTTACAATGGCGACCAAAACACCCACAAAAGGACTTTGGTTTGAAAAAGGAATTTGGAGAGTGAAAGTTATATAAAGACACACGCGCAGCTGTGGTGAAGGCAGTCGTCGGTGTATAGCCGATATGGCTATATCGCGGCTAGAAGCCATTACGAACATATATCGGCGTGTAGCCGATATGAGAGAAGAGTCAGACGTGAAGCCTATTAGAGCGGTCAACTTGTTCGGTCTTGAATATTTGTCAGGTCATCAAAATTTATCGAGAAATATAATTAGCATTCAGTCACTATAAACCGTGATTGGTGACCCTCGGTCGGCAGCTTCCATTTCGAGGTTTGAAATAAGAAGCAGTGAATAAATAATTTGGAAACGGGCATTCCAGTGTTGTAAAATTTCCTTCTCACACACATCCACGCATACCCTGAGAGAAACCTCATTGCTCACTATAATATTTGCTTCAAACTGGTGCACAACGTAGAGCGGTGGTAACCTGTGATCGCCACCACCATCATTTTTGTATCAAATTGGCGCGCCAACGTGGAGCTCGTTACGAGGAGGAGGTTCAGCACGATAGGAGAAGAAGGGTCAACCTGAGGAGGAGGTTCAGCCCGATACGAGAAGGAGTTTCAACCCGACGACGAGGTTCAACAAGAGAATCAGATTCAACCTAGAAGGAGGTTCAACCTAGAAGGAGTTTCAACCCGACAGCGAGGTTCAACAGGTGAAGGTGGTTCGACAGGAGGACGGTCGACCCATCCAGAAATTCGTCAACAGTTCGACTGGAAAGAAGAAAGGAGGCCGACATCATCAGAGACATCAGGAGCCAGTAAAAACAATCAAAGGTACAGAGTGTAAAATTATATACTAGATTATGGTGAATTTATTTGAGAAGTGAAAAACAAGATTTTAAGTAAAA
The DNA here is from genome assembly GCA_030765055.1 of Mantis religiosa. Classification (NCBI taxonomy): domain Eukaryota; kingdom Metazoa; phylum Arthropoda; class Insecta; order Mantodea; family Mantidae; genus Mantis; species Mantis religiosa. The sequence goes on along the minus strand of CM060953.1, from coordinate 107,481,939 downwards.
ATATGTAGAAAACATGGGAGTTCAGGAGGTTGATGCTAGTAGCAGTAGGCAGGAAGTTGAAGTACCAGAGTGTAGTGTAACTGTCCCAAAGAATGTAGAAATGGAAAGAAGTATGTTAGGGGCACTCAGAGAAATGTTTGCAAGTTTCAGTAAAGATATAAAGAATGAGATTCGAGGTTTAAGTAAAATGATAGATGATAGTTATCAAAGTTTAAGTGAAAGTTTAAGTAAAAAGATAGATGATAACAGTCAAAGTTTAAAAAAGATAGAAGAAAAGTTAGAAAATAGTGTTCAGAAGTTAGAGGTAGGACAAATAGAACTAGGAAAGAAGTTAGACAATCAACAACAGTCGTTAGAAAATTTCGGGAAAGTTAGTCAGGAAGTAGAGAACGTAAGAAAAGAAGCTGATCAGGTAACAGACAGTTTAGGAAAAGATGTTAGTGAGGAGACGGAGAATGCTGAAAATGAAGTTATGAATCTAACGAATGAAAGGTCCGATAGTGAAAACAGAAAACTTGGGGAGGAAATAGCACAGAAATTAGACAAAGAGAGAGAAATGGCTAGAAAAGAATTAGCAATGGAGATCACAGTGACAAAGGAAACTGAAATTTTGAATCTAGTTAATGAAAGGTCGGATAGTAAAAACAGAAAACTGAGGGAGGAAATCGTACAGAAACTAGATAAAGAAGGAGAAATGGCTAGAAAGGAGTTAGAAGAAACTAGGAGTAGACTAGAAGCATCAGAGTGGGAAAATAGAAAATTGACGAGGAATTTGGAGAAAACCACAAGTGAAATTAGTGAGGTAGCAATAGAGATCACGGTGACAAATGAAACATTGAAAAACATGCAAAATCCAGGGATAAACGAAACAGAAATATTAAAATATTTCGGGCAAGGGGCACAGTTCCATCAGAATATGCCTAAGAAAGATAGGAAAAAAGATCGGTGTCCAATATCTAAGCTAAATGTGGAAAAATCATGGGGATGTAGAATAAATAAGTCCTTCATACATGGAAAAGTCCGCAAAATTCTCTTGTATTTTCGAAGTACGTTGTGGGATGATGAATTTTCTTGTAAATGGTGGGAACTTAGGCTAAAGTATTTAAAATTGCCATAACAAATTGTAAAAGGAGAAGAAACAAACTTGTAAAATGTATGCTGAGTATAAATAGTGTAGTGTAAAATGTATAGGTTAAGTTTAAACAGTGTTGTGAAAGTGCAGTGAAACTTAAAACTAAACAAGTGAAAAAATATAGTAATGAAAATCAGAACACTTAAAGACTCTTGAAAATAATATTTATATAGAATCCTAAAGAAGTATTCGGAAATGTATAAAAAAAAATTAAGCAGTTAAAGAAAAGAAATATCAGAACAATGAAAGACTTTTGAAAAGAATATTTATATAGAATCAAAAAGAAGAACTCAGAAATGTTGTATACAAATATAATCTTATTAATGTACCATTGATTTAAACATGGGAGTGTATAGTTAGGAATTGTTTCAAGTGTAACAAGATGAAGTAATTTTAAGTAGATCAGATGAAAAAAAAAAAAAGAAGATGTAGATTGAAATATTTTCTGAGTAATAGTTAAAAGTTGAAAATTGCAGAACAGAATGTTAGTAAATTTTAAATGAAATGTTGTTATGTAACCATGTGAATGATTTTTAGGAAATGTCATGTAAAACAATTAATGTTGTGAAAAGAAATTGTAAAACGAATTGGAAGTTGCTGACAAAGGTCTAATAATTTGCGTTATATTCGGGCAAGACATATATATTATTTCATTATGGGATAATAAAATAATATCTATGGGGGCATTTGATACCGAAATTATGGTTTGCAGAAGCAAAGAATAATGATAGACGTCGAAGGAATGTTGGTCTTTGTGACGACCAAGGCCAGTTTAGTTGGGGAAACTGTTTATAACAATGCCATGAATGAAAGGAACAGTGTCCTTAGAAGGTTTCTAAAGGAATTGTCACTTGACGTACATGAATAGGGTATTCTTCGGATCGTTTACAATGGCGACCAAAACACCCACAAAAGGACTTTGGTTTGAAAAAGGAATTTGGAGAGTGAAAGTTATATAAAGACACACGCGCAGCTGTGGTGAAGGCAGTCGTCGGTGTATAGCCGATATGGCTATATCGCGGCTAGAAGCCATTACGAACATATATCGGCGTGTAGCCGATATGAGAGAAGAGTCAGACGTGAAGCCTATTAGAGCGGTCAACTTGTTCGGTCTTGAATATTTGTCAGGTCATCAAAATTTATCGAGAAATATAATTAGCATTCAGTCACTATAAACCGTGATTGGTGACCCTCGGTCGGCAGCTTCCATTTCGAGGTTTGAAATAAGAAGCAGTGAATAAATAATTTGGAAACGGGCATTCCAGTGTTGTAAAATTTCCTTCTCACACACATCCACGCATACCCTGAGAGAAACCTCATTGCTCACTATAATATTTGCTTCAAACTGGTGCACAACGTAGAGCGGTGGTAACCTGTGATCGCCACCACCATCATTTTTGTATCAGGGTAGAACTATATAATTTCATTATTATTAGCAGTATACCTAATAATATAACCATTATACAAAGATTTGGACTACTGTATTGAATTCCACTTGGTTCACGAAGTCTAGTACTTGATAGTAAACTGTAATCCTCGATGGATAGTGAAAAGTATATCTGTTTGTCACGTGGCACGACTTGTTAAAAAACTTTTCAACAAATGTAACTAGAGGAATATTTTTATGAGAAATTATTTTGGTGTGTAGCTACCGAAAAGTGAAAATAAACTTTTTTCAATGAATGATATGGCATTACCGTGTAGATTCTTTTAGAAAAAATCTTTTAGTAATGATCATGAATGTTGCTTTAAGAAAAGAAACGCTGGAAGAAGATATGAACTAATAATTTAATTTTATGTTTGTGAAATAAAGTCTTGAAAATTAATCCTTTCACTCTTCTTACATTATATTACATTAGAAGTATAGCGTACAAATAAAAATGAATAAAACAATTTTCTTTTTGTGGTTATTTATTTGTTTACTTTATATACTAAGTAGGGAAGGTAATTGAACTGTATCCAATGGTTCCATATGGTTGTTTCAAGAAAATGGCATTTTGAAGTCCCTTGAGTGGGTTAAAAATTGGGAAAAAATATCCCGAGTAAACTTCATTGTACAATAAATACAATTCAGTTTTGAAAATACAAAGCACAATAACAATAATTTGAGACGTACTGAGAAGGCTATCCAGCCATGGTCCTGAAGTTCCGATGCAAATACCGACTTTCAAAGTCTTAAATCGGTGTGTCTTTTCAATTTCAGTCTTTTCATTGGAAGTTCTGGAGGGTAATTAGCTGGAATTGGTTGAATTAGATGATTCGGATGTTTGCTAAAGGTGCAATGTAATCTACTATAGCTCTTGCGGAAGACTTCACTGATCTCCGGAATTCTTAAGTCGTCATGCAGCACGCTGTTTTGCACATACCAAGGTGCACCAGTCATCAGTCTGAGATATCTGTCCATCATTCAGCAGCCTAGCCCTTCAAGTGTTTCTTGCCTCCTTTGTTTACACCAGGATCTTGGTAGTTTGAAACAGGTTATAGCATGGTTGTTTCACTTTAGGTCCTGACTGCGAAACTTAACTATCATATTCGTGGTATGCATTAGACAAATATTACATTTTATGCAAATATTATTGCAATTGACCTAAAGTGCATAAAACCTCTTTTTCTCTGATGAGCTATTTTCATGCATTTAACAAAAAATGCATAAAACTTCCCCCATTTCTTTCTCTCTAAAATTCGTTGACACATGGTTAGAGAAAGCTATGTGGTCGTTGCGCATCAGATTTTCTTCCGTTGTCGTTTCTCTACTTTAGAAATATCTTATAAGAGATGTTGGTACTGAGCTGGAAACTGCCAAGTCTCACAATACTCAAACTAGAACGTTCCGCTTGTGTCAGACTGGATCTTGACAATTGCACCCAAAAGCCATACTAAAACATGCAATAGAAACCAAGGACAGCGCCCAGAATAATTTAGGATGTTTCCCATGCTGCCAAAACACTCACAGGAAGCGGCATTCTCCTGGACTGCTTGTTCGAGCAAATGGAGGTTTAACTGCCAAGTGCAAATTGCCTTTATGCAAATAGAAGAGAAACTGTTCATTGGAGCAAACAATTAACTGGCAAACTCGGGTACAACAAAACTGATATTTTTAGTGAAATCAGGAAATCTGTTTAGAAGAACCAGGTCACTGTTACTTTTCAGTAGGTAACTTGTGATTATGCTTTGCTATCAGCAAGGTCAATTTGCAGATGGATGAATATGCTGTTATGGAGAACTGTTGTGCCTACTGATGTATTTCTTCAACATGTGTATATTAATCCGAAGAACACTGTAAACCTAGGGTAAAAGGGAAGGTACATTGCAACTTTTTCATATCGGACGATGAATGAAATAGGTGAAATTATGCTCAAATGAACCCGGAATTCATAGAACTTAGACTTAGCTACCAGACATTCTTATCAAGGGACAGATAATCGACATCATGCCAATTCTTATTCCTCATACCATTGCTTCTTTGACGTTGTGAATGACATTTTAATTTACTTGATTTTTGTAACGCTTTCAATATATCTATTCTCGTAGAGCTTCTTGAAGAGCTTCTCTCTGGAGGTTATGTAAATTATTCTCATTATGTCAATCAGTAAATGTTATGTTATACATATGTTGTGACTGCATAATGGTTATGAATTAGCTTCTATATCGTAACTTTTAATGCCACTTGAAATGTAAAGTGACTGTAGCAATAGCAGTAAAATTAGTAACATTTTAATTGAATTATATACGTGGTGTATACATAAACCAAACTAGTTAAAATGACAGCACAAATAACACATTTATTTCTTCTCTTAAAAATTGTTTATATATGAAGAGTTAGTTACTCAACATAAGTTTTATCTATTACGATTAAACGTTATGTAATGTTTAAAGTTTAAAAGTTATCTATTTGAACTTGTAAAGTATAGTTATGGCAGCTAAAAGTTAAACATAGAATTAAAAGTAGTGCTAGTGGTTGGCCAATGACCATAGTAACGAGCTCTTGCAAAGGGCGTGGAGAAAACGGAAACGTTCAGACATCAGTCGTCAGATGACTCGCATGTAGGGAAAGTTAAGAATATTTAGAAAACATGCTTATAGGAACTAAGGTTAGGGGGAAAAATGTGAGTGTGACAGATGGACAGTCATAGTATTTTAATGAGCTATACATCTTTTCCTGAAGGTAAGTTTTTCAATAAAAGGAACTTCGCGGACTATTAATTTAAATTGTTATTATTTCATGTATCAGCATGTCAAACCTGATATTTCAGTCAAAATTACAAACAGTTTTTGAGAAAAATTGTTGCCAAGCACGTGATCAATTAATTTGTCACAAAGGCACTTTAGACAAAGTTAAACTATATAGGAGTAATAAAGTTTAACATTCATAAAGTACATCTATCTTATTGAAATAATGTATTTAAACATTGTATTACTCACTGTTTTCACACTGTCATCCAAAGTACTACATAATTTTTATCCAATAACGCGAAACTTGTTATTTAAAGACTTGCTCGGTTATGGTAAGGAATACATAAATATGAGCTAACTTATTATAAGTGTGAATTTCATTTCTAGTCCATAACTAAGTACATTTTGTTGCTTCTGAGAAACTGACTATTGTTGAATTAAAGGTTTTACGTAAACAGCATGATATAAAAACGCATTTTATACATTCCAAAATATAAAAGTTCCACTGAGGTGATTTTTTACAATTGCAGGACTCTGTTTACGAGTGGCTATGTTTTAAGGTCGTAAATAATTTGAACCTGTTCTCGAAAATATGAATACTCTTAGAGAGAGGAGAGAGGAGAGAGGAGAGAGAGAGAGAGAGAGAGAGAGAGAAAGAAAGAAAGAAAGAAAGAAAGAAAGAAAGAAAGAAAGAAAGAAAGAAAGAAAGAAAGAAAGAAAGAAAGAAAGAAAGAAAGAAAGAAAGAAAGAAAGAAAGAAAGAAAGAAAGAGAATGTGTGTTTGTGAGTGTGTGTGATAAAAATCAGAAACATTGGCCACAGTAACTCTAGTTTCTATTATTTTAAAACAAACATGAGACCTTTAAAAGAAAGAAGTGAAAAGAAAATCTGTCGGCACTGTCATCTGTTAAGACAACCCTGGCGTGTTCGTGGAAGTACGTTACGTAAGTACCTTATGCTGAGAACTTGTTTCACAATGTTTGTTATCACAAACATGGCCATGATGTGCCACTTAAATTCACAAATGTCTGATGTGCTTTCACATATATACGTATAGCTTGTAGAACAGTGTTGTTGTAACAAAGGAAGAGGTGAACAGAAAAGCTGGGCAGTGTGTATAATACTCTGTTGTAACCTACAGGAAACAGGATCAACTGACATCTCTACTGCGCAATGATTGAACTCTGAAATAGTGATATGTTTTACTATGTGGAACTCGGAATTTAAGTATCTTACTTGTTTAAAATCGTAAACTCTATACATATTTCTGCTTAAGACTATCCCTGTTGTTATTCCGAGGACAGTAAAAAGGGTTGGTTGCTTATAACAGTGCCACCAATTCAGCGCTATGGCTAATTCACCTAAGTATAAATTTTCATAAGTTTTATGCTTACTAGAGAAAATAACATACACAATTTTATAGTGCCTATAATTGTCTAATATCGCACTGGGTTCCTTTCTGCAGCTTAAGAGCCTATAATGATATCTTTTATTAAGAACTTTTACCAAGTTTTTTTGAACTTAATTTCCTTAGTTTTGTTATAGGCGTTATATTAATACAGTTCAGCCATTGAGCCAGCCATTGCTAACATCTCTTGAGGAGGTGTGTAATATTGGAATTCCTTTCCTTACGTCAGCAGTTGCATAATTTCAGACCAAAAAAATGTGTAGTGTTTAACGCCCACTTTTACTACATACGGCACCGCAAGGCATATGTGAAAAAGTGTTATCTCTACAAAACAAATGAGCATAAATTGTACGGTTTAACAAGATCCACATTTTTTTGTGTACTAAGATTTTGTCTATCGCACCATCTACTAGTTACATAAGTCATTCAGAACGGAGGGGCTTCAAAGGCTATTTACAGAAAAGTAAAGATATTTATGCTTCTCATTCGTCATGAAATTATAATTGGAGCCAACCGGTTTTTTTAACAAAATAAAAATTTTCGAACGTATTTCCATGTTAATAGTAGTCTGGGGATGCATTGTTTTCTTGAAAATCTTCTTATCGCATCCTTGGAAGATGAATTTGCAAGGGTTCTGCTGTTCGCGCGTGCACTCGTGCGCAAGCACCCACACACTCAGCAGATACACGCGGACCATTTCCTAAAATGCATTTTTCGATTCAGGGGATCTCAAAATCTCATTTGCAGTAATTCCTTATACTCATTAATAGTGATTACTTATCAAAATCGAAAATCACCCGAAACTTTTGGGCAGGACGTGTTAAATCGCTCTTCATTGATGTTTATTCTGGACCTGTCTGCTTATGTCCTTAACCAAAATATAGATGTAGTTAAACTCTAAAAATCCATCGTTGAAGGCCACACGACATTCTCTTAACCACTTCTCGTTGATTAGGATTTCAGCAACAATTCATATAAAACATGTTTCCTTAATTTCTTACTGTTCTCTATTGAGAGGAACGTTGATATGATTCAACTTTTAGGTATTGTTAGGTATGATATTACGGAAATGCTCAAGCGAACGGATCGCATTACACTGGAATTTAGAATGTAGAACAAAAGTTTTTAATTGTCAATAGCAACAGTTTTACCTAATTCTATGAAGAAAAAAAAAATGTTCGTAAATTATACGAGGTTATTCTGATTGCGTGCTGTAGGAGCGTGACAGCGCCTTGATTGTTGTATTCTCAAAAGCTCCTCAATCTATGTGATTCGTAAGTAGCATGAATAAATCAAAGAATCGCTTTCCTCGGCTTGCTCAGGACCTATAAATGTTTCAAAAACTTCAGCGCAAAATATTTAAATTGAAACTTTATAAATTCCCGTAGTTCATGAAGAGCAAGTCGCAATTACTTGACTATGTAGTTCTATTCTATAACGGAATGCTGGGACATTTAATTCAGAATTTATCACATTTTCTGACAAAGATTGTTTCGAACTGAATGGCGAATTACTTCACAAGCAATCGAATTGGAGCACAAGAAACTTGAAAATAAAATGTGATTGTGACATGAACTAAATGCACACAAAATATACTGTAGTTGTCAGTTGTCAAAGATATAGAATGACATATGTAAACCATTTTTTACCAGTAAATAGGTGAACCGGCAGTCTTTGACAGGACTTCACACTGCTCACACTGCTCGCGGGGAGTCATATTTAGATTAAGGAGATTATTGGCTCTACAATATAAAATATTTGTCTGACTTGATTAGGAAGCTTGGTTTTTGTCCGAATTTCCGTTATCTTGGTGATATAAAAGTAGACACTTTTTATAATGGGTTATTTTTTTACCTTATTCATTGGAAATCAAAACCTGTACTTTCTACATAATACGATTCCATATTTTTGTATTTAAATGTGGTGCTTTCTGTACCAGGTGGAACCTTCTCTGAAAAGTTGTTTAAATTCGCATACCTATCTTTTAATAAGTATGTCACTATCTTTTAATAAGTATGCCACCGTACCTTTTTGCTATAGGGCAAACAGAGATTTTCTCTTGGAACTTCTTATCAATTGTTTTAGGATTGCAGTGAATACAACTTTCAAAATTTAGAAGGAAGGGAAAGAAAGGGAGAGGAGGTGAAGACGAAAAAGCTTATTGCGGCAATTAAACTATTATTAATTAGAAACGAAGATTAGATTTCATATTCGTTCAGATGAGCTGCTCAAGTTTTGCACACTCATAGTCAGAAGAAGCATTGGATTCCAAAAAGAAACTAAATATGGAGATTTCATCGTAAGTAGGTACATTTTTTGAGGTTCTTTGAAAAAATAAAAGCTTATTTTAAATAAAGTTTTTCCCCTTGGCGTTTGAAGAACACGGTTTTAAACAAAACAAGAAGTCGGTTTGTTCGTTAAACAAATTGTGACTAATTATTTCTGAGATATCTTAATACTGATATCTTTTAGAAGTACTAAGTGTTTTTTCCTATAATGAAGTGCAAATGGTTGGATTTCAACGTCGATAGATCACATTAACCTACATTTTAACATTTTAGCCTGTATCTTAAATGAGATGTGTAATAGATGTAGCTATGTCTGCAAATGTTTATTTCAAAACTTAAAACAGATGGGGAAAAATCTTTTGAATGTCTTTTTTAAAATTGATATAAAAATAAATTATTATGTGTGGAGAAATGCATGTAAATAACCTTTATTTCATTGTGTTACGTTAGAAAGTGTAGTAATATTTCAGTGCTTGCCTTTCAGATGAGGTGAGTGTATTGCGAAAACAATCATCCCCTTCTCCCACCCTTTTGAGCTACCCGACCGCGTAGCAAGGAAGTGTAATTAAGGCCGGATCGATATGGACACTCAGTTGAGTAGTACTCACTACGTGACCTGATTAAACCTTAAACCTTTACATTTATTCCATTTAACATGAGTCGGAGACTGGTTCATCTCGGAGAACGTGCTCAAAGCTTTGGGCGATCACACAGTAGGAAGGTAATTGTCACTCTGTCCGACTCGGCAGGCGTCGTACCTTGCATACCAAACGACCAGCTTCAGCCACGGTCTCTCTCCCAAATGATTTTTTGTAGCGTGATTCTGCATTAGCATGGCGATGAGCATGTGTATGAAAAGTAATTTTGCAGAGAAGCAGTCGGTTCGAGGTCGGGGTAATTTAAATTGCACCACGGTCCTCTGAGTGAAATGGCTTTAACGATGCGTCTGCAAAGAAGCCACTTTTAGTTATTCACTTCCCCATCCCCGAAAAGAGAGTTTTTCTTTGTATATCTTTCCAATTCGCAAATATCCACAAGCATCCCCTACATATTTCATTTAAGGGTTAGAGATTGAAGCAAATATTACAGAGAGAATTTAATGATATGGAAATGATACAAATGTGCGTCCATTAAATGCGTTTAGGCGTGTGACAATTTTTTCAATTCAACACCGTAGTTACAAACTGGAGAGTATGTCAGGAGTGCCTGAAGGATGAGGGGGAGAGCGAAAGGGCGACCAGATCCAGACGATAATGTGACCTAGCTAGGATAGAGTATATTCCAGCTCTGGCTGGCCACGACTTAGCTCAAGACATTCGCCTTCGAAACGGGGCCCCTGCAGACCTACCAAATCAAAATAAACTTTACAAATCGTACAATTCGCCGTCCTAGCGCTACACACTAAACGTCCTCTTCCGATCCTTCAACTCATAAACAAATGAAATGTAATGATGTAGACAGATGCTGTAGACATATTCGTGGTAGAAGAGAAACACTCTCCTATCGACTGGGACAAATCACAAAAACTCAAGTTAGATGAGAGTTAAAACCGCGGGTTCCCGAATGTGAGCCTCGCACACTCCCGCGGACCCATCTGCTGGGTAAATCAATAGGTACTTCTATAACATTTAGACATATAGGATTAGGATTACTACGAAACCTGTAGTTTATTGTACCTAAGCCCCAAGTGGAGCATCCCCGAGAGGAAGCATGAGGCAGGAAGAGACAGACGGCGGCCGACCCAAGGAGTCGCAACAGCGACGAGACACCCGCCGACTCTTCTACCCTGAAAGAAACCACCAGATGAGAGATGATATTAAATAAGGGAGATGAAATGGAGGGACAAGAAATTCGGGGGATGTGATTAATCTACCCAGCGTTTTCCAGGCAACCTGGGAGAAACCCCGAAGAAAACTGAAGTAGTGTCAGGTAGGTTGGCCAAGGGAGTTGAACCCGGGTCTCCTGAATGCAGGCCACAGACGAAACCGCCTGAGCCATCCCACCCCGTTTTCCATAACATACCCTCTGCGGAGGTTAGTGGATGATTTCACAAAGGAAAAAGAAACATCTACTGCTCCAACTGATAATAATCGAAACTGGACCCTGAATATCTTATTCTTATGTCGTATGAATTAATTTCCATTGATAATTAGATTCATGCATAATATTGACGAACGTTTGTCTTACAATATTTTATCATTTTGTAAATAAATTTAAAATACGAGTGAGTAAATAAACATTGCAAATTTGCAAGAGCAATTGTCGATAAAAGCGATGCATTGCTGTTTTTTGACTAATTGTTCCCCGATGTGCATGTTTGTCCCGCTCTGATTTCACAGAAAAGTAACTGAAATAATATCAGCATTCAGCAGAAGTAGGAAGTTTATCGGTAACCTTAACGAGACCAGCTAATACGTGTATCGATTCACGCATACTTGATTGAGTAATATAAAATCTCGAAATTGCAACGTTTCCGAAGTAAAAGCCAAAAGGGCTATGCCGTAATCATAAGAGAAAATTCATAAGAGAGTGAGAGAGAGAGAGAGAGAGAGAGAGAGAGAGAGAGAGAGAGAGAGAGAGAGAGAGAGAGACAGAGAGAGGAAGAAAGAAAGAAAGAAAGAAAGAAAGAAAGAAAGAAAGAAAGAAATAAAGAGAGAGAGAGAAAGAGAGAAAGAGAGAAAGAGAGAAAGAGAGAAAGAGAGAAAGAGAGAAAGAGAGAAAGAGAGAAAGAGAGAAAGAGAGAAAGAGAGAAAGAGAGAAAGAGAGACTATGTCTCAGGGTGCACAGATCGTCACATGGAAAGATGGCACCAAGAAGGTACGTATCCGACGGATGCACCTTTTGGTAGTGGAAGGATTAGCTGTGTGATTGGATTCGCGTTTGTGTGGATTTGCGGTACACCGTTGTTTGCAATTTTGTAGTTGACATGATCCGACAGATGAAACCATACCTCATCCGTGACATAACCACAGATGACCAATATGTATGGTTATTTTGAATGAAGTATTTAAACCGCTGGTAATGTGGATTCTTCCGTACTGTGTCTAAACGTCATCTGCGCCAGCATTTCCTTTCTATTTTAGCATAGCTAATCAGTGCCTTTGTTTTTAGAGTAAATAATAATATATTGGTCAAGTGTTCTACAAAATGGATGATATCTGGTCTTAATATTTCCCATTATATAGGTTGTTAAACTTATCAGACTTATAGCGTGGTGAAGTCATTGTACTCGTAATGTTAACTTTCGAAATTAATTGATTCCATAGAAGGTTACTTCATAGAGCTGCGTTTTTCTCATTTTTCTCCAGTGAATTTCCTATCTTAGTTGGAATTCCTGGGGACCTAGAGCACAACCGATGACAATATTAAGCAAATACTTGATGTAGTTTTACCTGTAGCAGACAAGTGCTGCCGTACCTCCAGAATAAAACAAGAGTCTGAGGTGTAAGAATGGAGGGGCATTTGCTGGATGTACTGTGTGAATCACTCATTTTGCCAACGTAATACTTGTAATTCTGGTCATTGAATGAGAAAAGAATAATTAATCTTCTGGCCAGCCATTTCATCTGATCTTACTCATCTTGACTTCTTTTTTGTGGTTATTTAAAGCAACACGCTTATGCAGAGGAGCTGGAAGATCCAGAAAATCTTCGCCAAGTATTACGCCGGTCTGTAAATCCATTACACCTGCCATGCTACCGAACTACAATAGAAGTTACATTAGGGTGCCCAGGTGTGCATTAACCAAGGAAGTTATTGTTTGGAGCATTAACTTCGTTAGAAGAGTGGTATTCCAGTATTAGAAATCTGTTATAAACAAAGCCCTTTTATGAATACAATATAACAAAACAATAGGTGGTATTAATAACAAAACACATTTCTGTGCGCTGCATCAAAGAATCAAACTTGTGAAACTATTAAAACTGCTATGTAATTTCATTTTACATGAATTGTGTCTGCTTAACAGTTTATCTACCTGTAGTTCACCAATAACTAAACACTAGTATAACACCATATTAAATTAAAATTTCAAACATTAATTGTAAATAAAAAGAACTGAGAAATTAAATTATAACTAAGTAATAAAAACAAAGTAGTATCTACAGGCCAGTGGCCCGCCTCGGTAGCGTGGGGGTAGCATGTCTGCCTCACGTTCAAGAGGTCCCGAGTTCGAATCTCGGTCAGGGTGAGTTATCTGGATGAGGTTTTCCCCGGGGTTTTCCCTTATCCTTCAAGACGAATGTTGGGTAACTCTAAGCTCTATGGACCCCAGGCTCATTTGAGCATCATTTCACCCATTTCATTCATCGTCCGATATTACACACACACCTACACGCCAGTGTGACGAGCCATCTTTTCTATAGACGGATTATTTATGGCTGTTTCAGCTGAGCTATCTTGATACAAGATAGTATCAATAGTATCAATGGTCAGTCTGTTTAGTATTTCCTTGTCTCTATAATTATATTTTCGATTGCGTAAATGTCAAGTCTAATTATGAGTGTATGAAAAGGCAATACCATATTATTATTATTATTATTATTATTATTATTATTATTATTATTATTATTATTATTATTATTATTATTATTATTATTATTATTATTATTATTATTATTATTATTATTATTATTATTATTATTATTATTATTATTATTATTATTATTATTATTATTATTATTATTATTATTATTATTATTATTATTATTATTATTATTATTATTATTATTATTATTATTATTATTATTATTATTATTATTATTATTATTATTATTATTATTATTATTATTATTATTATTATTATTATTATTATTATTATTATTATTATTATTATTATTATTATTATGCAACAATTAGGCAGTATGCTACACTTTTTGGATAGATGTTACCATAGGGATTGTTGTTTTCATGTTGGAGTACAACGTGCGGATTGCATAACATTCCTAAAGTGTATATACTCGCATGGTATAGCGTCCACTTCTTGAACTTATGGGTATCTATAATGACATGTGTAAGTGCAGCTGTTTATCCAAATTCTTATTCCGTTGATAAAGAAGTAGGCAGAAAAATAAACTTTCGTATACTTAGCGTTAAATGAGAGTAAATAAAAACATCTTACTGTAATGCATAATAGGGATATTTATTTTAATTAAACTTTGCTGTTATAGACCGCAGATACTTGCTTAAATTCTTTCTTTTTATTTGATTTATCATGTTTTGTACTCTATTTGGAGTAACATTTTGATTTAGAATTTTTGAGTCCAGCTATTTATTTTTATCATAATAATTAAGCATGTTTGTTTTAGGCTAATGAAGTTCAAAGCTTATATTTTCGGTGAAGTCTCTGTATAGAATTCCTTAAGTAAATATATGGTTTTAAATTCAAAGGAGTTTACAATCGTTTTTATGAAGTCAGTGATATCGAAATTTTGAATTTATTGGCTTTTTAGAAAGTGACTTTCTGTTTCCTTTAGTTTGTTAGTGAATTCTTTACATGTGCTTTACCTTTTTCACACATCAGAGCCTGCCTGAGAAATTTCCAAAGATAACGTTGTTGATCTCTAATTAAATGGCGGTATATTCGGAAAAAGATTCCTTCCAAGAAAAGCCTATATAACTAACAGGGTGCGCCAATTTGTTCGCAGAGTTAGCAATAATCCCGCCGCCGAATACTATTACCTTGAAGTACGAAGATGATTTCCTTGGCGGGAGATTGATTCAGGGAATATGAAAATTCTGGGTCGTATCCTGCAACCGAGGGAGAGAGTGACTGCATATAGAATGGAGTTGTCTTTATTAAAAATGTATTAGAAGAAATGACGTTCCCGCGTTAAGGCAAAAGGAAGTACTGAGGCAGCTTCAGGTCGTAACACTAAACTAAATGACCTCTCTCGTACAAGGAAAGCTATTTTCTCTGGCAGTTGTCTGAACAACCAAACCTGTTGAGATCATGAAGGAAATATACGATGTGGAAAAAAAATTAATGTATTGGGGATACCGTAATTATTGACTTGTGGAATTATTCATTTTTAAATAAATTATAAGAAAAATTTTCATATTTTTCATATTTTCAAATCAAAACAATGCAAGAAACATAATTGTCACGCTAGACAATTTACGTGTTAAGGACTTAGATATAATTATAAGTCAGTGTAGCTAAGGCAGTTAAGTGTTCCGTAGAACTCGGCCAACCAGAAAATATTCATCAACGCAACGTTTGGCTAAGTAAAACTCAGTAGATTCAGAATTTTATCAAATTGCACTATGCCAATTTTGAAAAAATAGAAAGGAATACTAATTCTTAGAATTAAGCAAGTCACAGGGTAAAAGTTGGGTTTCATTTGCGAATAATAAGTTTAATATTTGGCTAGTAGGAATTATGGTGGAATAGTCCTGAAGTAGGCGGGACTTGGGTTGATAAAAGTGCGTGTATTTGACTTCTTACCATCTTATAATCGTTTATATTAAACAAGTCTTTTATGCGATCATTATCGCAATCCATAACGCCTAAAGTCCATGCTCGGATTAGCATATTGTCACCGAGGCATTGTTGGTTGGTGCCGCGGAGCGCTGGGCGCTTGCCGAGAAAGAGACAGATAATGCGGCGCAGAGCCAGGCGCTTGTCGAAAGAGAGAAAGAAAGAGAGATAGATGTCTGGAAGTTGCGTCTTTTCTGATGCAGTCTCGATTGTTATCGAGAAATCCACCGCATTCTAGAACAATGACTAAAGGTATAAAAGCGCCGCGGCTGTCAGAGTGAGTCAGTTGTTAATGGAGTTGCTAGTTGAGAACTGTTAATTGTGTGTATGCAGCTGTGTAGTGATTTGAATGTACTGCAAGTGATTCCTTTCGTTTGTTTACGTGTGGTGAAGCAACGAGAGACTGCGTTTGTGTATAGCACGTCATTTTTAGAGCCTGTAAAGGCAGAGCCTGTTTTTAGAGCCTGTACTGAAATAAAGAGCATTTTAAATTTCATCAAACAAGGCTTTTAATTCTACGAACCTACAAAGTCGCAATATATTGGCAGTAACACTAAGGGAATTTCCGTGTAGTGTTTCAGTGACTGGCGGCAACTTACGCTTCTCATTCTTATTATGAGCAGTTGATTTAAACCGTAAATTTGTGAATACATCAGAAGTTGGTAGATATATCAGCTCAGTTGTTAAAGTTTCTGGCGCTAAACAGTTTAATTCCATATCAACACGCTCCAAACGGCACAGTTATTAACTTCCGTTAAATTCCGTTAAATCACTCTGTACATTCAGTATTAATGCGCGCACGTAAACTAATCTTTCTCCAAAAACGTTCAGGTGCTCAGAACATGCATTTTCCACGAAAACCCGGTATCGAATTTATGTATGGAATACACTACTTCGTCTATTTACTTAGCAGAAAATGGTATAATAGACTAAGATTGAAGGAGCCTTAAATATCACTTCTATCAGCTGTGTATAAATAACAAACCTACGTGTTGTGCTTAAACGCTTTTGTTAATTCATAAGCTTCCTAAAAATCATTTTAATAAGCGGGATATTTGGAGTTTTATTTCGACTTCACCATTAGGAGAAAGTAATTAAGGTACTGAGTGTGGGATTTAAGGTGATGTTCAAAACAATCAGTCTCCCAGTCCGGGATGATCGCAAATATTGAAGCATAAATTAAATGTCTGACACCTAAATACACAACTTATGCTTCCGAGCTTTATTTTTAGTTTTTATTTATTTATGTATTTATTTTGTAAGGTGTTTAAGTGTACGAATAATCTAAAAAACAACTTGTATATCGACATTTTGTTCGTAATGAAGCCTGCCCTTAATATAATTCATGTAAACTGTTTTAAACAAAATACAAACACATCTTATCTTTTAAAATGCGATTTTGTTGTAAGACGCCATATTATAGACGATATCAGTGGTTAATCTAAAATGGCAAATTAACAACAAAGGTTTCTGTCACCATTTTAGAATGCTTCATGCATAGAAGTACATAGTATGCACAAATGCTTATACACTTTTTAACTTCGTCACATAGAGTACTTATAGAAACATAATTGTAAGTTCACTTTGCTCTTGAATGCCAAATCTTTGAACATGTATTTTACAGTTATGTTTAGAGAGTGGACTCGCTTCTATCGACGTATGGTGATATCGATCTCGGTTATTTTTGGATATGAAGTGCGTAGGCAGTATATCACGCTGAGAAGTGAAGTCGCTCGTGCGAGTATCCGCATCCCTTATCGACATACAGATTTATTTTCGGATTTGTAAATATTTCTTTGAAATGCTGTTTTGCGTCCTCTTGTTTCAAAACCAGTGAGATTTGCCTTTTCTGTTTCACTACCGTTCAAGTGTGCTTACAATTCTGACAACGTTGCCATTTGCAGCACCCGAAAGGCGAACTTGAACCGGTATGTACGCCATGGCTTATTGACTGAGGTTTATTTTCGATGTGCTGGCTGAGGCCATGGTTTTGTTCGAATGTGAAGGGGAGTAGGAGTATGTGACCTCCCTCTCCCATCAGGTGAGCCTGGCAGGGCGCTATCAGTATGCGGACTCATGCACTTGCGGCCCATGCTTTGTTTCCGATATTGTACAGTCAGTTCCAAAAATACTGACGGTTCATTATCTAGCAGGTCAAACACCACAAGCACACAGATAGTCTTCTCATGTTTAAGCTGATGTGTATTATACGTGGACTACGAAATTCCAATTGACAGAGTTTAGATCCATACAGTAGTTTTGATGACTTATTTAGGAATTTTAAGAATTTGGCGCACGCACACGCACGCGCGCACACACACAAGCTAACATCCACCGATTTGGTCCAGTTGTCCTTGCCAATATACTGAAGAACATTAAGAACTATTGTTGCAAAAATCAGTCTTTCGCTTTTACAGTCCCTTAAGATCACAGTGGTGTTCTTTATAATGGACTGGTTGCAAATTGTATGATGCAGCTTGGATACTTATTTCAATAAATATGTTATTTGGAATATCATATGCTTTTGTGATTAATAAAACAGACATTTCTAAACATTAAAGCCAGGTCGAAAGTAAGTAAGGCTGAACTGTTCTGGGCTTTAGTCAGGGACTGCCTTCGTGGCGCAGTCTATTCATGTTTGCAATAGTTTTACCAGGTCCGATTTACTTGACTGTCAGTGCTTGGTATCCATTTATATTTTTAACGAATCCAGGGAAACCAGCTGCTTCCCTGGTGCTTGTCTGGTGCTAATCCACCGTAAATAATACACACTATCTATCAATGCATGCATGCATTACAAATCCTCAGTGCACTCGAGTGAAGGCCTTAGAAGTGAAGAACTACAACGATTTGTACTGTTTTCCTCCTAAACTACATACCTACCCTAGTAGATTCTGACATGTGCTAAAACTATTGGATCGTCTGAAGTACGTATTGTAGACGGTTTTTATAACAGTCTGAAATATTGCTGAACAATTTAGAACACTTTTAAACTTACTGGAGCATTTTAAATATTTATAATTTTTTCTTAATCCGTGAAACATTATGAAACGTCATAAGGACATCAAAATAATTTGGACCATTCTTCATTATTATAGAAATTTGTAAAACATTTTAAAGCTTCTTACGCGTTCTGAAACTTTCTGAATGATTCTAGACTACTGGGGGTCTTATACCATTCTGCAACATGTCGGACGTTTCTCTGGAAAATATAAGATTAACAATCAAAGCAGAGCACGAGTGAACATGCTGATACCTTTATAGAAAAATTAAAAATCTTATGGAATATTCCAAAACATTCAGGAATATTTTGGAACATTCTCTGATGGGGATCCTTCTGAACCATTTTGTAAGATTCAAGTACATGTTTGGTTTAAAATCATCGCATTTTCATTCGTATTCAAACAGTTGTTATACAAGTTGCGCCTAAGAGATTTAAATGCCACGAGATGCACTGGAATGGTATGTTTGTCGTATAGTTTTGGTGAGAAAAGAAATAAATGGACATATGTTTTTTTAATGAATGCAAAATGCATTACATTCATACTACAACTAAGTAGAAGAACTTATCTAATAGCTACACTATGATAAGTTATTGTTTTACAGTAATTAATTCCAATGAATAAATTGTGCTATTTTCTTTTTTCATGCAAAACACGTATCACTGCACTAAGTTTTCAGACTTTGTCCTTTTTAATCTTCTTGATACAGCACTGGTATCATTAGGGTTTGAATAGTTGCGAAGTCGCTTTCGTGCTTCATTGTCATGGTTCTTATTTCTTCACTGATGGTGTCCATTTTTAAATCTCTATGGATACTTTTATTCCTGATGCACCATGGTGCATTTACAGTACCACGTAGTACTTTGTTTTGAAAGATATGTATAATTTTAATTTTAGATTTCACGGTGCAGTACCAGATCTGCAAGCCATACATCCAGATAGGTT
Organism: Mantis religiosa; assembly: GCA_030765055.1. Lineage (NCBI taxonomy): Eukaryota > Metazoa > Arthropoda > Insecta > Mantodea > Mantidae > Mantis > Mantis religiosa. The sequence goes on along the minus strand of CM060953.1, from coordinate 107,462,514 downwards.
TTAATATCTGCTTATACAAAAGTAATGCACTATGTATCTTAAGTTGAGAATGTCTTCCTAAAAGCGAATACATTTTTCTGTTCTTTCTGTCAAGTTCTTCTATCTTCTTTTCAATATGTGCTTTCCATTTTATTTTAGCATCAAGTGTCATGCGCAAGTACTTAGCTTCGTTTGCATATGACACTTATTAGTCCAGGCATTAACTTCATTTACTGCAATTTGAACTTTACTGGTTGCTACTTCCTCAGTTTTCCCAACAGCCATAATGGCAGTATCATCATCAAAGGCGGCTGTTTGGGCGTATGTGTTACGATTCCAACGAACGTCAGGTAATTTGGGGATAAAAATATAAGGCTACGTCTAAGGGACTTAAATGCAACGCATTGGATTGGAAGGGAGGTTTATGTTTGTCTTGGTAATTTAGTGTGAATTCTTAAGAAATAAACGTATGGTTATATAATACATGATGTCGACCAACATCAGGTATTTCGGCTATAAAGAATCAGAACTAATCACTACGACGAACGTTCTGGTTTTTTTTTTTTTTCCGAGTTTACTTCACGTGTATAAGTGGGGTAGGGCTGTAGGTTAAACAAGCCGAGCTTGATTGGAATTCATGTTTGCTTATTGTGCACAGAGCACCAAACTTAATTGTGTAAACAATTAAAATTACTTTCTACCACACAAAACTGTAGTGCGTGATGGACAATCTTAATTTTGACATCCTGAATTGGATAAGAATCTACAATACAAGTGTGTAGTTTAAACCCAGAATTTCCCATATTTTGATGAAAATTAGTATTGGCATCATTGTATTATAATGAATGTTCGTTTGCTTGTATTAGTCAATATCCCACGTATGCGAATTGAAGTTGAAATTCTAAATAATCCCAGGTAGAACGTTCGAAAGCCAGAAAATGTTCCAAAATGAACCATTGGGAAGCAGTATTCCTAATCATTGATTTTAAAGTAGATAAGTTAATGTTACATGAAGCAGTTTTCACGAATGAATCATCATTTCATTCTGTTCATGTATGTTAAATGTTGCAATATCCAAATTTTAAAATTTTCTTTACTTTCTCCAGCACATTTATTAGGCCAGGGAAGTATTGCACTCAGATGTCGAGGTTTTCCTGGCAACAGGTTTTTCGAGGTATCCTGAATAAAAACGTTTATAAAAATGGTTGGAGCGCGCGCTGTGAACTCGAAAATGAAACATAAGATGAATGCCGAACTTGGAATTTAAGTTCAGTATATTCCATAGAAGACACAAAGATTTTAAAGCAAATAGATCCTTCCTGAACTACCTTAACATGGAACATTTTTCCTAAATTGTTTTGGTTTAAGTATCATTAACCTATGAAGTTCCTTCATTCGGAAGGTATTTTATGTAATTCTGTTTTAAACGGATATATGATTTTGTTTTCTGTTCAGGACTATTGACATTTTAAAGGTTGTCACATATGGTTAAGAATAAGAATATTGAACATCCACGCCATTTAATTTAAATGTCATTAATTTTTTGAAAGTGTTGACCTTTTAAAGCCTTGTCATCAGTTGTTCGTCAAAATGTCTTGGAAATAGTATTTAATTTCCAACTAACGTAAGACGACCCGCTTTTGAGCATTTGACTGAGTAATTACTTCGGTTTCTTGTATTCTTACGCACAACAACATGTGCAATGAAATTTATATCTGCAAACATTTCTATTAAATTAAAGGAGTTATAAAAATAAGGTTTTGTATGAATTGTTTGTAGAAGCTATATCAAAATAAATTATAGCAGTTAGAGGTGGGAAAGGGACTGATGAAAAGTTGAGTCTGCTGGGTTTGGTTCTAGACACCTCAGTGTGAAGGGCTTACTTCATTCAAGGGGACGGATAAAAGTTTCAAGTCAAATTCATTCTCTTCCTTCTGTTTTGAAACATCGGATTGCGCCTTTTTCAGTACCACATGCACTGGTTAAGCAAAATAAAAATTAGCATTGTTCAGGTAAATTGATGGAAATTAATAATTTATTCCACACTAGCCGTATGTAGGCTAAGGTTTGGATGAATAGAGCCAGACTGAAAAATTCAATGCCATAGCATTGTAACAAGTCACCACAAAAAGGCGCGTATCTCTTGTATATGATAACCCCTAGTGGTTTACCGGAAAACATACTAGTCAGTTGGAGAATTTGATGTTATGTCGGCATGCTGGCCATAGTAGCTCAATGGTTAAGAGCAACCGGACGGAGACATGTAGATCCGTGGTTCAAATCCCGGCTATGTCATTGAATTTTTCAGTCTGGCTCTATTGAAAAGTATTGCTCATTCATTATTTTACATACGTACATGAGAGAATATGTAAATATCACGCAAAAATAAAAAGTACAATTTCCAGAACAATTATAGTAAGCATAAAACGTAAAAATACAACGTAGTTGAATTATAACACCTGTTTTTCTGGTATTAAATTTTGGAAAATGCCTTCAATTAATTTGGATGCTAGAATATTTTAAGTGGAAGCAAGTATTTCAGAAGATACAGATGTTACATTGAATCCACTTTTGAAAATTCAAACATGCATAAAATATTTGGAAAATGCTCAATGTCTTGATGAAATCTATTGATAAAATCCATATTTCAAAGAACCTCGCGGTTTTATTGTATGAGTACTAAATTTGTCTGATTTTATAATTTCTCGCTTAAGGTAAATCTAACGAAAAATAACGAAACACATTTCTAAGTAAAGCTACTTTTTGGGACGGGGTAGAAAATATCGTGAATATCTTATTTCATCTGAAAGATACTTAACATAAGCATAAAGATCATTTATCCCTTTTGCTCTCGCGGGTACATAAACTGAAGTGCGCACCACGCGCACGCACATACAGATGTAGTCTCAAAATCTCTGTTGTTAATAAAATCTCAGTCGTATTTTAGTTTGGAGTACTTTAGTTACTATAGATAGGCGATAGAGAAACTAAAAAAGAACAGTGAGTCCTATTTTCTGTGAAGACGGATTAACGATGTTAAAAGAGTTTAAAGTCACTTTTACTTTCCAAAGACGCTAGACTTTGCCTAAGGGTGACATCTTAAAGGATGTGTAAGGCGCACAATATAGAAGTTTAAGAAAAAAGGAAGAAAGAGGAGTTGAAAACGGTGAAATACTGGAGTTCTGAATATCTTTTCAAACAGCTGTATCAGCTGGCTTCTTTCCCGAGCAGAAACTAAAAGAAGGGAGAAACTTTTACTAGCCCACATGCACGCAAATAAAGTTTAGCATTTAAAAGTTAAAAGGACACAATTGAAAAAGCTCACACTTTGAGCAGTGCAGCTGTGACGTACAATCGCATTAGATGAGCTCCAATAGACGTCGGAGGGGATTAGTGGGAACTTGGTAGCAAAGGAGAAAGGGAGAGCCCCCACCTACTCGCTGTGTGTCGGTCATGACCCTGGTATTCACCTGTTGAACTCCCCAACATGAAAACTGCCTTTCAGAATCATTATACAGATTCATTCGCGTATTTGTTTAAAATGTAAATTGAGGATACCCATATGCATTACATTTTTATGCTTAAAGGCCATCTTTGAGTACCATTATGTACCTCTATATTGAGAGAACAAATTGTGTACCCTTTATCCGGAAAGATGAATTACGGATAAATCTAAGCTCTGCAGGAACTTCTTTAAGGAATTGAAAATCTTGACTCTGCCCAGTCTGTGTATATACTGTTTGCTATGTTATACAAAACAAAACCTTGAAAATTTCACCACAAATAATCAAATACATCATCATAACACCAGAGGTAAAACAGACTTAAGAACAATAACACATAGAACTACACTTTATTCCAAAGGAATTGGATATTCAGCAGTCACTCTGTATAATAAACTACCGGCCAATCTGAAAAACATAAAATCCATGTGGTGTTTCAAGCTATCGTTGAAAGAAATTTTATTAAGTGATTCATATTATGATATAAGTGAATTTCTAGATACACTGTAGCCGGCCATATAATTGTATATATTTGTGATGCATTTTAAATGCTGTGTAGTTGTAGAGCCATGCAACTATATATATTTATGAATTCATGCTTAGATCTTATTAATTACACTTGATGCAACTTATTTTTATACTTATATTATTTGTATTGTTCTAAATATTTGTATTGACGTATCCAATGTCATTGTATTGACTTAACAGATGAATAAAACTACTACTACTACTATAGACTCTGGGATCCTTTGAGCATCATTTCACCCAATTCATTCATGACATAATCTGTTAAAGGACATTAAAAACATAACTAGTATTTTGTTTGCCGCTCGGTCAAGTTTCGATGGAAACAACCCTGAAGTATCTTTCTTCTCAGTGCTCCCAGTATTTCACTTTCTAATATTATCCTTATCAACTCATATGATTAATACATTGAAAGTACTGCTTCATGCTGTACCGCAATTCAGTGGTGGAGAGTCGCCCCTGTGAGCCGGTCTGTGGTTCAAGCTGACATGAAATTTTCAACTATGATGACAAGACTATCATTATTTAAAACAGTATATTTAGGGATAATCTCCAAATTAGCTATTTTGTGAAAAGCAGCTGTTTTCATCTCTGCACATTTTAGGAAACTAAAAAGGTTTCATATATTCCCTTTTAAGATTAGGCGATAATTCTAATGTTGTTTTGAACTCCACTACAGTGCAGCACCATAAGAATTTTAAAAATGAGTACTGTAGGTAATTTCTGATGCAGTGAACACGCACAGTTAAGTAGTTACTGTTAGAGTATTGTGTATCAAAAAGATGGAGAGAGAGCGTGAAGTGTGCAGCAATCGAGAACTTCCGTTTTTGCACAACGATGTAGTTGAGAAATGCGTTTATGTAACGATAGTTCAAAGTTTCCTGACTGATCAGGTTCTTTCCTCCAGGAAAACTGACATGTGGAATAGGAAGATTTGGGTTATTTGTTCGTGTTATGCTGCATACTTGGTGTCATTATTACATGAAGAATTGCATTCCACATATAAATTCGACGCAAGATTTCACTGAAAATAGATGTTTGAGACATACTGAATCAAATATGAACTTAAGGAAAAAGGCCCGTTAGTGAATGTGTGGGAACAGCAAAACTCCATATTTTCCAAAGATACCATTTGATTATTTTTCGAAAAATTCCCCAAACTCTCTCATACCATACTGTCTTTTATAATTTACTAGGGGTAAAACGTTCGATGTATTTTGTTTTCTCAAAAGTGGGTGTAATAATTTTGATTCCATTAACATATTTCTTGGTGTGGGTGGCTTAACACGATAGGTGCTACCATCTTGATCCCAACGTCACGGGTTCGAAACACTTCTGTGGATTTTCTCGCTTGTCAAAGAACTCCTGCGCGACAAAATTCCGGCCCACCGGCGGCGTTTGTATTATCCTGGCAATTGACAATATGGTTAACAAACATTTTCATTTGTACCATACACTCAAGATGTTTACTTGACATTTCTGGACCTGTGATGGCTCTTCATTTGGAAATAAATTTGTATAATTTTGTATATTGGATAAACGGAGAGAGAGGGGGGGGGGGCAGGTGTACTAGAGCATAGCATATACGAGTGCACTGCTGAGCAAGTACGTCTTTTGACTCGTTGAGCCACGAAACTCGAAAGAATGTAGTTGCACCTTTTGAAAGCGAGTGTACTACGTAATGGCAATAGGTGGTCTGCGTGACATCTGTTGGTTATTATCATAGGCGCACACGTCATCACACATGTGGCACTGTAATAGGGTAGATGAGCAATAGTATGGTACCCATAATTACCTCAACTAGACTTAAATACATTTTGTTCTGAAGCCCCTAACCCTCGAGGACTGGAAAGCATTTTACATTGTCTTCCACAACATAGTAGGTAGATTACATCCCATTCAAAAAAATTTGACACTGAGATTTCACTGCAAATACACGTTTTGAATTCCTTTCTATCAACCCTAAATCCAAGGGAAAGAAAATTAAAAAAGATATGCGTGTGAGTGAGTCTGTCTTTGTTCTTGTGTCTGTGAATAAAATAACACATAAACTTAAAGTCGGTTGGTTAAATATCAAACTTGGTATTCTAGTTCAGGATCTACCATGCCACACATCCGATGCACGTTGCTAATTCAGTACATTTCCAAGAATATCTCCTTAGTCCAGACCGGACTTAGGTGGAATGTTTTTCGAAAATTATGTTTCTGTCAAAAATTACTCTTAACTAATTTAATTAAAATAGCATTATATATAAGACATATTAAAAGAATGTAGGTATATCATGAATTTTAGGGGAATGTTCTCAGAAGTCTTCTTCATTCTGGGCGCTCTTTTCATAACTGATGAACGTAAAGACAAAATGTAACTAAATAAAAAAATTGTAGAGCTCGTTAAATCACAATTTATAATTTATTATATGTTTTTCTTGGTGGATTGGTCAATTCCCGAGGCATGCCTTGTAGTATGTTTGAATTTTCCAATACATTTTTCTCAAGTGGGAAGTCGCTATTTTTAATGTGCTGGATATGCAAAGAGAAAGAAATTTAGAGCCAGGTATACCTCAATCGTCGACTGCCGTAATAACTGCCGCTCCTAACATCTTGCGGGTATTTATACTTCCCCAGCCATTGTTTCTGTGTAGAAACCGCAGACCTTTCGAGAATTTTAGCGGCAGCAACAATGGGCGGAACATTTTGGAGCCTCTCTCTTTTACTCTCCTGTCATGCCCCCGGCTCCGGCCTGTGGCAGCACAACAATGCAACACGGTGACAATATGTTAATATTTATCTCGATTAACATGAAATAGATAGTTGAACAAGCTTTTTTAAATCGAATGAGTAGAGAAGGTCATGTAAGTACAACATAAGATATTTAAAGAAAGGTCCGTCTCTATATCTTTAACTTAGAAACGGAAAACCCTGACAAGTACTAATGTTGATATCCGTCCAGCTTCTAGCAAAAAAGATTTTCACCCCAAACTACCCTAAACTTGGAAATATTTTCGTAATTTTTTCCATATTGATTCTAACGATTTTTAAAACGACATATTTATGATATTTGTATGAATAATATATGCTTATAACTGCTAATACGTGTGTCCAGATGTAAAAACACCTCCTTTCAGTTCATAAATGTACTAAAACATTAAACACAGTTACAAAGCCATCGTTGAGAATGCATGCAGTAGAAACTATTTGCCGTTTTCCTCGGAGAACACATGTAAAAACAAAGACATGCTCCATTGTATTCAAAAGAATATACATATGTATTTTTTAGACGTGGCGGATGACCTTGCTCGGATGTGCGCGAGTGACGTCATGCGAATGACGTAGGGGTAAGAACTCTGCTTTCACCAGCAGATTGCTGATAAAGCTAGTGGGTTAGATGGCGGATGACTAACCTGACAACCCCTTTTTCTTCCAGATAAACAAGTGGATTCGGCCATAAACTACTACGCATCATTACGTCATGCGCTATGTACAAAAATACATCTGTACATAGATGGCTATAGCGTTAGACTTTATGGAGATAAAAGACATACATTCAGGATCTTCTCGGAAGATCAGGATCTTCTGGTGAAAAGGCGATTAGAAATCGACGTTTTGGGAGCGTACATCGCTCCCATCATCACGATATTTTTGATAAATGTTATAACCCCAAAATAGATATAACAGAAATATCAACAAAAGACATACGTTATGGCACGTATTGTACATACGAGGTCTGTTATAATTTCTTTATAAAGCCCGGGATTTAAGGTACTTGCGTGTTGTAAGTCGCCATTAAGGAATTGTCTGGTGTACACATGAGAATTCCTATTGGTTTACCGGGGAAAATGCGAGTGAATTGGAGAATTAATGTCATACTGGTACGTTGGCTATGGTAGCTCAATGGTTAGAGCAACTGGACGGAGACCGGGAGATCCGTGTTCAAATCCCGGCATATGGCATTGAATTTTTCAGTCTGACTCCACATGTTCAACATTACATTACATTCGTTAGACATTGTGTTGTTTTCTCTTTCACTCTCTAGCTGTAACATTTGCAAGTTAATTGGGTTTTGTTCTCGTCATGATGTTCGGGAGGTAGCAAAGAATTTATATTCTAGAATATAATATAGCAAAATATAAGTTTCATCCTGAAGATTAGGTTATTTACTAGCTGGTTCCTCAAGGTTATTACTAGCTGGCTTGGGATGAGGTGGATTGTTTTCAGGCTGTCGCTAACGCAATGCTTTCTGAGACTTGTCGTGCATTTTTACGCGCGAAATGCCATTAAAATGGCAGTAAAGTGCTTCATAGCGCATTCAGATTGAGTTACGGCGTTGAGGCGACTGGTAGCTGCAAGCTTTTTCACGGAGCGGAGGAAGAGATGGAGCAATTGATGGAAATACATCTGTGTTGTATTAAACATATTTCATTCCTTCCATTTTTACTGCTAGGTTATGACACATGGACTATCAAAGAAACGTATTGAAACTATTACTAAATGTGTTTTCGCCCTCTCTTTTCTTTTTTGAAATGTTTGACATCTCAATCAGTTGTAAAGCAGTGATAAAATTGGTGAATCATTACCCAAATGAGGCGGAGTATACTGAAGTGTCATTTGTTTTATAAAAACTAAAGCAGGAGATCTTACAAATCCCTTAATTCAACAGAGATTCGAAACCAGATCCCCGGATAAGAAGGCAGACTAGCTGCCATTAGACCACTCAGATAAGTAAGTTATCAATAAACCATTCGGTGGGTAACGGGCATTCCAAACATACAACTGTATCACGTTTAGTAATATTAATATTATTGATTCATTACTTTGAAGCAGTGAGAGTTATTGATGTTTTACGAACACATGATATAATCCTTATACATTAATCAGTATTGTCTTAGAAGCTTCAATTTTGTTGATGCTTGGTCTAAGATGCTGCGGTAATGTCCCTACAATTTATTTGCTAGTAAACATTTTCAACATTAAAATTAGTAAAAACACAGGAATCCCAAACAAACTCATAATGTGGTAGATTCGAATTTGAAATAATACCCTTATGACGATTTAAAATGCCATAGATGACATTTGGACCATGGATCTATCCGGCATCCATAGCAACACATCGGCACACCTTTAATTCTGAACGGAATAGTTAGTTATAGGTAAAATTAATGCAATTTCTACATCAAAAATTAGAAAAATAATAACAATTAAGAAAAAAATCACAAAAAACTGATAACATTTTCCCGGGTAAATCACATGAAGTTAATATTCTGTCAACTCTTTTGTACTAAGTAACCCTGCCGGAAAAAATAGAAAAATCACCTAAGAGTAAAATGCATTATAAATGACACGTGATAGTTCAGTGTGGGAAGTTTTAAAGATGCAACAACAATATTTTAAAAATTGCAATGTAACGGAAGTAAAAACAATTCACAATTATACGTTTCAGTGAGCTCTACAGTTTCATACATAAGTTATACCTGTCTTATGTTCGAGTTACACAACATTTATTCACAGAGATAGTTTCATAGGACATTGACAGAACATTCAAGATACCCATTTTACTAGCCAGGGAAATCACTTTGTACTTTGTTTCATTTGCATAACCCACTTCAGCTTTGACTTTAAAACCAACTAATTTTATAACTGTAGTCGTTCCTATTCATTTTACCATTTTTATTAGAAAGCACACTTTCATATTTATAGATTGTGAAATTTATAGAATGACTAAAGAAAATTTCTCCCGTCCCAGCTCAAAATGGTATCCAGATCGCTAATCACTCAACTATAGACGCAATCAAACATATTTTATTTAAAATCGTTGGAATGATTTTGTAGAAAACGAAGTATTAGAAATATTGCGTGTAAAGGGTAGTTCTGCGTTAGGAAATTTTCTTGAAAATCTTCTCCTGGCAGACTTAAACAGTGTAAGAAAATGGGATACGTATCTGAATTTTCTTTGACTTACATTATACTCTCGCTCTTTCACACACACACACACACACACACACACACACACACACACACACACACACACACACACACACACACACACACACACACACACACACACACACACACACGCACACACACAAATGCATTTTTGGGGAGTTCATTAAAATACCGAATTGAATAATTGAAGTAGATATTAACCAAAGCAACATTAAACCAAAATGTTAGGTTTCATGACTTCAACTACTCTTTAATTTTTCCTGTAACAGTGTTTAAATTGTATCATACGTGATACACATTACCTATGTGACTGTGATTTAAAGTATCAGAGAATACTTTCATTTGTTCACCTTCAGTTCCCAAGCTATTTTCAGGTCTCGTCAGGCCGGTAACAAGGGATGGTGTAACCGTTCATAAATCTTCTGTTGTCCCACTATCGATTGGCCAGATGCTTTCAGTAAGCCTCAATTATGAGGGTTGGCTGTTAAGTTCCGGGCCTCACATAGAGAAGGTACCACTGGGCAAGTTCGACAGATAGCATCATGTAGTTTAAATCTAGATTAGCTTGTATCTATAGTTACAGGTTGATAGTCAATAGTAGGTTTAGTTTTCGAATGATAGCATTTGAAACAAGACAAGTGTAGAGCTTTCACGAAATGGAGTATTTGGAAAAACGAGCAGTGATTAAATACTTCCATTTGAAAGGCTTAACGCCTAAAATAATCAAGGAGGAAATAGACAATACATTGAGAGACTCTGCTCCTTCATATACAATGATTAAAATAGGGGTTGCAGAGTTTAAAATGGGACGTACGAGCACTAGTGATGAGCCTCGCTCTGGACACCCTGTATAAGTCACAACTCCAGAGATTATTTTAAAAAATGTATCGTTTAGTACTGGAAGACCGCAGATTTAAGTTTGAGATAGCCGAGGCTGTAAACATACCAAAAGAACGTGCAGGTAATATTTTAAGCAATGTTTTGGGCTTTCACAAGGTCTGTGCAAGATGTGTGCCGCGTTGTTGACATCTGAACAAACGTTGCAAAGAAAACTTGTTTTTTGTTAAAAATTTGGAACTCTACCGTAAAAATCTCAGTGAATTTTTGAGACGGTTTATTACCATGGATGAAACTTGGATACATCACTGCACATCAAAAAGTAAATCAGTCATAACAGTGGATTATGCCAGGTGAACGAACTCCAAAAAAGGCAAAGTATATTTGTCAGTTAACAAGTTATGGCGAATTCGAATGTTTTCTGGGATGACCAGGGAATTATTTTTATTGATTACTTGGAAAAGGGTAAAAGTATCACTGGTGACTACTATGCAAGCTTACTGCAACATTTGAGTGATGAGGTGAAAAGAAAAAAGACCTCATTTGGCAAAGAAAATATCTTGTTTCTTCACGACAATGCTCCGGCGGATCTTTCGGTCATTGCAATGGAAAAAATGTTGAATTAAAGTTCGAATTACTGGAACATCCATCCTATTCGCCAGATCTAGCACCCAGTGACTACCATCCATTCCCAAACCTCAAAAAATTTCTTCGAGGACGAAGATTTTACAGCAGCGATGTCATTGATGCGGTGAACGGCTATTTTGAGGACCATGATAAATCGCGCTGCAGAGATGGCTTAATTAAATTAAAACACCGATATGACAAGTGCATTGTCCTTTCTGAGGTTATGTTGAGAAATAAAGCAAAATAATTGTGAGGCCCAGACCATAGTATTTTGTGTTAGCTTTTCCAAAGATTTTCTTGTTGTAGTTAGTATTTTGTTCGCAGAAGGGCATTGATCCAATAAATATACCACAAATTTACGTTGATGCTCTGCTTGTTACGAAACTTGGCTTGAGGAAGTCTCACGTTGCCATCATGCATCCGGCAGAAAATGTGCTGATAGCTTTGCACGTCCGGAAACTCACCATGTGCGATTGACTATACGGTGAGGATGACGTCATTTTACGTGTCGAAATTCTCTGTGGATGTTTTAAGCCATGTGTGATTAGGACATCGTTCCTTTAAAAATCTGGCCATGCGGTATACATATACGTAAACAAGGAGACCAGTGTACCACTTTAGAATGTTTGTTTTGTCTCTCTTTAGCGTTTACCAGTTATCAAAATTCCTTCCTAATGAAGAGGACTTCACAGGCTATATAAAATTTGTAATATAAAGTTGATGTATCGCATGCTAAGCGATATTCTTGAAGCGTTTTGTGTCGCATCTTTGGAAATAATTGAACTTATATATGTGCCAATTTTGGTTATTTACCCGAGCTTTTTGAGCTAAGTTTTCATAGACGCGCAGACACACCTTTTCTTAAGTCTTGTTTTTGTACTCACAGACCTCGAAACGTGTCTGTTGAAATATCAACATCTAATTTTTGAGTGGAGGCAATGCGCTCTTCATAACCAAACTCCGCATCAAATAGTGCCTTAATTGACTCCCCAGAGACTTCACAAGGCTGAATGCGTGGCGCACCAGGTCTTCCAGAGGGAGAAAATGTCATGCCGGTAACGGGAATCAAATCTGGACCACTCGCTTCATTTGCCGTTCTACTAAAATTTCACAGTTAATAACAGAATTGTGCAAAATGTAACAGAATGAAGAATACTTCATAGTCTATTCACAACAAAGTCAAGATATATAGTATGTATATTGAATTGGTCAAATTAATATTTCTATTATACTTTAATCAAAATCGTCAGATGATATTATATAGAAATAAAATGCCCTTTTTGATATCAAAAGTTTGTTTTCCCTCTTGTGTGTTTAATTTTTTCCAGCTAAACATCTACTTTGGGACTTCTAAGTTACATGTTTGAAAATCTGTGAAAGTTTCCTCTTTTTCTAAGCACATTTGCTGAAAAGCACTGGCTTATGTTACAAAAAGCTCTTGTGTTGTTTCCCATCTAGCATGTAACTTAAAATTTAATCACTGTCCTGATCTCATTTGTACCCATCTGTTTGTTGTGAATAAAATATTTACATTTTATATGAGTTATACTGTGCAGAATCAGTCAGATGTCAAATTACAAAGGAAGGTTATATCTTGTTGCAAACATTTGAAAGGAGCAGGATATTGACAAACTGACAGGTTGATAGTTGACGCTCTGGTTTAACAAATGTTAAACTAAAATGAAAACTTTAAGGATCTTAGCATTCAGGTGCTCACACATTTATTGGTTGTGACAAGTATACTTATGTTGCTTTGACGATATACTACTTACGTTGAAGTTCAAGATACCACTGACTTTTGACTTCTGCTGCATTTTATGCATGTACTCACTCAAGAAAGTCATTGTCACACACAAGTTTTGTTTTCTGTGTTCATTTGACATGTGATAAAATTTGCACCTAATCTGTGCATAAATTATTTAAGCAATCCACATTTTGCTGTAAATGTTGTCTTTATAAGTAAATGCTAGAGGTTTGCACAGACCCAGATGTTTATACCCAACCCATTTACTAAACATTTAAGTAGATTCTATTCTTGATATATTCATATATTTTCAGTGCATTGAATTTTCATTTATAATTCAAAGATAAAGCAGTTCAAATTAATATTGCTATCATTTTAACAAGCTCAAGCCAGACAAACACTTGCAAACTAGTTCTTTCCTGGAACTAGAACTAGCTTCTGGCAAAATGGGAGCAAAGTCTATTACTAGTGATCATGTTTGATGATACATTAATATGTAGAAAAACATTCTGGCTATAACTTTTCACAGTAAAAATCAAGTTCTTAGGTTAATTACTAGGACTATTAAAACCACTCCTATAAATGATCTTACAAGCATCTACATATAATAGACCTGTAATGACAGATTAACAAATACAAGGCCTTTTAGCATACGAAAAGCCCTTGAAACTCCCAGAGAATAACAAAAATTGGTTAAACATCACACATTTATCATCATTTTGAAAACTCAATTATGCTTCATACAGAAAGTTACAAAGCCTAGAAATAAACTACTCACACGAAAGAGAATCTCTCATGTCTCTTAACACCCACTAAACATTGTAGAACTGGAATATACCTTGATCTAATAGCAGATTTTAAAAGGAAAGAAAATTCATTTATAGAAGCTAAAGCATACTATTGCAACCACAATGGTACTTGAAACTAGATGATGAGCGAACTCACATCTATACAGATCTATACAGAATTACAACCAAGAAGATGGAGCAGGAGCATGGCTACCTATAAATTCTTTTCTTTCTATAAGCATATTGGAAATTATTTCACAAGCTTGATGCAGACATTTATGCAATTTATACTTCCTTACAAAGTTTATTTGCCTGGACAATAAGCTTTCCAACATAATATGGAATAAAAATAAGTATTTCATAAAATGGAGTGCTATTGTTATTAAAATTAAACAAATGAGTCACTTTTTTCCACTTACAAGCTTTTTATGAAGACTAGTTTCTAGGAACTTCTTCCCTATCATCAGTTCTGTGGTTGCACAGAATATTTACTTATTAGATGTGAACCTCCCATGTTAATCATTGGCAACACGATGTGGTCGCAGCGCCCCTATTTTCAGATGGCAAACTAAAACATGAAAAATTGCATATTGAAATGTTTAGGTACATTGCCGGAAGCTACTACAGCTGTATTTTTCATACCTGCCTAGCTGTCAGCTTATCATATGTTCCAATACTGCATTGCTACAGATGATGCACAAAGATATTACGCGAGCTGTGAGAGTTGTGATAGCAACTTCCAAAGTTGCTGCATTTTATAAAAGCTCACAAAATCTTCTATCATTAGTAGCAATATTGGAACGTATAATCAGCTGATTCTTGTAATGAATTTTCAAGATGGCACACGTTCATTATTTGCTATTTTAATAAATTAACCTCAAAAACTTTGTGAAAAAACTTAAAAGTGATGCATCATGGCTAATTCAGTTAAATACAAAGAAAATTTGCAAAACATTTGTAATATTACATATATTTCTAAATCATTTATAAATAACATGAGTAACCTTCTTTTCATTTGAAACATACACTTTAACATAAACCTGCAGCTGTTGCACAAAGTGATGTAAATAACAGAAATGATAAATTTGAATAGTTTAAAAATAAGCTTTAACATAAAATTTGTAATAGCACTGTATTCTAATCTATTGTAATTCTCATTGGCACGTTTGAAAGTCCATATTGCTGTCAGAGTTTCTCCTTTTGCAGCTTTCAATGTTTTATTAGGTATGACATTTGTAAATTCCAAATACATCAACAAACTATTCCATATTCAATTAAGATTGATTTATACCAACAAGTGATAGAACATGATTGTAATGTCCTATGAAGTTTAGGTTCAATATTGGATCATTCACCTCTTGATTGTTGTATCTGAAAATAAAATGAAAGTATTGTAATGTCAATAACCTTCTCTTTTTCCATGAATGGTTTTCACAGCAATGAAGTGAATAACGTGTTTCAGCATCTTAAAGTACAACAGCTATTGACTGTAGACCTCGCTCGCCTTGGTAGCGTGGTGGTAGCGTGTCTGCCTCACATTCAGGAAGTCCCGAGTTCGAATCTCGGTCAGGGTGAGTTACCTGGATAAGGTTTTTTCCAGGGTTTTCCCTTATCCTGAAAGATGAATGTCAGGTAACTCCAAGCTCTACGGAGCCTGGGCTCATTTGAGCATCATTTCACCCATTACATTCATCGTTCGATATGACTTAATGTTGGAGGACGTAAATTAAAAAAAAAAAAAAAACTGTAGCCCTCCAATAATAATGAGAAATTTAAACACCAATATATGATTATGCTCTGTACCTGGAGTTACTGGCGAAGATAAATCAAATGCTCTTTCTTCCACAGGAACATATAGCACATTCCTTTCTTCCACATTGAAATTTCCAGGATGGGCAACATCAAACTGCTATAAATTGAAAAGTTAAAAGCGTAATTTGAATCAGCCAATTGCCTTTTGCGATCCAATATGCACACTAAACTCTTGTGTTGCCATTTCTCCTATCTTGGCTTCACTCCTGTGTGTGGTCGACTGATGGTGCAACTGGTTCCTGCCTCAGGGTTGGTGTTGTACTGCCATCTGATAATCTGGTGAGTTTGATGATGTCATCCATGGCAGAAATTTCAAAATTCTTCAGGAGGGTTTGTTTCTTAGTAATGAATATGCTTTCCCAAATCTGCAGTTTTATGAGGTTTCTTGGCCTGTTTGATCAACTCTATTTCTTGCTTTATGTGATTTTCTGATCAAAAGTGATGTGCTATGGCAGACTTGTCCATGTGTTTGAATTTAATGTTTCCGAAGTGTTCTTTCATTCTTGTTGATAGATTTCTTTTTGTGTTCCCGTGTATATCTTGTTGTAATCCTGACAGCTCATTTGGTAAATGCCTGATAATTGAGTTTTTGGTGTGCTATTTTTCAGAGGATGGATCAGTAATTTGCAGATGTTGTGTTTGTTCTGAGGGGCTAATTTTATGTCGAAGTTCTTAAATATCTTTTCAAATTTGTTGAAGTATTTTGGATGAAAGGTAAATTTACCATATCTGATGTTTGGGTTTTCAAGTTTTTTTAATGTTTTTGTTTCTTTTGTGTGTGTAGATCAATTTGTTGATGAAATTTGTGTTGTAGCTCTGCAATATGACTACCTGTTGTATGTGTGTATTGCTGTTCATATTCTGTTTTTGTTAGCAGTATGTTGATAATCTGTGAACCAATCTGTGGAAGATTGCATATTGGTGTTGTGATCAGTTAAATGAGTTACATTTAATGAAATTGTCAACATGTGTTGCTTTTCTGTATATTGTGACTTTGTGGGTTCGTGAAATGAGAAGTCCAATTTCACCACTCAAAACTGTTCTTTATTTCCACCGACTTACAGTTAAACTCTTGCCAATTACACAGAATTGCGTACTGCACACAATTACAATTCACCAGTTCGTCCATTACAATTTCACTTGTACTCGCGTTTACGTCAACTCCGATGCTCATACACAGTTACGTACAGTCTTCCGTTGCACAATCTTCTCGTTCATTAACACGTCACTGACTAACACTTACACCAAGAACTGAACTGAACTCACTGTCTCTCTGAAACCCTTTTTATAGGAATGTCACTGTTTTCTCGACTTCTCCAGTTTCCAAAGGAAGGTTCCAGATGGCCGTGGAAGAGAGGGAAGGGGCCGGCAGCGCAAGCGACACTTCTTCCAACCTTCCCCCTCAGTGACAGAGACTGATGAGTGGGCATGGCCCAGCTGTCTCGGGGTCCTTCCAGCGGTCGCCGGTCATCCCTTTCCCTAATTGGGTGACAATATTGCATATTCTAATCCTGTTTGTGTTCTTATGATTTTCAAAACTAGAAGAGGTAGCCATCCATCCTGTTCTACTTCAATGGTGAAAATTTTAGATAATAATATGTTTGATATAATTCCTGAAAGACAAACTGATGATGCGCACGCATGCACGCACGCACGCACGCACACACACACACACAGTAAATAGCTTTTAACTTAAAACAGTGAATTTTTTCACAAAAGTTTAATATGAACTGTATATGATAGCATATCTTTATTTTGGTTTTCACTACATTAATGTTGACACCATATTAGGTTAACAATATTTATTTTAAATGATGTTAGTAACAGTGACATACAAATTAATTAATAAAACATCTGTTTTCAGTTTTTATCACACTACATCACTTACATTTTGATTTTTGGGAGTTGTTGCTATTAGACCTGCATTGGCCCTATCGTTGTCTACAGTATTCTCTCTGGTGTTGTAATAATGAACTAGTATGTCATTGACTGGTGGGAATTTTAAATGTATTAATTGGTCTTTGTATTTCTATATTGAAATGTTCTCTCACTTTGAGTTTGTTTAGGATTTTGTGCTTTTTAATAATTGTTGGGTCATGGTTTTTGTTCCAAAGGTGACATGCTACTCTGAGTTATCTTCCTGTTACAGTTTTATATTTCTAAAATGTTCTTTGACTCTGGTTTTTAAGTTTATTTTGGTTTGGCTTATGAAGAATATTTCATAATCCTTACAATTTATTTGGTATATTTTGGATCCCTTGATTGGTGGGATTTCAACATTTTTTTAATTTAACAGTTTTATTACTGAGTATCTATTTATTGGTGTCATGATATTTTGTTCTCTAAAGATCTTTCTTACTGAACAACTCTCCTTTTCGGACTTAAATGTCATCAGGAATGGAGAAAATCAAATTTGGAATTTAAAGGAAGTCAACCGGTCAGGAAATTACATAAAAAATCTCAGCTATGACCCGGTTACACATAAACATGTAATAATAATGAAAAAAAAACTATTTGTAGTTGGTTTTTAACACTCCATCACTTACAATTTTATTTTTTGAGGGCTTGCTTTCGGTTGCTTTCATTTTCAACCTCGATGATCCGACTATGTAAATGACTATGTAAATGAGTGTTCAAAAACTGACTACAAATAGTTTTTTTTAAATTAATTTAGACATCACTGTTACTAAATTCCTCCAAACATGCATAACTGTAATAATAAACCATCTTTCACACATACTAGCAATATACTCATGCATAAAATAGAATACTACAAGGAACAAAAAACTGTACTTCCCACAATAGAAGAAAATGGATACAACAGTAATGTAGTACTTTGAATTTGAATTTATTGTACTTGTTGGCATATAGTATACAAACATTTATACATGCATGACTGACCTACTTGCATTTATCTAGCCCAGTACAAATATGAGTCTGATTGCCTCTTTAAGTGCTACTTCTGCATGATGCCCAGGCTGTTAGCAGTTGGTAACCCTAGTTCCCTATGTCTTACCTATCTACCCTATTAATCTATTCTCAATTCTTTGCTTTCCTATTCACCTACTTTTACTTTGTTCACCTTCCTTAGCCACTTTTCCTTAACTTTTCTTAAGAACTTGCCTATGGTTTAATTCTCTTCTCTCCCTTCACTGCCAGCATTTTCATAACAACAATTTTCACATCCATTTTGTTGCATTTTGTGACCCAAATTTCCTGCCTCCAATTTATTAACTCTTTACATTCCACTATGCAGTGAGCTATACTTCCTAGATTCTCACAAATGACACATATACTCACCTCCCTATTACTTAAACCTTTAAAAAATAAAGTCGCTTAAGTAGAGCTTCTCGGCTCGGATTACCAGCCATGCAGTATTTATAAGATTGCTCAAGTTTTCAGCCATGTTTTCTCTATGGCCTTCTTCCTGAGCTCAAGCAGTTTTATGAATATCACACTTCTGGTAACCTGAGAAGCTCTAGTTCACTTTCTGTTAGCATGTAGAATACTGTATCTGCAGAACATGAACCATCAATTGATATGTCTATGATTGCATGTTTATTTACCCTACACAGTTCAAATCAGTATTATTCAGCTGTTCTTCCATTTAAAAACAAGAAAAAAATGCATACAATGAATCAACTTGGGAAGGATAGGAAAAAAAAAATTTTGCAATGGCATACGAGGTAATGTGCCTACTCCATTGCCACTGCCATTATAGTCCATTTGAGTTAGTATGGACTCAAATAAAATGGGGGTTACAAACAAAAATAGCACGTTTAAAGTGACTAATGTTGAGCAACTTATTCATGAAGAAATTGACAAGGTAACATAAAAAGACTGGGAAAACTGCATGAGACATGCAGAAAAACTACAAGACAACTTTTAGAGGGAAATAGTTCTTGACCAGATTTTGGAACCTATCATAAATTTGCAGGACACAGGACGATGAAGATGGTGCCAATGACAAATTACATAAGTGACAGATATTTTGATGAGCCACTGGCAGTTCCATTGGATTAGAAAAATTTTTCACAAATGATAATTTAATTAGGGGATTTAAAACATATATAGAATATGAAAAAAATCCTTGTTCCAATTTTGATTTTAACAACTGCAGTATTACACAATTTTTGGAACGTTCAGTTTGGGTTTCCTCTATGTCTAGCGCCAAAAAGACTTGCATTATCTAGGATGCCATGAGAGAGGGAGGGAAATATGAAAATCATGGGGGTAACAAGGTGTCATTGCTGAGCATACAAATGTATCTCTTTCGCTGCAGCCTAGAAATCTTCCCATTTGAGAAACATAATATGTTTTAGTATTTTATAGGGGAAAAAAATAACTACTAGTGAAATTGAGTATTCCCTATACTTGAGCTTAAATTCTGAAGTTAAAATTTATTTCTCTAAATTTCAGAACGGAAGCTGTTTGTTGGAATGCTGTCAAAAAAGTGCACGGAGAATGACGTCAGAGTTATGTTTGGACCTTTTGGTACGATAGAAGAATGTACGGTGCTAAGGGATACAAGCGGACAGAGTAAAGGTGAGTGAATTTATTGTGTTCTTTAAAACGTTATAGTCCAGTCATCCTGAAGTATTCAGTATAATACCAGGAAATATTATAATATGCAAGTTTATTATCTTTGACTTAAATTTTTAGCAACTTCTTCTGACTCTATGCTATGCTGAAATTCAAATTATATATCATATTATACTTATTTTTATGCAAATGTATTAAAAATCTACCATCCCAGTATTGATAAATGAAGTGAAATGAAAAAACACACTCAGAAATTATAGGCTTCTAATAAGGAACCACATTGTTGTTTTCAAGATAGGCTAGCCAAACCAATTTCTAAGGAAACAAGTTCAGTTGTAAAAGATTTCAGTTACTGTCTTCCTAATGTGGTAATGTTTTTATCAGCATTAATTTCATTAGACCTAGCAAGTCTACAAGTCTGCAAGTGTCTAGAGAAAATTTGTCTAGAGAAAATAAAAAACTGAGTAGGATTTTAATTGGCTGTTTTGCAATTAAAAGAGGTTATTATAAATAGATTACAGGAAAAAAATACAATAAAGCATTAACTTAATAAATTCATTGTTCAAGTACTTCTGTATTCTGTTTTTCTTTCTCTTTGTCTTATTTGGAATCATGCTATTTTGGTGAAGATAACTTTGAATATCTACGTGGAAAGCAAATGACAATTGGAAACAAATTAACAGATGCCAGGGAGGTGATGAAAACAGATAAATGCTAAGTAAGTCATAAAAGATGTGGAATAAATAGTCACTATTAGTTGAAACTTGTGTAGCATCTTATTGGACAAAAGTAGTATGGCATACCAGAGCTGTAGTTGGGCCAGTATGGACCAGTATGCCATACCACCTAAAATTTGAACACATAAGTGTACCATCTAAATTCGTGAAGCAATGCTTAAAATTTAAGAAGAAAATAATGTTTATTGATTGTTCTTAGCAGTAAACTGGAATGGCAATAAATAGCTTTTATATTAACCATAAAGATTCTTGATATAACAATAAAGAGTCAGATGGTGCGAACCATGATTAAGTGACTTTTGGTGAGTACCGCCTAAACATTTTTTCCAACTACATCACTGTGTGGCGCACTAAATATTTAAATAAGTTTTTATCAATGACGTCAATTGCCATGATCATATTACCTACGCTGGTATTCCAAAATTTCATCTCACAGGAGTTCTTCTGCATGTTAGTAAATCTATTAACATGAGGCTATCGCTTTTAAGCACACTTTATTATTTTTCTTTTAAAAAAAACATTTTCTGGGCTAGATTTGAAACCGTGACCTTCAGATCAGTAAGTCAGCACCTAACCATCTGAGCCACCCAAATCGATATGATATAATAATAGTGGAATAGTCTTACATAAAGTGCAAGCATTAATGAAAATCCCCTTTCTTCAAATGAACAATAATTATTCTATAAGTAGTTGAAATTATTTGCCATTAGGTAGGATTACTCAATGAATTATAGGTGCCCAGGTATTTCTGCTCCCTTTCCTTAATGTATGTTTTGGCTTAAAAATACCTGGAATGGGTTATCTTTAGGGCTCGGAACTTGATGAAATGTCATCTTTTTTCTGTGTGCAGACAGTGCAGAATGCAATATAAATTCATTTCTCTTAAAAAAGAACCCATATTCGCTAATTTATTTTGTATCTTTTTGCATTTTTCAAAAAAATGTCTATTGATCATTTTTTAGGAAATGTACTTTTCTTGCATTTTCTTCTGCTTTTTGCTTATAAAGACACTTTTTTATGTTATTCACAGGAATATCTTGTTGAGACTGCTTACTGAATTCTGCTATGTGTAGTATTCTAATGGTCTCTTAGTAAGTCATTGGATACTTGTTTTCACATTTATTGTTATCAATATAGATAATGATTATGGTTTCCTGTGTTAGGAAGAACAACGGTTATGTGCAGGGGATGCTTTTTCTGGAGGAGCCAGGGGGGGAACTTCTACTATATCAGCATACAATGATGTCATTAATAGATGTACTATTTACATTGAAAACCGCTGATCATTCGCTGGCATTTTATATTCAGCATCTAGCCAGTACAAGAGTGAATGTTTTATAAGAGGCCAGTAAACCTTGTTGATATGTTGAAAGTAGAGCCACAATCTTTCTCAAATAATGCTAGAGTTACACAAATATAAATATTTGTTACTAAATCTCCACTTAACTTAAGAAATTTATGTTAATATTTCTTTCTTCTTTCTAATGAAGATAAATTTTGAATGCAAATCGCATTCATCCTCAGTTCAAAACAAACTCCGTTGTCAAGGAAATCTTGGTTACCATGTTTTTTCTTTTGTGATTTGCCTTCGAAATTGATCTTCATTGTAAAGAAGAAAGAAATATTAACATCAATTTCTTAAGTTAAGTGGAGATTTAGTAACAAATATTTATATTTGTTTAATATTTATTGCTTCACTGTAACTAGCTTCATTTTCTACGTAATGCTAGAGTAACTTCAGCGCATTCCTCACAGACATATTCTTGTGTGAGGAATGCATCCGCCATCCAGTCAACATTTTATTTCTCACAAGTGAAGCTGAAAAATGTCAAAAATAGGAAAATTGGTCAAAAATTTGGTGAGAAAATGAAAAATATATTAGAAAAAAAATTGGTTATCAGTTGTTGAGTAAAATTGAGAAAGTTCTGCAAGATGAAAATTTTGACTTTAGATGTTTTAAAGAAAGATTTTTACCAGATGACCTTGGTCATTTCAAGTATGCGTCAGTGACATCAGTTGAAGTAGAGAAGTGTTTTTCAAAATATAGGAGTGTTCAAGACAACGGGCAATCCTTCTAACCCTAACACTTATGAGTGGCAATGGTTCTATATTGCAATACTGCATAAGAGCTATGCCTAAATATATACATTTGTCTTAGTATATAAATATGTATGAGATACATTAAAAAAGTTGTTAATTATAATAATTAATAAAAATGAAATACATTTTTTAAATTTTCAGCGTTACAATTGCAAAAAGAGTGTATGATCATTTTTATAATGTCATTTTTCCCAAAATGTAAGGTCATTTTAATGGTCATTTTTCTCTGATCTTTGGTTCATCAACTTCTGAGCCCTAGTTATCACTAATCATTGATAATTTTATCATGTAAGCAAGTGTAGGAAAAAGTGGATAAAATTATTACTCAGTGTTTCTCTACTGGTTGGAATATTTGCAGAAAGTTTGCATCCACTTTCAGACACTATTTATTTTTGATCTATATAAAGTGTGTATAAATCAATATAAAATGAAATAAGTCTAACTTTAGATTAGCAAGTGACTCATCTGTAATTGATTGTAACTGGTAATACAACAAAAGAGGCAGAGAATAAAGGAAACTATTAAAATGGTGACACCTTGCAGGATTAAATATCACTAAACTTAAATAATATAGAGTGGAAACAAATTATATTAAATAATAAAAATAGACACACATAAATATAAAAATGAAAGGGGAATATATCAGACAATTACAAATTACTTATGTACGTTATAGACAGTCGCTTAAAAGGGAATAGCTATGAGGGTTGGCTGATTAAGCCCTGGGCCTCAAAAAAACAAAAAAAACAAAAAAAAAAAACATTTATTTCGCAACATAATCTCCAGAAAGGCTAATACATTTGTCATATTGTTCTAATTTAATTAAACCATCCCTATGGTCCTAAAAATAGCTATTTACCACATCAATGACCTCGTTGCTGTGAAATCTTCATCCACCAAGAAATTCTTTGAGGTTCAGGAACAGGTCATAGTCACTAGGTGCTAGATCTGGCGAATGGGGTGGATGTTCAAGCAAAACAAACTATAATTTGCAAATTTTTCCCATTGCAATGACTGAACAATGGACCAGAGCATTGTCATGAAGAAACAAGACTTTTTCTTTGCCAAATGAGGTCTTTTTCTTTTCACCTCATCACTCAAATGTTGCAGTAAGCTTGCATAGTAGTCACCAGTGATACTTTTACCCTTTTATAAGTAATCAATAAAATTAATTCCTTGAGCATCTCAGAAAACACTTGCCATAACCTTATTAGCTCTCAAAATTGACTTTGGATGAGTAGAGCTAGGCTGAAAAATTCAACGCCATAGCTGGGATTTGAACCACAGATCTCCCGGTCTCCATCTGGTTGCTGTTGAAGATCCATGGTTCAAATCCTGGCTGTGGCATTGAGTTTTTCAGTGTGGCTCTACTTATCGAAACCTTAACCTACACACAGCTAGTTTGGAAGAAATGATTATTTTCAAAATTGACATTGCCTTTTTGGAATTCATCTATGGTAGTAAGCCATCTTAAAAATCCATTGGGATTTTTACGGTAGACCTCCAAATTTTTTTGTGCAACTTTTGATCTGGTGTCAACAAATGTGGCACCCATCTTGCACAGATCTTGTGAAAGCCCAGAATATTACTTGAAAAATTACCTGCAGGTTATTTTGATATGTTTACAGCCTCTGCAGTGATCCAGTACTAGTCAATGAAGTTTTTCAATGTTCTGGAGTTGTGACTTCCACAGGGTATACAGATCGAGGCTCATCACTAGTGCTCATATATCCCATTTTAAACTGTGCAACCCACCTTTTAATCATTGTATATGAACGGGCCAAGTCCTTCAATGTACTGTCCCTTCTCCTTGATTTCTTTATGTGCCAAGCCTTTCAAATGGAAGTATTTAATCACTGCTCAATTTTCCAAATCCTGCATTTTTGTAAAACCTCTGCATTTTTCTTATTTAAAATGCTGTCATTCAAAAACTAAACAAACTATTGACCTGTAACTCGATATCAGCTAGTGTACAGTTAAACTATATGATGCTAAACTATATGATGAACAATTAAAAATTCATAAAGAACTGAAGTTGTAAAATCTGATTTGAAACTAAACAAACTATCATACTTTTCATGTCTCTAGTGTATATATGAATGCATAACATTTGCATTAAAGTATCATACAGATGCAAGAAGTATTGATATACATAATCATAATACCTACTAGAACAAGCCAAATTACTTCAGAAATAGACTACAAGGTTTGTTAAACATTAAGTGCATCGAAAATCAGCTGAAGAATAGTGCAGTCATTTACCATCACAAAAAATATAAAAGCAGAAGGGAACAAAAATTAAAGTCCTTAACGAAAATGCATTCTACTGGCTACAAGAATATAAAAGCTATCAGTTATTTACCTCTCTTGGATTTGTAGCTGCATATACTATAATGTAAGTTTTAATACTTTTGGTGAATAAAATGTGATCCCGATTGTTCAATATATAATTTATTCACCTTCATAATCTGCAGAAGTTATAGAACATAATTCTCTCTAAATGCACTGTTTTCCAATGAATCTTTGGATCACGACTTAAATTATCATAAAATTGGAATAAAAGTACTTTTAACCAAGTTTTCCCAGCCAATATTTATTTTAATAACTTTTGAAGAAAATTTGCATTGTATGTTTTAAATAATTCATAATTATAATTTATAATATCCATGTTATATAGGTGTTTTTTTTAACAAATTTAGTTTCAGCTTCATCCTCATTGAATGATATTTAGTTATATGAAATGGTATGTGCATGTAACTTCGAGAACGTAGAAGCAGAAACTTACACTTACTCCTGTATTTATTAAACATCAATTATTGTATACAAAAATATTTTTTCTCTGCAAAGGTTACTCTTAACATCAGTGATAAGTAGAGAGAAGAACAAACTGCATTAAACTTTGAGCAAATTAAAGTTATTAATGAGCTAATATTATCATAGAGTTAATTAAATATTTGCTACTGTAGGTATCAATCTGCACTGCCTATGTATAAATTTGCTCCATGCAGCTTCATTATTTTGAAGTTCTTTAGAGTGCAGTTCCTTTTTGCAGTCATAAAGATCTTGAATGATTGCTTGCAGAAGTGCTCAAATCTGAGTCAAAATAGCTCTAGAAGTTTTAAAGATGAAAGTGTTGTTTTATTTTGTGGTCCAGAGACAAAATAAGAGGATTTTAGAGAATACATTGTGTTATGTTTATAAACTGCTTTATTTGAAGTCTTGTTTTAAGTATTAATAGAGTTTATTGTTGTTATTGTCATTGCCTATATATTCAGTTTGTTTTTGTCTATATCTATAAGTTGTATGTATATTTTTTATTCTCTTTGTTTTCTATGCCTTAAATAACTATAGCAACAACCAGACGAAAATCATACATATTATCTAAGATACAATAATTGATTTTGTTTTCAGGCTGTGCGTTTGTGACCTATACCTCCAAACAATGTGCCATAAATGCTATCAAAAACATGCATCACTCGCAAACCATGGAGGTAAGAATTCAGGATAGTGAACTGAACTACTTTAAGATGCTCCAATTAAGTATATATATAGATGAGTATTTTAGTTTATTACAGTTAATGTCAACCAGTGATCTGAATTTTAATGCATACTTAGATACTACTACTTCTACAACTGTTTACCGTCCACATATGTAGGACTCGTCCGCAGGCGTAAGAGGTCGTACACCCACAAGTGAGCAGTTAGGGAGATGCCTGTTGAGCAGCAGAGACTTGGGTCAGATAGAGTATCTAGGATGGGTGATCATCCAAATGTCTGGTATGAGAGTGAGAAGTAGATAACAGAATGAGGGCAATATGAATGAAAGAAAAGATGATAATAGAGCAATTGGTGGAATAATGGGGGGGGGGGGGGGACTGAGATTCTGGAGAAAACCTGCCCCTAAACTGTGTTGTCCACCACAAAACTTGCATCCGGTTGTCTGGGATTGAAACCAATCTGCCTTGGCAAGTAGTCTAATCACTCGACCACAGTGTAACCAAACACTTAAATATGCAGAAGTTTAACACTATTTTTCAAATTAATTTTCGTACTGTTATATGAGATTATGTGTAGAACACACCTATAAAATTGGTTCCTCATTTAACAGTATAAACAACTATATATTGACTTCATAAATAATTTCACTAATATGTCAAATTTAACTTTTTATCTGGGTTTTTTATTTTAATAGGCCATTATACCTAATTTGAGAATATGAATTTAGTTTTTCTCCATTATGTACCAATCCTTCACAGTAGAAGAAATAGTGAAACAGCACGCCCTCTCTGATTTTCAGTGAGTTCCATTTGGCCCAGTACAACATATATGTGGCACTCCTTGGTGCGATGTCCTCCCAGGTTGGTCTTGTCCCTGCCTCCACTTCTCTCAAGAGTGGTCTGCGTCCGCCAGCTGCTCCCTCCTCAGGCCTGCGCTATCCCAGCCATCCGCAGGCAATGTCGTGCCCACTCTGACAGCTGCAGCACGCTCCTTCTCTTCCACTCTTGTGCATTGGCCGCATTCCTCTGGGCACGGTCTTCGGGACATGGCATCTGCGTTACCGTGGCTCTTCCCTCTACGATGTTTAGAGGTGAAGTCGTACTCCTGCAGCCTCTGTACCCAGCGTGCTGTCTAGCCTTCCAGGTTTCTAAAGCTCAGTAGCCAGGTTAGGGCGGAGTGGTCAATCCTCAGGTGGAATGGCTGACTATACAGGTACTTGTGGAAGTGCTCCAAGAACTTTTTTACCACCGCCAGTAATTCTCGCCGGGTGACTCAGTAGTTCTTCTCTGCCTTGGATAGCGTCTTGCTGTAGTAGGCTATCAGCCGCTTGTGTCCGTCCTGGACTTGCGATAGGACGCCTCCAATGCAATGGTCGTTGGCGTCGGTGTCCACAATGAAGGTGCCGCCTGGTTGTGGAAATCCCAAAATTGGAGCACTGCACAGGGTCTTCTTCAGGTGCTGGAAAGCGCCTTCGGCGTCATCCGTCCACACATAAGGTCGGTGTTCCTCTATAAGGCAGGTGAGGGGTTTGGCGATGTTGGAAAAACCCTTTATGAAACGGCGGTAATAACTGCACAGCCCCAGGAAACAGCACAATTCTCTCTTATCCTTCGGCCGAGGCTAGTCTCTCACGGCCTGTGTCTTCTCCGGGTCTGTTACCACTCCGGTTGGCGAGACTATGTGGCCCAAGTAGTTGACTTCCTTGCGGAAAAGCTGGCATTTCTTTGCATTCAGCTTCAAATTGGTCACCTGCAGTCTCTGTAGTACCTTGCTCAGGTTTTCCTGATGGTCTTCGAAGGTCTTGCCGACGATGGTAATGTTGTCCAAGTATATAGCAGGCAGGCGTCATAAGTCAGTCCTCTCATCACTGACTCCATTAGGCGTTGGAAGGTAGCTGGTGCGTTGCAGAGGCCAAAGGGCATAACAGTGAACTGCCAAAGCCCTTGGCATTTCGAGAATGGGTCTTCTCCTTGTCTCTCGGATCTAGAGCCACTCGCCAGTAACCCAACTTCAGGTCCAGGGTCGAGAACCACTATGAACTAGCTAGCGTGTCCAGGGTGTTGCCAATCCTTCCGGGTGACAGCGTTCAGCTTCCGGTAGTCCACGCAGAAGCGTAGCTCGCCGTTCTTCGTCACCAGAACTACAGGGGAACACCAAGGGCTGTCAGAATCCCCTGGATTTCATGTCATCTACCATATCCCGTACCGCCTCTTGTTTTGCCAGCGGAATGCGTGTAGGTGGTTGCCGAATAGGCTGGGCGTCTCCGGTGTCGATGCGGTGAAGCACTTTGTCCATTCGGCCGTAGTCAATGTCGCCTTGGCTGAAGACGCGCTGGTATCGTCTCAGCAGTTGTCAAACCTTCTCCAGCTGTCCTACGGTCAGGTGGTCGGCCGCCCTCTCCAGTAAGCCTACCAGCCGGGGCCCCAGGTGTTGCGTCGGCACCGGCTCCTGTGTGTTGTCGATTGCTGTCACGCTGACCACGGGCTCGCGCCTCCCCAACTCCGTCCCGGCCTGGATGTCGCTATCAGTGTCTGTCAGGTTGAGCAGCCTCACTGGTACCCCCTCTCTACACGGCGACAATGTTCTGGCTACACACAGTCCGTGCACAGGCGTCTTCTGTTCCAGAATCATGTTATTCGTTCGCTGACCTTCCAGTCGGGCCGGCACCACCACCTCGGTTCTTGCGGGGACCACCACGTCTTCCTTCAGGACGACACTGCAAATTCCCAGGCGCTTTTCAGGTTGCCGAAGTATCACTACTCCATGGAGCCGCAGGGCCTTCGTGCCGACGTCGACCGTCACCTCGTGGGCCCTGAGGGCATCCAGTTCCAGTATCACCTCTTCAGCCACCTTCGCGACGAACATCCACTGACGCATGGCACTCCGTCCCAAGGTCAACTTCAGCAGAGCGTCCCTCTCCACAGGCAAGGTGTCGCCCGATGCCGTCATAAGCTGGTATGGTCGGCTCGGCTTCCTCGTTGGCAAACCCCTAGCTATGTCAGGTCTGATGACGGTTACGGCTGCCGGGTGTCTACGAGCACGAGGCACGGCTTTCCTCTCACCCAACCGTCCGCGATGAGGCTGTCATCCATACGCTGGCTGACGGCGTGCAGTATCACTCGAGGGGATGGTGATGTCGACACTGACGTGCCCCTCACCACGCTGGGCCTTACTCGTTCTTCCGGCTGCTCTTCTTCGTATTGGCTGTCTCTCTCCATGTGTCCCGGCTGACCGCACCCGCAGCTCACTCCACTAGGTCTTCGCCGGCGTACCTCGGCCAGTCTTCTGTCTCCGGTGCAGCGGACACTCCTCGTTCTCGACGTCGGGATAGCTGTCACTTTTGCCCCCTCTATCCTCAGTACTGCCGTTAGCGCTTCGTGGACACTTTTGTAATCGCCGAGCATTAGGTGCTCACGAAACTCTGTGTCTCGTACCCCGTCGACAAAGTTGTGGGCAGCCTCTCGGGATACGAACTCTGGTGGAAGGTCGACTAGGGCTTTGCTGGCCAGCTGCTCAATTGCCAGGGCGAACTCCTGCAGCGTCGTCCCTGGTTGCTGCGACCTTGATTTCAGCTGGCTTCGTTACGCTGCGGCTAAGCGGTGGTTTCCAAAGCTATTCTCCAGGGCCTCCCAGATGTCCTTAGGTGCCGCCGCTGTCTGGACCGCATTCAGGACTTCTGCGGCCCGTCCCTGGAGGCTGGCTATTAGTTGTGCGGCCTCTTCCTCTGGTGACCGCTTGTTGTGTTTGGCCACCGTGTCGAGCTGGCGACGGAAGACTTCGAAATTTGTTGCGCCGTCGTATTTAGGAGGTTTGACGCGCGCAGATGTTGTGTCGCGTCCCGACGCGTCGTCCTTTAAATCCTTCAATCTCCTGCCGACGAGGTCCTCTACCATGGCGTTCAGGGACTTTGTGTTACTGTCCGCCTTTCCCTCCAGGTCGTTAACGCGCTTTGCCAGGTCTTCGAGGGATTTGTGTTATTGTCGGTCTTTCCCTCTAGATCGTTAATGCACTCGCCCAACCCTGTGACGTCCTCCCTTACGCCGGCCAACTGTTCTTCAAATTTGTCGGCAAGGGCCTCGTTGGCAGCCTTCATTTCCAATAATTCGGCCTTCATTTCCGTGGCCAGGTCGTCGTTCGCTGTTCTCATTTCCGTGGTTAAGTCTGTCATTTTCGTGGTCATCGTCGTGGCCAAGTTGCTATTTGCAGCTTCCGTCTTCGTTGTTAATTCGGCCTTAACTTGTTCCATCTTCTCGGTGATGTTGTTAGCCGCCTTCATTTCTTTCAGTTCCGCTGCCAAGTTGTTATTTGTGGTCTCCAGCTTCGAGGCCAGGCTGTTATTTGCCGCTTCTGTTTTTGCAGCGAGGTTGTCATTCGCCGTCTTCATTTGCGAGGTGAGTTAGGCCTTCATTTCCATCATCATCTCCAAAATCTTTTGCAATGCAGCCTCATGACGTGTTATGTCCCACTCCTGACAGCAGTTGTGACTTTGTGGGTTCGTAGAATTAAAAGTCCAATTTGCCGAAATTCTAAATGTTCTTTATTTCCGTAGAAATACACTGTTCAATTCTCACGTAACAACATTATATCACATATACAACACAATCTTCCAAGGTCGATGACAATAACAAACAGCGTTCAGTTTACATCAGCTCTCGTTACAAAACTCTCAGCTGTTCTCTGCTTACCTCTTGCGACTCACTCTCGTTTTACAACTGTCCGCTGGAGTGTCAAAATCTCTTATATATCTCATTCATAAATTCTAGATATTTCTAAAACGAACCAGAAACCGAATAATCTCTATCAGTCAAGAAGTCGCTAGAAATTTCACTTATCTGTGTCGGTAAGTCTTGTCTCACTGATACACAATTTGACTGTTATCTTTATCAGTTCCTTTGGGTAAACAAGCCGCGTTTACACTCGGCACGAACCTTTTATGTGCGTTGCTGCGACAATATGGTAAACAAAACAAATTTCTTTAATACATGTCTCTTTTTATTTATAATATCCCCCTACTTCCTATTGTATTCAATTTTAAGATACTGTTAATTTTATCATTTAGATCTACAACCAGTATAACAGTAATTTTTATTTGTCTTGTGTATTATTTTCAATAATAAATCATAAAATTATTGGAATATTCATTCTATCCTTATTTTGTAGCATAAACTCCCATTATCATTGTATATCCTTTTCTCATTTTAACTGATGAAGTTATAATTCATACAGCAATATATGAATATATTTTAGTCTTGTTCCTTAAACTTTTATTTATTAACACTGCAATGCTTCTGAAGCTCTCTTATTACTATAGACCCTGCTGTATAATGTAATGCAATGTTCTGCTTCAGTTGAGGCTTTTGATTTCTGGAGTTATAACAATGTTTATCTGTTAATATAATTCCTTTTTGTTTTATATTTAAATACCTATGCATTTTTAGAATAAAATTATTAAAATTCTAGGACTGAGGTATGTGATACACAAGTGTTATATCAGTAATAATAATTGATTTGGCCTTTTTGAATGAAAAACCCCTCTTACTCTCCATATACATGTACTAAAATGTATAATTATTTTAAAACTATTTTCTGTTTTCGATGTAGCATGTTATGCCTGTTAGTTATTCATCCAAAATATAAATAAAAATGATTACAGTTACAGAGAATGTGTAGAGGCTTTGTAACTACTCTGAGGCAATTGAAGCTACATATTGTCAAGATAACTGTCACAAGGTGCAGTCCAATGCTGGGACTTGGAAATTCTTGGGAAAAACTAAGCACTTATATAATCTTTTACCATCAAGTCGGATGGATTAAAATTAAACCCTACACTAGGAACTGTGATTCAGAGTTCAGCTTACACTCCCCTTCCCAAACAAAAGTTTTACCGGAGAGCAGTATTTTTAAAAGTGACATTTTACTATATATCCTGTTTTATATTTTCAGTTTTTAATACTGTTACTAATTCCTCTCTCACTGCATCTCTAGGGTTGCTCATCACCACTGGTAGTAAAGTTTGCTGACACACAAAAAGAAAAAGACCAGAAGAGGTTACAGCAGATGCATGCGAGCTTATGGAACCTTGCAGGAGTTAATATGAGTCCTCAGTACTTAGCAGTAAGTATTTATTAATTCATTCCAATTTAAATCCTAAAGGGATAATCAAGTTTATATATACTGTATCAAATGACAGGCTAACATTATGAGAATGATTGTATGAGATATATCAAATATATATATTTAATATTTCATACTTCATCATTGTCATTGACATCAGAAATGGAAATGGAAAAATCAGGTTTGTTCAATATTTTAAAGTGGGTGAATTTCAGGATTATCAATTAAACAAAGTATTTTTAAAAGTTCAATAACTATTATTTGAAAAATCGCTTCTTTTGTGAAATATGTACAGTAGAGTCTCGATTATCTGACCTAAACTGGCCCTGGACAAGGTCGGATAACTGAAAATGTCGGATATACAAAATAATTTGGAACATGGAGTAAAACATGGTAGGTATACTGTATCATTAAAACAATTGTTGGTTTTATGGTATTTACTGAATAATCAAACCAATTCTATGTGCAATATTGAAAGAAAAGAAGCTCCAAATGTTTTAAGAAAAGAAACTTTTTAATGAAGTCTGCTTGCCTGCCGAATGACCTTTCCTTGCTGTGAGATTTTGCCATCAACGAAACATCAGTACCTCATTGCGTAGAAAATGAAGCTAGTTACAGTGAAGCAATAAATATTACACACATATAAATGTTTGCTACTAAGGCTCCACTTATCTTAAGAAATTGATGTTAATACTTCTTTCTTCTTTCTAATGGAAATCGATTTCAAAAGCAAATTGCTTTCGTCCTCAGTCCATCAAACAACAGAGTTTGGACAATGGAGTTTGTTTTTGAGGGACTGAGGACGAAAGCATTTTGCTTTTGAAATCGATTTCCATTAAAAAGAAGAAAGAAGTATTAACATCAATTTCTTAAGATAAGTGGAGCCTTAGTAGCAAATATTTATATTTGTGTAATATCAATACTTCAGTTGCACTTGTGTCCGGCTGTTGCTGCATGTATCTTAATGCCATCTCTAAAGCTCTTAAACCTTCAACATGACTCATCTTCTCGTTTTGTTCATTCTGTTCTGCTTCATCCTGTCATTACCATTCATGAAATCAATATCAGAGTTTAGGAGTTCAAAGTGTTGATCTTCTGCACACCAGCTACTTGCATCTTGAGTTGTAGCATCCTCACAGCCAGGAATGCGGTTCAGTAAGGGAACAATGCCATCCATGTCTTCTTGTACTATCTCTTCTTTATTTTCATCATCACCTAACAGTATGTCCCAAAACTTTGCTAGTATCGTTGTTTCGATTTCTTCCCAAGCCTGAGCCACCAAATATGCAACGTCTTTCATATTGATAGAGCTTAACTTTTCCATCATGTCCTTGCAATTGTCCATTTCCTCTGGCAGGGACATAAGGAGCTGTTGCCAATATTTTCTTTTCAATGTTTCCAGCACACCTTGAACCACACCTTGGCTGGCAAATTGATGTCACCTTAGGTGGGAACAACAAGATATTATATTACCACTTCTAAGTTCTTCTACATTTGTCTATCATTGTCTAGTTGAAGGAGAATTTTTCTTGGGATGTTTTTGAAAGCTAGAAACTTCTCTATAGATGGCACAAACTGTGCAAAGAACCACTCTTTAAAGATGGCAGCAGACATCCAGGCAGAATTCTGGTTAGTGTAATGCACTGGCAGAGTATTAACAGAAATGTTTTTAAATGTTCTAGGCCTTTTAGATTTACCAATCATTAGCAAGTTAGCTCTGAAGTTCCCCGTAACTTTACTGCAGGCAAGGATTTTTAACCCTTTCCTTACTACGCTTATAGCAAGGGGCAGACACCTCTGCTCGTTTTGCAAGATTTTTAGATGGTAGAATCTTGAAATTTAGTACAGTTTTGTCACAATTAAAAATATGATCACCGGTTAATCCTTCAGCAAAAATTAATTCTAGGTATGGAATTCCTTTTTAAATTTCAAAATGTCATCAGATTTAGTGGACAGTTTTTCACCACATTTATTAAGCTGCCTAATACTGTACCATTTCTTTTAACGATCAAACCACCCAATGCGGGCAGTAAAATTGGGATCCCCTTCATTGAAAGCTTTCCGGAAATACAGCGCCTTCTGTCTCAGGATACAGCCTGTTATTGGTAGACTCTTTTCTCGTTTTTGAGTGAACCAGAGAAACAGTGCTTTGCTAACTTTTTCATATTCACATTGTTTCATTGTTTTTCTTTCTTCCATATTGTAGTCACAGAAAATGAAAACCATATCGTCCGCACCCAAGCACACTCAGTGAAGGTTTGAGGATTCACATCCTGCTGACCAAGCACTGGTGAGAGTACTATAACCACTCCGTACAGGCTGTCACAGATTTAGTGCACCCTCTGCACAGACTGTCACAAAATTTAGTCACCGACAAAATAAAAATTTTAGTAAGTGATTGTTATTTTAGTAAGTGATTGTTATTTTATGTGTGTCAGATAATACACAATGTTGGATTAGCCAAGGTCAGATAACCGTGACTCTACTGTATATGCATTACAACAGCAACACAACAACAAGAACAATCAGAACAATCATACCAACTTGATGGATAGAGTCCACATGAAAAATTCAATGCCATAGCTGGGATTTGAACTATAAATCTCTTGGTTTCTGTCCAGTGGTTCAAATCCCGGCCATGGCATTGAATTTTTCATGTTACTCTATCCGTTAAAAACCTTAGCCTATATATGGCTAGTGTGAAGAAATGATTAATTTCCATCAATTAACTAAAATCATACCAACTTTTTTACACAGTGTAAGAGTGTATGGCATATAAAGTATAAAGTTGGAAGAAGCGTAGGGACAATGAAGCACAAATTAATACAAAAGTGAATCGAGAAGATATTGACACATTGCTTCACTCACACTGTTTATTCACAGGACATGTTTCAAGAGCTCTCGCTCTCGGACATCTTTGACAAGTATATCACGCCATCTATTGACAAAACGGAAAATGAGGAAACCACTACAACTTGCACTAGTCGAGTATCAGCTGATGATAGGAGCGAGAGCTCTTGAAACATGTCCTGTGAATAAACAGTGTGAGTGAAGCAATGTGTCAATATCTTCTCGATTCACTTTTGTATGGCATATACCACACAACACTAATTGCTCAAATGAAGGTCAACGTAGAGTTGACTCATTACTGCGAAACAGAGCTATGTCATTAGAAAGGAAAACCATAACATCTTTTATATAGGGAAGAAGCTAGAAACAATGATGTGTTAAGATGTATTTATTTGTATGTAGTTGGACACGTTCTGAAGATGGGAACACATGTTTTTGAAACATGTTAACACAGATTAAAATAAAGTGATGTTAGTATTATTAGTACCGATTTATCTTGAGTAAATACAGGATAACATCTTTGTTCTGCTTCAACTGTAAGCAACATTAATGTTGCTGACAGGTATTGAAGAACAAGAAATGACCATTGTCATGTTAGTAACTAACTCATAACTATGTAACTAAGTAGCCTCGTTAAAACACTTGCATGCATACATCTCTACTGCACAAAACTTTTGCAGTTGACTGTATATGCAAACACAACAGAGGAAACCAGAGCTCTCTATTGTCACATTTTCTGACCTGTTGATTAAGGGTAGGCCAGCTCACTGGATTTCTGCTGAAAGTCATTCTTCAAGAACTTACACGCAACCTATAGGTACCATGAAAATGCTGTAAAATCTGTACTCAATATTTTTCATTTCTTGTGCTTAGTTTCATTCAGAATCAAAGCAGGTAAATGAACAGTGTACTTCAGTTCTCTCTAGTGTGAATATGGCACCTGTCTCATCTTCACTGTCTTCAAAATTAAAATCATGGACTACAATTGATGAGTGCTTTATGACTGATGGCAAAATAGTCATTTGTCAAGATTGCAACAAACACATAGGATGTTCTATGAAATCCCAGCTTGAACAGCATTTAAGAAGTGCACTGCATATAAAAAATAAACAATTATGTCAACCGACAAAGTAAGTGCTTCTAATACAGATGAAAAATTCTTCAACTTCAATTAATCCTTTCTATAAGTATTCGTGTAGTGCAATGATTGCTGCTAATATTCCACGGCACAAGATTCAAGTGCCTAAATTAAGATCTTTCTTGGAAAAATACTGCAAGCAACATATAACTGACCATTCAACATTATGGAAGAACAATCTGCAAGTCTGCTACGATGAGATAATGGACAGCATAAGAGAGTACATAGAAGATTCTTTCATACAGGTTGCAGTTGATGGAACAACTGATTCTAAGAGACGTAACGTAGCAGATCTCATGGTAGGAAAGTTGGAATATGACAACACTTCTAACCCATGTTTAATCTACTGCAAAGAACTGGACCATACAAATCATTCAACTATTGCAAGATTTGTGAATGATGGGCTAAAAGTGTTGTGGCCTACCATAACTCAAGAAGAGGTGTTAGTGCTACATTCTGATGCAGAACCGTCCATTTTTAAAGCTGCAACTGCTCTGAAGGTATTTTATCCCAATATGCTCCATTTGATGTGCTTAGCTCATCGTTTGGAAGGTGTTGCCAAGAATATAAGAGTTAAATTTCCAGAAGTGGATACATTAATTTTGACAGCAAAAAAAGTGTTTCTAAAAGCTTCACAGCAAGTGCACTCTTACAAAGCGCAACTTCCAGGAACACCATTGCCTCCAGAACCAATGTTAACTAAGTGGGGAACGTGGATTGAAGCAGAAAAACTAAGTGTAATGCATTGGGAGATGGGTAAGAGTGCATGGAATAAATTAAAAACCGTTTTGAGTAAAAATCCAGATATTCAACATTTTGCAGTGTGTGTCAACTTCTGAAAGGGGACATTATACATTGTCCTGAGAACATTTCCTCATGAAAGATTCCATTGTTAAATTTTGCTCCAGTCACATCTTGTGAAGCTGAGCAGTCATTTTCCACTTATAAGAACATTCTCTCTGACAAACGGTTATCAATGACCCAGAGAACTTAGTAAAATATTTCATTGTTCACTGTGCTGTAAAATTTAATGCTATGGAATTTGTATTTTCATTTGTGTTTACTAATATTATATTATTTTTATTTGATAAAATTGAGAGTTAATTTTCGAAATTAGATTAATATAATGTGGTTTCCAGGTTACATTTTCATCAAATAATAATTGTTCACTGTACTGAGAAGTGTATGAATTTCTCTTAAGCATAATATTAGAAATTTGCATTAAATATTTAATATTGTGAATCACATATTTTAAAGTTTTTACATATTTTTCTACAAGTTTTCCCAATTTTCATTACATATTTATGTACATATTTTCCAATTGATACTGCATAAAAATCATAACAGAACATTGTCTCTAGTTTTCAATTTCTCAAATGCTTGTTTTGAAAAGATAGTTCTGACTATGAGCAAACCATAGCCATAATTCAGATTCCTTATTGTTGAAAACTGATTGAAAAGAAAAAGGACAACCTAATTCTAATTTTTAGAGCAGAATATAAATTCAGAATACTATCAAGAGTGGGAAGCAATACCAACTGTCTTATGCTGATTTAATCTAATTCCTAACATTTACAGAATCACTAATCTCTTTGGTATTTTCACTGATACACTATAAATATGAAAATTTTTTTACATTTTGGAAATGATAATCTCTATATTGATTGACAGTTTCCCAATGGCTATTTCCATACTGTTGTAGATATGTGCCATGCAAGCACATCTGTAAGGTAATTTCTTCCAAGCTTGCTTATAATTTGGCAAAAAAATTTGCTCTGTTCACTTCACCAAACATAGTGTTCATATTGTCTACAGATAATCACAAAACTTGATAAAACTTGATTACATTCTTACATATTACGAGGGTCATTTGATTAGTCTGGAAAATTTCCATGAAGGGATAGAAGTTTTTTGTTGTAACTTTGCTTGATTATTCAAAAGATTGTACAGAAAATTTTAATGTGCTTCAATATAAAGTTCATTATTGACAGCCATTTGAATGGTCACTATGATAGTTGGAATTGAAAAGAAAAACAGTTTTGTGCTGTTATTAAATATTTTCATTTGAAGGTTTGGACTGCCACACAAGTCAAAACTGAATTGGATGAAGTTCATGTGGAAAGACTTTACTTTTGGATCAATGAATTTAAATGTGGTCGTAGAAGCACTGAAGATGAATCACACTCTGGTCGCCCAATTGAGGTCACCACACAGGACACCATTGAAAAAATCCATGATCTGGTTATGCAAGACCGCTGAATCAAAATTCATGAGACTGCTGAGGCTGTAGGCATCTCAACTGAGTGAATGCACAATATCCTGCATGAAAAATTGGCAATGAAAATTAAGATGGGTGCCACGATTGTTCAGTCGACCAAAAGCACATCCAAAAGAACACTTCTACCGAGTATTTGGTGATGTTTAAAAGCAATCTGCAAGACTTTCTGTGCCGATTTGTGAGCGTGGATGAAATCTGGATCCATCATTACATACCAGAGTCAAAATGGCAGTCAAAATAACGAAAAAAGGCTGGTCAAACTGCACCAAAGAAGGCAAGGAGCATTTTGTCGGCTGGTAATGTGACGGCCACTGTATTTTGGGATTATTTAAGGAATAATCCTCGTATACTACTTGGAAAAAGGCAGAACCATAACTGGAACATGTTATGCTTCATTGTTGGATCGTTTGCAACATGAGTTGACTGAAAAGAGCAAAAAAGTTCTCTTTCACCAGGATAATGCACCATTGCACACATCAGCAATCACAATGGTGAAAGTGCATGAATTGGGCTTTGAATTGATGGAGAAACTTTCTTTTGTGCGACGTGAGAATATTTTCTATGTCCAAAGGTGCACGTATACGCATGCGCAAGCAGACGACCAGCCGGTTCTCGCGTTGCAGCCAACATGAGAAAGATATGTAAAACTTGTAGCCAGCCTCTGAAAAAATGCCCCAGACGTAGGTGACACAGTCTGCGTGCAAAAGAACATGGTTTGAGCAGGCTAAGTTATCACCCGGTCAAATTTTGTTACTCATGCACTTTTGTTACATAAGCAATCCTACGACACAACGATAATGGAGTGCTCCGTAGGAAATACATGTATGAGTTCGTGGATTGTATCGGACTGGTTCGGCTACTGCCGCGAAGTGTGCAGGATGTCAAATGACACCAAGTATACTGCAAGGGTGAAAATTAGCAGTCCCGGCCACATCGTTCAAATCGATGAATGCAAAATAGGACGACACAAGTTTCATCATGGGCGCGTCGTAGAGGGCAACTGGATCTTGGGAATGATCGACGTGTAAACGAATGAGGTGCGGATGACGATATGCCCCAACAACAGGTGGGATGCAAATACACTCTACAGTCTAATTGCAGATCTGTTATCATTGGATAAACTTACAAAAGTTTACATGTTCAAAATCTTCTTTAAGAAGCCCCTTGGACCAGGGAGTTAAATACCTCATAACCATGGGCTTCAGCTTTGGGTGAAATGATGCTCAAATGTGCCCAGGGTCCATGGAGCTCACAGCTACCCGACATTCATCTGTAAGGATAAGGGAAAACCCCAGACTAAAAGTATTTTGTAAAATTAGTTTTCTCAAGAGCGAGCAGAAAAACTCATGTGAATGACTTCATTTTAATGATTTTCATTTTTTTGCATATATATTTTAGAGATGCAGTCTCTAAGGAGATCATAAATAAAGCATACTGTAGCAAATTGCTGTTTTGAAAGTTAATTTTTCGTTGTTGTTCTTTCTTCTTTACTGATTATATATTTAAAGTGTTGATATTTTCTACTAATTAATAGACATTAAGACAGCTAACTGCTTATATAAAACAATTCAGTAAAATTATGTGAACTTTTATCAGGAAACTGTAAGTAGATTTTGTTGTCCTGATAAGCTAACAATTTGTGAACCGCTCACTTATATTTCTGAATACTTAAATTGTCTATGATCCAAGAATATAGGATATTAGGTTTAATAATTTAATGTAGTGGTTCAGAGTTAAGCTGATTAAAATATAAAACCTTTCTAGGAATAATTTTTCTTTTCTTGTGGTCTATTACAGCTACTACAACAGCTTCAAGCATCACAAAATGCAGTAGCGGCTGCAGGGGCAACAGCAAATGGACAGACACCTGCCAGTGCTGCTAGCCTTTCTGCACTTAGTTCAATGCAGCAGCAACTTCTTGTGCAGCAGCAACTGCAGGCTGCTCAGAACTCAGCAGGTATGCATTGCATTGAGAATTGCAATGTACTGTAATAATGCTTATAGAATATGTAATCAGATATTTACCTTTTACTGTCTGAAGTGAAAATTGGTGATTCATTTGTCTACAAGAAGTAGTAGATGAATATAAACAACCTTACCGAATAACAGAATTTATAAATGAATTAGTAAATCATCTATAGATTTCAATAAAAATCATGTAAATTATTCAGTGACACTAAAGTCTAACAAAATCTAAGCTAAATTTTAAAGAATTTAGACATCTCTATTTACAAAATGTAAACTGATCTAAATCTGTATTATTTTACAATTTACTTAGAAATTTATTATCCAGCGGCAGAAGTTGATGTTAACATCAATTTCCTTTTGGCTTCTCAATATGTCTTGTTTTATTTGGTTCAATTTGCTGCAATGATTCATAAATATTAACAGCCAATTAACTTACATAAGAAGAGAGGGGTGTATAAGCCAATGATCTTAAAGTGGACATGATCTGTTTTTAATGCTCATTGCTGTTTAATTTTTTTTTCTGTTGTTTGAAAATAAGCAGCTCCTGAGTTCAATGAACATTAGAATGAATATGGCACCTGCAAAGAAAACATCACTTCAGTAAATACATAAAATATGAAGCTATTAACAGTGAAGCAAACAAAATATATGCAAATATAATAATTTGTAACTTGAAACTTCACTTATCTTATAAGAACTATCATTATTATTATTTATAAGAATTATCATCATTTCTTATAAAATAAGTGAAGTTTTAAGTTACAAATTATTGTATTTGTATATATCAGATTAATAACTGAAATATATCTAATGATGAAGTTATGGCTCAATATTATAAATGATAATGCTAATGTAGTGATTTTGAGAATTGTAATTCACTTTTGAGCATTCAGAAATAACACATTTTTTATTTTGTTTTATATCATTTTGTACATTTGGTCCTGTAACTGAGCAACCCTCTAGGACAC
This sequence comes from Mantis religiosa, assembly GCA_030765055.1. Lineage (NCBI taxonomy): Eukaryota > Metazoa > Arthropoda > Insecta > Mantodea > Mantidae > Mantis > Mantis religiosa. The sequence goes on along the minus strand of CM060953.1, from coordinate 107,420,566 downwards.
TGAACATATCATACAGAAAACAAACTCACAAAATCAACATAAATAATTTTAATTACCACCACCATATATCAGAACTTTTTTTTCCCATCACCAAATGTTAATATATTCTCACGTTGTCAGTTTATTATGGTTTATGACACCTTTTAATCATTTTCAATTTGGATCGAAGTTATTTTCATTTCAAAGGCCAGTCCTCTCGCACCATAAGCATGTAACATTTTAAGCAGGATTTCATGTTTCATAGTATCAAAAGCTTCAGAAAAATCTAAAAGCAGTGCTGTGACTTACTCTCTCTTATGAATGAAGAAAATTGCTCCGTTGGTTGATTTACCTTTTGTAAAGCCAAACTGTGATTCTGTAATAATGTTATGTTTCTTTAGGAATAATTTCCTATAATATTTTTTAAAAGATAGATAACAAAGAGATGGGTCATTTAATGGAAATTAATTGTTCTTACACACCAGCCAAGTTTAGAAGGAGATCCTGGTTCAAATCCTGGCTATGGCATTGAATTTTTCAGTCTGAGTCTACCTTTCCATAGAGAGGGTATTTGTTCTTTCTCCCTTTTTGAAAAATGGCTTAACTTCTGCTGCTTTAATGATGCTTGGAAAAATTTATGTTGCAAGAGATGAACTGTATACATCTGTTAGTGCTTCTTTGAAGTAGTCTGTGCATTGCTTGACCAAGTAATAATCAGGAATTTCATCAATACTGCCATATCAATGTGTAATACATTTCCTATAACGTTCCTAATGATGACTTTTCCTTGACTCAAAAAAAGAACTAGACTTCATTTCAGGATATTTTGTTGGTGACTGTGGTTAACTGTTTGGATTGGATAAAATATTACCTGTATTAATAAAATGTTTGTAAACGATATTGTAGATCTTATAAGCATTTGTGGTTTGCTCACTACTGTGGGATAGTATAATTTTGCTATGATTTCCAAGTATATTTGCTTCATTTATAATATTCCATAGGGCTTTATCTTTATTTTCACTAATTGATATAGTGTTATTCATTCTTTTTTCTTATATGATCTCCTTGTTAAGAACTCAACAATATTGTTTGAAATAGATTTTAATTTTTTTATCACTAATAGTTTTATTGAGCTAATGAAGATTTTTTTCCCTCGTACATGATACAACTATGGTTCTGGTTATCCATTTTAGCAATACAATTTTTGCAAAAATATTTAGGGGATAAAAAAATATTATGGATTGTTGTACAGCATAAAAGCAGGTAATAAATTTTTGTCTGCATACATGCATTAAAGTTTCAAGTTATTAAATCTTCATTTCAGAACTCCAATGCAAATTAAACGATTTTCATCATCCATTAAATGGATTACAGAGAGAAGAGTTTTTAAGCAACTGGATTAAAGTTGCACAGACTATTCAGAATTAAAGTAATAATGTAAATAGATAACTGCCAACCTTTCTCATGGAGAATGAAGCACATGCACATCGAGATAACAGTGGGATATTTTTCAGTGTATATAGAAGTGCAGCAGTTAGTTATGAATTCCAGAAGATGTGTTTTGTTAAGCTTTTTAAACTGATGTAAACATAGGTCCCTCCAAACAGCTTTCTTTCTACATCTATGTAAATTGGTACATCTCTTATTACTGAAATTGTTTTTGTGTATAAATTCAAAGCTTTGTAATATATTTGTTGAACTACTATTAGCTTTTTAAATTATGATTTATTAGTTTTTTGTGTATCTTTAAGAAATATTCTTCAGTCTTGTACAAATTATTAAATGGAAACAATGGTTAAATGGAGCAGTTCATTAATGATATATTTGTTAATAAATAGCACAGCTATTTGAAATGGTTACTTGTTCTGCACTCTACACTGTTAGCCCTGATTGTTTACGCTGCTACCAAAACTTCAGAGGTAGTTGAAGTTTCCTAACAATATTCTTTATGTGAATAGTATTAGCAAACTTTGCTAATGTTCCTAATATTTTGTTACTTTGTTTTTAACCTATAGCTGGTCTTCAGAATCTGGCAGCTTTGCAGAATTCTACTGGCCTTAACCTTACTGGATCCACAAATACAACCACAGAAATCAGTCCAGCAAATCTACAAAGTTTAGCAACACTTGCAAATCTATCAGTTGCTAATCCTAGTAAGTACTTGATGAATAGACATTTATGCTTCAAAATACTATTTGTAGTCGGTTTTTCACACTTTTTCACTTACATTTTTTATTTTTTGTGGGACTAGTTTTGGGAGCTGTTGCTTCCATTTTCAACCTTGAAGGTCCAACTGTGACCGATAGGCTAGAGTTAAGATGCAAATGATGTATTTGCAAAACCAGTCCTGAAGGATTTATAATTTTTCAGTTATTAGATTTTTTATTTATTATATTTTATATTTGTCACAATTATATTTTATTATATTTTATTGCAATACAGAAATCTGTTCAAGTTTTGTCATGTTAGAGCAATTCTCTTATTTTTCTTTTGTACATAAATATTTCAGTAAAATTGAAATATTTTTAAATGTGAGTAGTATAACATGTTAACTGGTAGAAATACTTTCAGATTAGAGTTTTGTGTTAGTTTCTTAATATCATATACAGATTGATAGAAAGACTAAATCTGTAAATTAGTTTGTCTTATATTTTCTATATTTTTGTTATACATCTTCTATTTTTTCATAATGTTAGGCTCATTTTAAGGTCTCATTGAACATTATTAAGAAAAGATACTGATAACTTGCCAGATTTACTTCTAAAGGGCATGGAAATTATTAATAGAAGGTATCATTTAGTTGAAGCTGATTCTCATAAAGGGGGATACATGTTAGAAACTACCATATCACAGGAACAAAGCAAGTATTATAGTGCATGCACTTCATGTTGTCACCCATTGTGTAAGAGAAAGAGAATGCTGCCCTGCTCTAGCTGTCACTGTTATCCTTTTGCAGCGATTGCCACTTGGGATACAAAGACATTCCTTCTAAAGAGCAAGAAATGGTGGATTCCTAGTAATTTGCTGCTCCATATTCCTCTTCCTCTTCAGTATCAGGTATTTCGAAAAGCTTGTAGTCAATGTCAGAGTCTTCTAATTAATTAAAAATTGACAACTAATGTCATCTCTTAAACCATCCTTATCCCAATAGAACTTTTCTAGTTTTTCCTCATGTTCACAAGCTTTTTGAAAGTTTTCCACTATGCTATTGCACAATTCTTTTACATTGATGTTCTTAATATGTTGTGCTTTACAACATCATTTTTTATCTGGGCCCATATAAGCTTGATTGTATTTAAGTCACAATGGTATGGTGATTGTCGTAGGGCTGCATGGCCACGCACTTCCCTGTGATGTCTATTCTATAAACTTCGAGACAGTCTTTTTTCAATTTGATATGTTCATACTGTACAACTTAAGTAGGGTATGGATCAAATGCAAAGTTCTTATTTTGATTTGTATTTGTGATTTAAGGAATGCAATTTAGAAGTCTTGTTTATCTGTACTTAATGAATGTAGCATTATCGAGAACTATGACACTGATGGAGGGAATGTTTATCAAGAAGATTAAGAAGTCAGTTCTTAAATGTTTTGCTGTCCATCTCTTTAGGCCAGTTTTTGATAGACTTCAATTTAAAACTCAGCAAGCTGCTGGGAATGAAATTTGCTAAGCATCCTGTATGCAAAATTAAGAAACATTGGCCTTTTCCTATGGCGATCTGAAGAGGGAAATAAAGCCCATCTTCTTCGTAAACCAAAACTTTACTTTTAGTCTGGTTAATATTAATCCAAGTTAACATTAATTTGAAATTGTATTTTTTTTTTTCAAAATGTTTCCTAGTATACATATAGTTCCATCAAACAGATTTATTTCTTCTGAAGTATTATTTATATCTTCCAAACTAGCTGGGAAATGCATCCTGTTCACGACTAGACCTATCCTTTAATTGCCATGATCTAAATGAGTCCATCACTGTCCTTTGTGATACTTTATTCTCAGGATCTCTATAAGGCTATCAGTTCTTCTTAAACCCTTTTAACAGTGCAAGAGGATACTGTGACTATGGGTTCCTAAAATTAAAAGTCTAGTTTGCAGAAATTCAAAATGCTCTTTATTTCCATAGAAAGACAGTTTCTACAACCCTTTGCAGCAGCAGAGTTACGTAACATATACAAATGCAACCTTCAAGGTCGTCTGCAACACGTCCATACAGCAGCACACTTGATTCACAAGTCCATTTACAACTGACTCGCCTGGCTAGCCACGGCTTCTTTTCTTACCTCCACTCATTATTCCAGAAACTTGTCGATGCTTCAAGGCCTTTCATCGTGCCGGGAGAATACAATGGAACTATCTCTGTCTCTTTCTCGCTCTGTTGTTCTCTCTCTCTCTCTCTCTCTCTCTCTCTCTCTCTCTCTCTCTCTCTCTCTCTCTCTCTCTCTCTCTCTCTCTGGGCAAGCAATTAGCACTGCGTCCACGCACTGGCCACTCTGTCTCTTTTGCATGTGCCGGCCGCGGCTCAACAATGTCTGGCAACACTGCTCCCTCCTCAAGGCTGGTGGTCCCGAACAGCACCATCGTAGTGGGCCTGGCGATCCAAGTGTACCACTATCTTTCCTCGGGACACTATCTGAATGCGGTAGACAACGTTGTTAATCCTCTTTACCACCCGGTACGGTCCTTGCCACGGTTGTTGAAGTTTCGGACAGCGTCCCTTGGTCCGGGTAGGGTGGTACAACCAGACCAGGTCACCTTGCTGGAATCCTTCGCGGTCGTATCGGGTCTTCATGCGGTCGCTTATCATCTGGATATTATGATGAACCATCTCATGCTTGTCGTGAAGATGGTTCACGAGGTTCTCCACATACTCGGTTGCTGGCTGTTTCGCTTCTGGAGGGCTCCCAAAAGCCAGATCACAAGGGAGGCGTAGCTCTCGACCGAACATTAAGCTTGCTGGCGTCATCCCAGTGGTGTCGTGTGTTCACGAGTGGTAGGCCAGCAAGCACAGAGGCACCTTGATGTCCCAGTCTCGCTGATGGCTGGCCTCGCTGATGGTCCGGGACTTTACTCCGGGGAAGTACCAACTGCTCTCTTTGTGTCTTCCCATCGGATGATTCCCATACCCGGAACAGCACACATTCTTTGGTCTATAGCGATTCCCATTGGGCCTAGTACGACTTGTATATAGCGCTTCTGGGTGCGATATCCTCCCAAGTTGGTCTTGTCCCTGCCTCCACTTCTCTCAAGAGTGGCCCCAAGTTGGCGTCCGCCAGCTGCTCCCTCCTTAGGCCTGCGCTATCCCAGCCATCCGCAGACACTGCCATGACCTCTCTGACAGCTGCAGCACGCTCCTTCGCTTCCACTTTTGTGCTCAGGCCGCACTCTCCCGGGCAGGGTCTTAGGAACATGGCATCTGCGTTGGCGTGGCTCTTCCCTTTGCGATGTTCCGAGGTGAAGTCGTATTCCTGCAGCCCCTGGACCCAATGGGCTGCCTGACCTTCCAGGTTTTTAAAACTAGGTAGTCAGGTTAGGGCGGAGTGGTCAGTCCTCAGATGGAATGGCTGACCGTACAGATACTTGTGGAAGTGCTCCAAGGTTTTTGCTACCGCCACTAACTCTCGCCGGGTGATGCAGTAGTTCTTATCTGCCTTAGATAGCGTCTTGCAGGGGTAAGCTATCACCCACTCGTGGCCGTCCTTAACTTGGGATAGGACACCTCCAATGCAATGGTCGCTGGCGTCAGTGTCCACAATGAAGCCGCCGCCTGGCTGTGGAAATCCCAAAATAGGAGCACTGCAAAGTTTCTTCAGGTGCTGAAAAGCGCCTGCGGCGTCCTCCGTCCACACATGAGGCCGGTGTTCTTCCGTCAGGTGAGTGAAGAGCTGGCGATGTTGAAGAAGCCCTTTATATAGCGGCGGTAATAACTACACAGCCCCAGGAATCTGCGCAATTCTCGCTTATCCTCCGGGCGAGGCCAATCTCTCACGGCCTGTGTCTTCTCCAAGTCTGTGGCCACTCCGGTTGGTGAGAGTATGTGGCCCAAGTAGTTGACTTTCTTTCGGAAGAGCTGGCGTTCAACTTCGCGTTCAACTTCAGGTTGGTAGCCTGCAGGCGCTGTAGCACCTTGCTCAGGTTGTCGAGTTGTCTTCGAATGTCTTGCCGGCGCTGATGATGTCGTCCAGGTATAGTAGGCAGGCGTCGTAAGTCAATCCTCTCATCACTGGCTCCATGAGGCGTTGGAAGGTAGCTGGTGCTTTGCAGAGTCCAAAGGGCATAACTGTGAACTACCAAAGCCCTTGGCCTGTCGAGAATGCGGTCTTCCCCTTGTCTCTCGGGTATAGAGCCACCTGCCAATAATCCGACTTCAGGTCCAGGATGGAGAACCACTGCGCACCAGGAAGCGTATCAAGGGTGTCGTCAGTTCGGGGTAAGAGGAAGCAGTCCTTCCTGGTGACAGCGTTCAGCTTCCTGTAGCCCATGCAGAAGCGTAGCTCGCCGTTCTTCTTCGTCACCAATACTACAGGAGAACACCAAAGGCTGTCAGACACTTCAGTCACTCACCTGGATCTTATTTCCTCCGGCAGGTCCCGTACCGCCGTTTGTTTTGCTAGCGGAATGCGACTAGGTGGTTGCCGAATTGGCCGGGCGTCTCCTGTGTCAATGCGGTGAAGTATTCGGTCCGTGCGGCCGTAGTTGCTGTTACCCTGGCTTCCCGTAGGGGAGGGGATCAGTCCCCTTCAGTTGCCGTGGTGCGGGCGCTGCGGGCCATTGGCACTCGTGGTACCTCTGACGTTATTAGAGGAACCTCGGGCCGAACAGCCGAGCCCCTCTCGTATGGGAGTTGTTCGGATTGGGTTGAACTCGAGAGGGCAGTGTGTTCCCGATACCGGTGGGAGATCGGGTACCTCCGGCGAGGTTTCGGCCTCCCGGAGGAGGTCGAGGGTTGCCTCACCATTCCCGTGTACTAGTCTGCATAGCTAGTAGAAGATGTGCTAGATCACCACGCGGCCCCACCGAGGTCAATTGGTAGCCTTTCCCTTTGGGGTTGGCGCGCGTAAGTGGCCTATCCACTTCCACCCGTCTTGAGTTCTTGGATCAGATCGGGGGGCTTGTTAGCTTCTAGGTCTTGCCCCAAGGAAAGAGCCCTGGAGGCGCCGAGCGCTACTTTTGGGGACAGCTTTGGTAACTCCTTGGTTGCAGAAGAGGGATTGGTCTTCACTGTAAGGGCTGCTCTGGTAGATACTTTCGCCCCTACATGATACATGTTACCCTGGCTAAAAACGTGCTGGTTCTCGAATCTTCTCTAGCTGCTGTGCGGTCAGGTGCTGGGCTGCTGTGCGGTCAGGTGGTGGGCCACCCTCTCCAGTAAACCTTCCACTGGGGGCCCAAGGTGTTGCGTCGGTACTGGCTCTTGGATGTTGTCGATTTGGGTTACGCTAACCACGGGCTCGCACGTCCCAAACTCCGTCCCAGCCTGGATGTCGTGGTCGGTATCTGTTAGGTTGATCAGACTCACTGGCACCTCCTCTCGGCACGGCAACAATGTCGTGGCTACACAGAGTCCGTGCACAGGCGTCTTTCGGTCCAGCATCATTTTCTTCGTTCGCTGGCCTTCCATTCGCGCTGTCACCCCCACCTCGCTTCTCGCGGGGACAACCACGTCTTCTGTCAGCATGACCTTGTAGATTCCAAAGCGTTCTTCGGGTTGCCGGAGTATCACCTCTTCCTCATTGAGCCGCATGACCTTCCTGCCGACGTCGACCGTCGCCTCGTGTCTCCTGAGGACATCCAATCCCAGTATCACTTCCTCAGCCACCTCCGCGACGTACACCCACAGACGTACGACACTCCGCCCCAAGGTCAATTTCAACAGGGCCTTCCTTTCCACGGACAAGGTGTCGCCCGATACCGTAACTAACTGGTATGGTGCGCTCGATTTTCTCGATGGCAAACCTCTGGCCACGTCAAGTCTGATGATGGTCACGGCTGCCTGGGTGGCTACAAGCACGCGGCACGCGGCACGGCCTCTGATTCATCCAACCGTCCGCGATGAGGCTGTTATCCATACGCCTGACGGTGCGTAGTGTTACTCGAGGGGGTGGCGGTGATGGCGCCGACGTGCCCCTAGCCACGTCGGCCCTTAATTGTTCTTCCGGGTGCTCTTCCTGGTGTCGGCAGTCTTTCTCCAGGTGTCCCGGCTTGCCATACCCCAACACACGCCACTTGGTCTTCGCCGGCGTTCCTGGGCTGGTCTTCGGTCTCCATTGTAGCGGATACTTTTTGTACTCGAATTCGGGGTAGCCGTCACCTTGGCCTCCTAATCCTTAATGCGGCCGTTAGCGCCTCGTGGATGGTCTTATAGTCACCGAACATTAGGTGCTGACGTATCTCGGCGTCTCGTACCCGTCGACGAAGTTGTAGGCGGCTTCCCTTGATTCGAACTCGAATGGGAGGTCGACGAAGGCTTTGCTGGCCACCTTTCCAATTTCCAGGACAGAAATCCTACAGCGTCTCCCCTAGGTGCTGCGTGCTTGACTTCAGTTGGCTGCGGTAGGCCGCGGCTAAGCGGTGGTTTCCGAAGAGGTTTTCCAGGGCCTCCCGGATGTCCTTGGGTGCCGCCGCTGTTTGGACCGCGTACAGCACCTCTGCGGCCCATCCCTGGAGGCTGACTATTAGCTGTGCGACGTCTTTTTCTGACAACCACTTATTGTGCTTGGCCACTGTGTCCAATTGACGGTGGAAGACTTCGAAAGTTGATGTGCTGTCGTACTTAGGTGGTTTGACGCGCGAAAATGTTGTGTCGCGTCTCGGCGCGTTGGCCTTCAAATCCTTTAATCTTTTGCCGACGATGTCCTCCACCATGGCGTTTAGGGACTTGGTGTTGCTGTTGGCCTTTCCCTCTAGGTCGTTAACGTGGTTTGCCAGGTCTTCGACGCGCTCGTCCACTTGACCCATCCGCTTGCCCAGCTCCGTGACGTCATCCCTCACGCCGGCCATACGGCTCCTCAAAATTGGCGGTGGGGGCCTCGTTCACAGCCTTCATTTCTGTGGCCAGTCTGTAGTTCGCCGCTTTCATTTTCGTTTTTAATTTGGCCTTCATTGCAGTCATCGGCCAGGTTGTAATTTGCTGCTTCCGTCTTCGCAGCTAGGGTGTCATTCACTGTCTTCATTGCTTTCTACTCGGCGGTGACGATGTTAGCTGACTTCATGTCTTCCATCTTCTGTAAAATCTATGCCAATGCAGCTTCCCGTCGTGTTCCACTCCTTACACCAAATATGACTGTGTGGGTTCGTAAAATTAAAACTCTAGTTTGCAGACATTCAAATGCTCTTTATTTCCATAGAAATACAGTTTGTACAAGCCTTGACAGCAGCAGAATTACATAACATACACAAACGCAACCTTCAAGGTCGTCTGCCTCACATCCACACAGCTGCACACTTGATTCACAAGTCCATTTTCAACTGACTCGCCTGGCTAGCTGCGGCTACTTTTGTACCTCCACTCATTGTTCCAGAAACTTGTCGATGCTTCAAGGCCTTTTGGGTGTCGCTAGAACACAATGGAACTATCTCAGTCTCTTTCTCCCTCTGTTGCTTGCGCTCTCTCTCCCTCTCTCTCTCTCTCTCTCTCTCTCGGCAAGCAATTAGCGCTGCGTCCATGCGCTGGTCGCTGTATCTGTCTCTTTCGCATGCACCGGGCACGGCTCAACAAAGCCTGGCGTCAACACACTTACAGCTGTAGCAGTTCTTTAGATTTCCTTGTCAACAGTATTATTGATTTCCAGGGGCAGCTGATGGCTCTGAAAATCGGTAGCTCACAAAGTTATCCATGCAATTTACTTTTTTTAAAGTAACAAACGGTTCTTTAAATCTGTCACTATAGACTGCTGTATACAGAAGTTAATGGTAATTCACAGCGCATAACACAACATGCACATTTCATTAACACTCTAGAACACAAAACACTCACCTATTTATTTAGAACTCCGCTCTTCTCTTATTTCTGCTGACAAATTTATCAATGACCAACTCGTTGAAGTTCTTTTAAATGGAAAGCATTGCCAATGCAGACAGTCTCTCTTCACACTTTGTATTATGCAGAAATGTTTTAATTCGTTTAAGTGTAAAGAAACACCTTTCTGCCTCATATGTTGTCATGGGAGTTGTCAGAATCTCATTAAGAAGCTTAACAGATTCGCTAAAAGTGGAACACAAGTTATTGTCTTTGAAAAACTCCATCGATGGAACAAACCCATCTATGTTTTTAAATTCCTCAGTGCTGTAAATTGTAAAAAGCTTTGTGATTAGCTTCTTTTCTTCAGCAAAAGAATATTTCAAAAGAGCAACTTTTATTTGATGTGCTGGAAACGATACATTATATTCTGAAAATCTGTTGGGCCGAAACAGAACTCCTGCTCCCATATGGCCAACAAACCTGACCTTCCTTTCATTTCAGTAATAACATCACTTTTTCTCTCAGTGTGTTCTTCTCTTTGTTACATTCTCCACAACTTCTAGTTTTAAGAATTTCCACCTCAAAAGAATTGAGTCTATTCTGGACCATTTCAGCGGTACAGCCACTCCTCTGAAGTTGATTATAGAAAATATCAATATGGGGAATAATTTTGTGGAAGAAAGACAGCCAAAATCGGAAATCTGAATCAGTCAAAATTCCAATAAAACCAGATGCTTGAAGAACGTAGTTTGTGTTGGTGATTCTCTAGCTGCCCCTATTAACTTTCACACATTCTATTAATTCCCCTCTGTGTTCGAAAACTGTATTGACGGAACTGGATTGAAGGTTCCACCTTTTGGGCACTGACCTTGGCGGTCACTTCTGCACCACTTTCTACAGAACTGCTGACATAACATTAGCCCCATCGTATGTTTGAGCTATGAGTTTATGCTCATAGTCATGCAGATGTCGGTGTGGCTCCAGAAATATACACTCAGCTAAGTCTTCTGCATTGTGCCTGGTATAAAAGTACCACTTGATACTTGGAAGCTACATCACTGGTTTCATCTGCTTAGACAGCTAAAAATGGATAGTCTTTGGTTTCTTTTATCTCTTTATGACAGACTTCAAGGATACATTGCAAGATTTCGTTCTGGATTGTCTTGGAGGTCCCCGTAAACACTGTAGCATTCTCCAGCTGGATTTTCAGAACATGGTCTAGCTCTGTACTTAAGTTTATCAGTCATCAAAAATACCAGGATTGCTTGATATAGCTGACTCATCGTGTCCTCATAAAGCTAACTCAAGGGCTCCACAAAACCTAATGCAATTAACAATAATGTTTAAAACATGCCTATTTTGAGCTACTTTCTGGTTGTGTTCTTCAGTTGTTCTTCAATATGCACTGCCCATCTGCTTTGCTATATTTATATTGCCTAGCATAGCAAAACTGACTGTTTTCATGTGCAGTTTTGAAGTTACGTGTTTTTAACGCGATCGTGAAGGTGCTGCAAATCATTCACACCATGTGCTGTCCATGGATCTTTACCACCAAACAGAATGCAAGGAAAGCAAAACAGGGCATTTTAATATCACAACCACACATCAAATTGTATTTCTTATATACATCGTTGTTAAAGTTCCTGTTAAAACATCTTGTTTTTGTTTTGACTACCTGTGTGATTGCTCAAGTTTTAGAAAGGATGTGCTAATAGACATTGTTTCTTCTTATAATACAGTTTACCTGTATTTAAATGAACCACTCTGATGAACTACTCAAAATGTGGCACAGCTAACACAACACAGCACAAATCATGTGGCTAGTACTGGTAGGTAATAGTTGAAAGATGCAATTATTTAATATGAGAGCAATAGATGGCACTGCTGTGATAAATGCAGAAGCCTAAACATCCACTATTCTCTGGCTGCTAGGTTAACCGACCTTATGTAGCCTTAAGCCCCGCCCTTCCCCCCTACTTGCCTCGGTAGTTCCTAGGTCCATCTTGCCCTATACCTACCCATTGTATGCCGGTGGTTTGCATCTCAGAGTGAACTACTCAGCACCTGCAAACAATACAGCGCACTGAGATCCATTGCACTAGACAAGGTCGAAATGGACTCTAAATGGAACGTGCCATTGCATTAAAGAGACACCCGGCATTTTGGTTGTAGTAAAAACATGTTACTCTATTGAGAAGCTGCGCCTGTTGATTTCCCATTTTTTAGGGCTTCACATTCCTCGCTAAAGAATTTGTAGACATCCATTAATTATTATTTTTCGGCCATCTAATTTTATAGGCTTTCTTTTTCTTTCAACAAACATTACGAAAAGAAACAAAATGGCAAATGCAACTTTCACAAAATAACAGTTGTTAAATTTATTTAATAACAAAGGTAATTTATCACTTAACTATTCGAGAAACAAGAATCTATTTGATAGAGTCAACATGAAAAATTGAATGCCATGGCCGGGATTTGAACCACAGATCTCCTGGTTTCCGTCCAGTCGCTCTTACCCTATCACCCTCCCTCTTACCCTCTTCCCCTAGCCTATATATGGCTAGTATGAAGAAATGATTAATTTCCATCAATTAACTAAAATAATGAGAGTTAAATGATAAAGCCTGGGACTCAAGTACTTACAATAGTAAGTCACCACAAACGGTGTATCTCGATTGCGAGAGCCCCTAGTGCTTTACTGCGGAAATATACAAGTCAAATGGAGAATTTAGTGTCATGACGGCAAGTTGACCTTGGTAGCTCAATGGGTAAGAGTGACTGGATGGAAACCAGGAGATCTGTGGTTCAAATTCCGGCCGAGGCATTGAATTTTTTGTATTGACTCCATCTATCAAAAACCTTAACCTATATACGGCTAGTGTAAAGAAATGATTAATTTCCATCAATTAACTAAAAGAATTTATTTATTTCACAGTCACAAACCATCCTGCAACTTTTGTTGTTAATGAGGCAAGTGATCTTTTCAAGAAAGAGGTCTAAGTGGTGATGGTCATTTACAGATAGAAGTTAGTATAATGGATTTTCCTCATTCCATCTTGCAGACAAGAACAGAAAGTAGCAGGTTAAAAAAATGAAACTATATAATTATTTATGTGGATACTTTTCTTATGGGCAATATAAATTAGTCTAGAGTGACTGCAGGTGGCCTTGAATAGGGCAGATGCTGCATTTGCTATTAATTACATAGGGATAAACAGCCAGAAGTCAAGAACAAATTTATACAAAAACTGTATAAAAAGTATATAGTTGGCAATTCAGTAGCCATTAAAAATGAGAATATTGATTAAATGTTCATTGTTTATCTATTTTATTCAGTGTTTATTTTGTCAGTATTCTTGTTGAACCTGTTTTAATGTTTGAAAAATACAACATAATTTTATATATTTTTTAAGAAATTATGAATGAAATGCTGCTAGACAATGTAATGTCTGAAAAATTAAATGGAGTTCTGTCTGTCACTTTTTGCAGGAGTATTTTACATACACCATACAACAACAAAATTTTATCCTAGGAGATTTAATAATAGTGAAGAACTGAGTACCATCAGACATATCCAAAAGTATGTGTGTGAATTCTACCTGATGATTCTTAAGTGTGCCCCATTTCAAATTTGCTGGCATGTATGTAGGTAAAAGAATTTCTTTGGAGTTTTCAGTTTGGGTAGCTCAGTTGGTTAGGCATTGATTCTGATCCCAAGGTTTAATCTGGCAGAGTCAAATTTGACCCAGACCAATATCTTTTAAGTATGCTTAAAAGTGACAGCCCCATGTTGGTAGATTTACCAACAAATGGATAAAACCATTGGTGCTGTTATGGACCTGGCAATTGACAGCACTGTTAAAAATAGGGGGGGGGGGGGGGGAGAAAAAGAAATTGCAGCACCTCACTGTGCTGATATGATCTTGGCAACTGACAGCATTGTTAACAAATAAGTTATTTATTTACCAAAAGCTGGAACAGATGGTAAACTTCTATTTCATAAAACTTCCAGAACTCGACTGACAAAAGACATGCACAGTGTGTCAAGAACTTCAGAAAAAAATGTGAACATACATGAGCACAACACTAGAAGTAAACCAAATTATTTTTTAAGTAGATGAAGATCTTCTTTAGAAAATAAATGTATTGGGAGTAATGCAAAGATTCTGTATAACCACTTGTGCAGTTAAAGCCATAAATGAAGAGGGGACCTGATAAAGGAAGTAAAAACATGTCTTATCAAATATGCAAACAGGAATTTTTGACATTTGTAATAACTCTCCTGTAAATAAAATATGTATGTTAGGTCTTTGGAAATATAATTTTAAATATGTGCATTTGGTGATGAACCTTGTAAATTTTCTCCCACAATGTGAATAAATCTGAATCTGAATTTGAATCTGACACTTAGTGCCTAACAAGGCTGCTGTACATTTGGTCTAGTCTAACTCTATATTCAGTGTATAATCAACCAAACAGTTCTTATACTTGATATCTATCAGACATTTTAATCCATTATGGTACAGTTACAATATTTTTGTTTTGCCTATCTTTTAATAAAAGAGAGTTTTCACATATGATTGAAGATAAAAAAACAGCTATTATTTACAAGAATTGAATGTGGAAAGCCAGATACTTAAATTATTTAATTCAAGATGAATGCAGATTTCTAAGTTTCTTGTACAGAGTACACTTACTAATGAACATTTTACTAACTTGAAACTACAAATATTTTAGATATGGGTTTTTATTTAGATTTTATATGACTTTAAAATGAGATTTTAATGTCTAAAAGATGGTACATATGTGTTGAAAGCGTTTTCTTACTGAATTTCACTTTATATCAACTTGAGAATAATATTTGTTTTAGCCATGATGCATGAAGGTATTACTTATCATACAATACTAACAATGCTACTGCTTGCAGCTGTAAACCCTATGAGTATGCAGAATCTGGTGACATTAGCAGCAATGACAGGTGGCAATGGAACCAACCTTCAAGTTTCACCTACTGGTAAGTGCACAGGGGTATTGTTTCATAATAAACAGCTTGAAACATTGACTCATTTAAATTAGGGAAGTATTAACTTCTGCACTTTCGTCTTGGGAAATTTTGAAAATTGAACGTTAATATTTGAAAACTTTGTTACAATCCCTTATAAATTCTCTCTTATAAAAAATAATTAGATAATATATCGAAATTTAACTGTATTGGAACACCACAATGAAGCGAAACAATTATTAAATTATAGATGAGTCATATTTTTTACATATCAGCTACTCTTACGTACATTTATTGAGGACAAACCATCGTTCGCATCATCGGCTCTAATGCGACTAAAGCTTGATCATTAATCCAGTGGTGTGGGTAGTTCTGGAGTTGCTGCTGCCATTTGTTGATTTTGTGATGA
Source organism: Mantis religiosa (assembly GCA_030765055.1). Lineage (NCBI taxonomy): Eukaryota > Metazoa > Arthropoda > Insecta > Mantodea > Mantidae > Mantis > Mantis religiosa. The sequence continues at coordinate 107,405,217 of CM060953.1, read as the reverse complement.
ATTTAAGTGTGGGGTTGTTTTCTGGCAGGATTTCGAAATTCATTAGTTGGTTTTTATGTTTTTCTATGTATATTTTCTCCCAGATGATGAGTTTGTACTGGATTAATGATCAAGCTTTAGTTGCATTAGAGCCGATGATGCGACCGATGGTTCGTGAAACATGTCCTCAACATAGGGATGTAAGTGAAGTTGATGTGTAAAAAATATGACTCCTTTATAATTTAATAATTAACAAATACTTTGATAAGTATTAATATGCAATTGTTCGATAAAAAGCATCCCTGTTTCATTTAGTTAATACTGAATTTAAAAAATATAAGATCTTTTATGTTATATGTGTTTGGAGGAATTTAGTAACAGTGACGTCAAAATTAATCTCAGAAACTATTTGTAGTTGGTTTATTAATACTCGTCACAAGTAAGTAACGAGTATTAATAAACCAACTACAAATAGTTTCTGAGATCTTTTATGTTAAGTATTCATATCTTTGCATGAGTGTATACATAAATGTGTTTTATTACAAAGTTCCTTTGATATGGTTTTCATGCATGATTTGACTATCAGCTGCAAATTTTGCCAAATCGACCTTCTTATTAAAATATAATGATGTGAGCTCAGTAGATACTTACAACTTGAAAGGTTGTATAGCTTAGTTGTTCATGCTTAGCTGAGTTAGCACATGAAGGGTAAGAGGGCAGAAAATAATGCTGCATGGTATGCAACTGATTAGATATTCATATATTCATAGTACTGCTTGAAAGATATTAAAACATTTTAAGCAAGCTTGAAACACTTTCATTAAAGAAATGAGCCATGGAGATTTAACTGATGATGTTAATAGCTCATTTAGCTATATTGTTGGGTTTTATTAATTGTTTAATGTTGTAGTGAAAAAACGTGCATCACTTCCTTATTTACATTTTTCAAGCTCTTGGGAAACATGGTCCTAATTAAAGAACAATTCTTATCCCCAGCAGGAGACCTAAGTTAGGGTCATTAAGAAATTAATAATCTTGATTGTGTATCTCTAATTTATATCTCTAACTCATTCATAGTAAGTAGAAGGTATTACATTCCTCCTAAAAATTTATTATCAAGATTTTGTTGAAAATTCTGATTTTGAGGTCTCTAAATAAGTACTTATATGAATAAATCAAGCATTTTTAGAAAAAGGCCATGTGTGTTCATGTGTCTTTTGAACGACGTAGCTCAGGAAGTAAAAGTCAATTAAACACCATCCCATTTCCATTTTCTTTTCATTCTTATTGCATGGAGGACTTATACCCTCTTAATAAGTGGGTGCCTGGGGCCAGATGCATGTTGAGCACAGGAACTCTGGATTCGACAGAATGTCGGTTAAATATCAATTTAAGTTTAACATCTTCCAAAAATGTATGTAAAATTTTCAAAAAAGTCCCCATCCCAAACTACCTTTTACATGGAAAATTGTCAAAAAAAAAAAAAATGTTGCTTTTCTTAAACAGGCTCTTAATGAATTTGATTAAAATACTATATGTTTAAGATATTTTCATGTCAAATGAAATCTATATCTTGAATTTTCTTGAAAATGCCTCAGAAGTTCCCTACAATCTTTTTGACTTTCACGTTAAACCATTAGAGACAGGCAAAATCTTACTACACAAAAAATGTAGGTCTTTTTAAAGCACAATTTATGTCAAATGGTATTTTTATAGGTAAACAATTTCTGAGATGTTCATGTTATAAGTTTCAGGTTTAGGAGACTATATTTTTCTTAAATGTCAAGTTTATATTTTTTTCTTGTTTTTCTGTGGTCAGGCAAAGAGAAGAGGGTTTCCAAAACAGTGTTAAATTTTTAAAAGATTTGAGTATCAGTTAAGCCTACTTTGTCCCTATTCCAATTTAATCTACAAGGAAATGTGTAATTTAGAATTTAGAATAGTTCGTGGAAGAATGGGTAAAAAAAAATCAGCGAATGTAACACATCAGATTTTTGTTGAGTAACACTTACAGGAAAGCTGGTGAGTTTTATCAATCAGGCTTTTAGAGTAATTACTTTAAAAATTAATAGGCATGGAGACGTTTTGCAAATAAATTATAGTACAGTATGATAATAAAGACTTTTACTTTTGTATTTTCACTTTTCACCAACTGTAAAGCACTGTTTAAGGTATCAAGATTTAACTGTGTTGGAACACCACAGTGAAGCGAAATAATTATTAATTTTTAGATGAGTCGTATTTATTACACATCTGCTTCACTTTCGTACCTATTTTGAGGACATGTTTCGCAAATCATCGTTTGCATCTTCGGCTCTTATGCGACTAAAGCTTGATCCAGTGGTGTGGGTAATTCTGGAGTTGCTGCTGCCATCTGTTGATTTAGTGATGAACTTAAATGTGGGATTCTCTTCTGGCGGGATTTCAAAGTTCATTGGTTGGTTTTTATGTTTTTCTATGTATATTCTCTCCCATATGACGAGTTCACTATGTTTTTGTACGTATTTTAGTAATTCGGTGCTATCTTCAATTTCTTGATTTTCAGACCAGAAATGAGCTGCTATTGCGGACTTATCAATATTTTTGTATCTTAAGTGCCTGAAGTGTTCTTTCTTTCCGGTGCCTATGTTTCTTTTTGTCCAAAAGGAGGATAGGAGCAAGAGCTCTTGAAACATGTCCTGTGAATAAACAGTGTGAGTGAAGCAATGTGTCAATATATTCTCGATTCACTTTTGTACTAATTCGTGCTTCACTGTCCCTACGCTTCTTTCAAGTTTATACTTTGACCCAAATATATGTTGCAATTCATATGCTTTCATTTAAATGTCGGTTTGGTTTGGTCCTGGCCTACTGACCTTAAGGCTGTAAGTTTAGATCCAGCATACACCGAATGGTTTTCAATTGTGCTTAAAAGCAACAACTCCATGTCAGATTTACTGGCATGCAGAGCAACTATGAGATGAAACACCAGCACTCCGGCAGTGTTTATATGATCTAGCCAATTGATAGCAACATTAGCAAACATAGCATTATACACGTGTTCATTTTTATCTGTGATTTTACCGTGCAAAATTTGATGTCATCAATAGCCTTGCTGATGGAGCGAGTTTATATACGATTTCCCTAGCGGCTTGGGATTGTACTTGATGTGCTGACAATAGCTTTGAGGCCTCCCTCTACAGGCAGGTAAATATACTATTTGAAAGGTGGGTGTGCCCGCGTGATATGAAGGTGCGTAATTTTGCCTGTTGTATAGATATAACTGCAAAGCTAATTATGCAGCCATAAAGGTATACCATGAGAAATATACAAAATGATAAGTCAATGAACACTTATTTCACAATGAATACCTGTTTTTCTGTTATAGAAGACATATATGCATATTATAAACCTGTCACATAAAATAGAAATATTTCAATTTTATCTCAAATCTTTTCTATCACCCACAGTTTCCTCACAATGTAACTTCCTTACAAACCAGAAAATTAGCAGAACATGTTATAGAAATGAAAATTAAACTAATGTTACAATATTACAAAGCTTTTATCCAAGTCTAAATAAGAAAATACCTCTAGTACATAGTCTTATGTGTCCAGTTTCATATATTTCCTTTCTCTGTTCCCCTTAAATACTGTCTGTATTGCGAGAAGGTATGCTTGAGGTCTTTCTTTCATAACATTATTTATTGCTTCTAGATAGCAACCAATCACATAGTGTCCAGTGTCTCTTTTTGCGAGTACCTGATTCTATATATCTTGGGAATGTTTAATGCACCTATTGGTTTTAAAAGTCATAAGGATACCAACATTAATCAACATTTTAATTAAGTGTGAGAATGACAAAAAATTTATATCGTATACTGACATAGACGTTTATGTTGCAAACAAAAGTATGTCAATGTTGACAACATTATGCTCCAAGGGACTTGTTTGAATTATGGATAGTGTTGCATAAACTCCTCTATGCAGCGGTTTAAATTATATTTATATGTCGCACCAATTTTAATGCTGGTACGAAAGTAGCATTCAACCATAAAGATGCGGTGCTATGTGTTCATATCCAGGGGAAGTTGGTTGTATTACTTACCAGTACAATCATACTCGAGCTTACTGTTCTGCAAAAATTACCGCTTCTTCTCTGTAGAGGACACTATTATTTCAAGATAGACTCACCAGCCAACTATGACGTCATTCTTGCTCAACGAATAAAAATGAACACGGTGTATATATTTAGTCACAATACACCCTCTTAAATTCTTTTTACAATAGCTCAGTAATTTTGTTCACAGCTTTTGTACTGAGAGTTGTGCAGTTTGATTTCTAGCTATAGGGTCTTATTTTAAGTTGCTAGTGGTTTCCTTGTAGACCACACCAGAATCTTCTCCAGGGCAGAGATGAACTGATTTGTGATGTCATATTCGTTCCTTGTGGATTCACAAATCCTGTGAAGGGAATCAAGCATGTCACATGTTTCAACTTAGGAAATAAAGACTTCAATTGGTTAACAGCTGAAACCATGTATGGAGCCTGGTCCGTAACTACAAGAATTTTTTCAAACTTGATACCAGAAGGTCAGAGTTTTTGACTTAAGCCCATAATTGATTCCATTACTGTACTAGCATTGGCTTTCTGCAGCTCATACATTTTTAACAGCATGGGCTTAACTTTTCTCTCCTGCTAAGGGATAAATTAAAATGTTCAAAACATATTGTTCCATTGAGTCTGTGGTTTCATCCAAAATGATTCCCACATTGCAATCCGACACTTTCTTTTTGATTCTTTGTATGGTATCTTCGCAAACAGACTCCATGTAGTATTTTCTTAAAGTACTCCAATTCAGCGTTGTCATCTTTGTGTATTTTTCAAGAAAACCCTTGAAGGCTGGATGGTTCACCTTATTGAGAAGAATTCCTGCTTGTATAAGGGCTGCATGCAACTCAATATTGATTTTCTTAAAATTTTGGAATTTTGAAGGACTCTGTTGAAGAGCATTTCTTAGTAGAGACTGCCACAATTTGTTTGCCCGAAGAGTCTTGCTCATTTGATGCTTAGAGCTGGAAATGTGCTATTTGATGCAATCTCGCTGGTGTTTTTCATTTATCGAAATTCCTGAATCACAAATAGTACATCAAATAACAGTTCTAGCTGTGTCTATGAAATATTGTTTGAATTTCTGAGCCAGGACACTGGACACCTTTGGAATTGTAAAATCTAGTAATATATTAATTTTTTAGTAATGTAACAAAGGACTAACATCAGTTCACTTGCTAACTCAATGTGAATGTTACACAGCTCATTCACTTGCTGTAGCCTACTGATTCTGGCGAAATTAAAAGGATAGAATGATATACAATGACAATGAGTCATTGTCAGTTGCATTATTGCGGATTGCTTTATAACGGTAAAGTAGGAGATAGAGGATTTGTGTTACACAATTATTTCCATTGTCATAGATGTGCTTTCAACTCCTACGCTGCATTTACTGAAAGAGTTAGGCTTAATCTTCACATATTCACAGCAAGCTGAAGAGACGTTAATTGAAAGTGAAATATTTTATATTGATTAAAATCATATAGAGTGAAATGGAAGGAAACTTGAAAGAAAAGAGGGGGGAAAAGGGGATCATGGGCATTGTTGGGGGAAAAAGGGACACAGGTACCCAAAAAGAGAAAAACGTGCATGAAAGATGCACACCTAAAATTCCTAACCCTGGTCATTATCTAATATTACATATTTTGCTTACTTTTGTGTGAATAGTGTCAATAAATAAAAAATGAAAATAAAGAATACAATCCCAAATTATCATGTGAGCCATAAGCATATTAATGGAAAGGTTAACACTACGCAATACACTTACATATCAGGTTGATTTATGATTTAAGTATTCTTCTACAGAATAAAATATAATAAAGGTACTGTTTAAGGTTAGCTAAATTACTAATTCCTTTAGATTACTGAGGAGAGCATATTTTAATTGTTTCATAGTAGACTTCTTGTGGCAACGGTGTTTTTTATTGGGAGGATGGATATTTCCCTTTTGCCTACTGTTAAAATTGTATACTCTGTGTTTATTATAAAGCTGTGTTAATTATTTGCATAGAATTTTAAAATGGATAATATGTAGTAGGCAGTGCTACTGGTTTCTGAGATACTTCTTTGCAGGACGGACTTTGTGAGCATTGCAAATTACAGTGTCCAAAAGTTAAGCATAATTATATATTTTGTTACCAAACCCTCACAATTTTACAAAAGTAAAGCATAAGGCAATAAGTTGTTGCCAATGCATCACACATGATCTGGAATGCAATAGAGTGAGAAATAGCAGACAATTTTAACCTCACGACACCTTTTCTGACGACATCGGACGATCACAGCCACAGTGACAGGCAGTGATGGTGCTGAGAAGTTAATATGGGGTTTGATGACCCCTCATGACTATACAAGCCTTGCAGCGCTGTAACATGCTCTACATAAGAGGTTAAAGAGCTCTGCAGGCAGTGGTTGCCATTCCTCTTGGAGAGCATTTCGGAGGTCTGGAAGTGTCCTCGGTGCTGTCTGGTGGGCTGCAACTCGTGTTCCTAATGTATCCCAGGCATGCTCTACAGGGTTCATATCTGGAGACATTGCTGGCCAGTTCATATGCTGGAATATCTTCCCTCTCAGGGTACTCATCCACCGGGTGGGCTCTATGCAGACATGCATTATCATCCATTAAGACGAAATGTGGACCAACTGCACCTCTGAAAAGTTGCACATGTGATTCCATTACCTCATCTCTGTACCTTTGGGCATTCACAGTAGCACCATTGAAGATGTGCATATCCATACGTTCATTGAACATTATGCCAGCTTATACCAGTACACCACACCACCAAATTGGTGTGTTTGCACAGTGTGGATGGGATGAAATATGAATGGGAACATAGAATGTTCCATGTTCTCTCTAGATTATTGTGTGACGAGAAGCATGTTCAAACTGAATCAGACTCATCTGTAAACATTTGTTCCTCCATTCAACATTCTAATGTTGACATTGCTGACTCCATTGTAAATGAGACCTCATGTGTATTTGAGTGAATGGAACACCAATGCTGGATGTCTGGCATAGAGGTCGATTGTTCAGAGCCTCCAGTATGCAGTTTGCCTCGAAACTCAAATGCCTGAGGCGGCTGTAAGCTTGGAAGACAAGTTGTCTTGTGGACTTCTTCTGATGTTGTGCTGTTATGGTCAATTATTGGTTCTGTTGCAGCATTGTGACCCATTGGTGATCATATGCAGGGATCCGACTAACCCCTCCTGTTTCTTGAAACCCATCACCAAAGCCTGGGAATGATACTTTTTGGCACATTCAGGGCCCGAGAGATTGTGATCTGCATCTGACCTGCCTCTAGATGTCCGATGATTATACTGTTCAAAAGAGGTTCCAGTTGACATCTTTGTGGCACATTGGTGCTGTCTTGTAAACACTTTGCAAAGCAACTATTTATAATGAAATGAGCCATGTGCTGGGTCTGATACTCTGGTATTGGTTTGCTGCTCTTGCTTTTTTGACCTTTTGAAGTGTAAACCTGCTTACTTATCAGAGATCACTAGGACGGAAAGGCTCACACTGTGATAACATTTAATGGTGCTCGCTCACCATTTTCCCTTTCAGTTCTCTGTTTTCTGAATTATGCTCAACTTTGGAGCACCAGTATATTTGTATGACCTTTGATTTTAAGAATGCTCTTTTACTGTCCACTGAACCACCCTAGTATATAATTTCATATTTCATAATAAAGTTAAAATAAACAAAATGAACTAAGTGTATCAACTGGAAGAATGGTATATTATGTAGTACTAAGCTTGGGTATGATGTTAACATGCAACTACCATTCTAAATGAATGTTTACAATATCTGGAAATTTAACTTGTTAGATTGTTCCAAAATTGTCATGAATTCCTACATCTAAGCAAGTTGTTGGTGAACAATTAGTTACAAACTTAACTACTTTTGATGGCTTTGGAAAACATGGAAGACTAATGAGAACAACTAGGGAAATTAGATAAGGTATAAAGGGAAACAAAAATATAGATCCCAAGTTTTAAAATGCTCCATTATATACACAACCTGGGTTAATTATAATGGGAATATGCAACTCCAAAATAAGCAGTATGTAAGATATTGTAATTATGTTATGTTATGTTATGTTATGTTATATATGTATGAAGCTGTATATGCTAGATATTGTAAGAATAAATTGGAAATTAACTACTTTTGTTTTCTCAAGATTTACTGAAAGTTTGTTCAGCCTTAATACAATTTAATACACAATGTAGGATTTAATTTAACTTTGTTACACAGTCATTAAAATGATTGCTTGTTACAAGTACACATTTATCTGCAAATAAATGAATACTTGTAATGTTGGTAATGTGTAATGGGAGAATGTAAATGAAAATTAAAAATAACATTGGTTCTAATATTGATCCTTGTAGATCACCATGTTCTACTGTTTTCCATTCTCAAGTGATGTTATGATACTTATTGAAGTTATATAGCATTAGCTATTTTTGTTGTTGTAATAGCAATTTAATAACTTGAGTGAAACCTGTTAGCTGAAATTTCAGTTAAGAAAGGTAAGAAGTTAAGATCAATTATAACATCCTCTATGTAGGTATAGCTTCTGTATTGTTTCTACAGATTTCATCATTTGTTTTTCTTGTTGTATGGCTACAGTGTAGAGAAGCTGGTAGCGGTGAACAAATCCAAATTTAGGGCACACAAAAATTGAATAAGATTAATTAATTCAATTTTAATGGAAACTTAAAATCATCTATGGACTTAATGTCATTCTGAAGTTTAAATCACTTTGAATTTTGAAGCATGAAAGACTCAAAATTTAATTCATGTGAAATATTTCAGTGCAGTGTTGTATGTTACATTCAATTCTAAATAATGTTTTTACAGTTTCTTGCAGTTCACAGAAATATGTAGGTTTCTTCTGTGCTTTAGGATAGAAAGAATAATATGAAAATGAGCATGGAACAAAATTAGTTGGAATATCCTAGGATAATGTTTTGCAAACAGTAAACACCAAAATTATTTTATCACCGCATTTGTCTATCAAAAACCTAAATTTTTGTTTCGGTCAGTGCAGAAAAACAAGAAAGCAAAATGAAAAACCAAAGAAAAATCAGGAATCTATGAGATCAAATGTGAAACTTGCCCTAAAATTTATATAGGAAAAACAAAAAGAAATATTAACATCGAACTAAAGAACATCTAAGAAACATTAAAAATGGTGAAACAGAAAAATCAGCAGTGGCTTTTCATTTTTTGAACACTAGACATGACATCAACTTGGAAACATCTCTAATAAAATATATTAATTACCCCATAGACCTTTCCGTATGGGAAAAAATCTTCATCAACAAAAATCGTCATAGAGTCATGAATTTTGAAACTCCACCACCGGACATCTTTGACAAGTACATCACGCCATCTATGGACAAAACGGAGAAAGAGGAAACCACTACAACTTGCACTAGTCAAGTATCAGCTGAGCTAAGTTGTCTAACTCATTTTGCTTTAGTACAAAAGTGAATCAAGAAGATATTGACACATTGCTTCACGCACACTGTTTATTCACAGGACATGTTTCAAGAGCTGTTGCTCCCATAGTCAGCTGATTCTTGACTCAGGAGCAACACTCTTGAAACATGTCCTATGAAAAACGGTTTTAGTGAAGCAATGTGTCAATATATGTGTTTGGAGGAATTTAGTAACTGTGACGTCAAAATTAATCTCAGAGACTATTTGTAGTTGGTTTATTAATACAAGTAAGTGACGAGTATTAATAAACCAACTATCGTACAAATAGTTTCTGAGATTAATGTGTCAATATCTTCTCAGTTTACTTTTATTTCAACTTGTGCTTCACTGTCTCTACGCTTCTTTCAATTTTTGTACTTTGATTGTTGTCATGACAACAGATATATGCCACTAATTTGTCATGTTCATGCCACAGGTGCTATCAGAATTGGCAAGTAACGTTAATTCAAGTATAATAGTGCAGATATGTGCAGCTTCACAGTGACAGGAGTATATATGCAGATTGCATTATTTCTGGCATCATTGTACCCATATTACTGAAATACTTTTCCTTTGGAAACTAACTTACCTCAGCTGCTATTATATTTTAAGAGAGAAACAAATTCAGCATTAGAAATTCATATGCTAGTTGCATTTTTATGCTGATATGAAAAAAGCATAGATAATATGCATGCCAGGAAAGCATTTGAACAAGTTTTGTGTCATAGAGAAAACAATACAAGAAGCTAAAAATCAGAGAATAATGAACTTTCAGAGATAATTTTCCAATTGTTCTGCATTTAGATATTTCCTCCTAAACTCCAAGCTTAAAATAAAAAGAAATGTTGTCATACTTGTAGACATAGAAGTATATTATATAAAGTATGTGTTCTGTTCATAAATGTATGCAAAAACAGTCAAAAACAAAAGGGAAAGCCATAGTTTGGCAGAAAATGCCCATTTATTAACAGTACAACATCTTATTGAAACTTTAAAAGGATTTTCCCATTCATATTGCTTCAAAATGTTCAAAAGACTGGAACTTTGTTTATGCTTTGCATATTGAGTAATTTTCTTTTTAGAGTAAATTTATCTTTCTGTTGAAGCAATATATGTATAGATGAACAAGGTAAATGTAAGGACAAGCTCATTCAAGATAAACCCTGGGTGTTCATTTATTTCCAGTTTTAATCTCCAATATATTTAATTATGATAAAATAAAAGATAATTAGCATTGTTGAGTAGGATACATGGGTGTGGAGAAGAGCAGATATAGCTTTGGCCCTGCATGCATCATCCCTGTTTAGAGGCTAGGTGGGGGAAAGGTAGCTTAATGAGCTATGTATAATATATTATTGTTAGGATTAGGATTTCTATGGAGGGGATTCGGCACCGAAATCTGTGGTTTATTTTATCTAAGCCCCAAGTGGGGCATCCCTGGGAGGAAGGATGAGGCAAGAGGAAACAGAGGGTGGCTGACCCAAGGAGTCATGACAGCATTGAGAAACCTGCCAACATTTCTACCCTGAAAGAGACCACCAGATGAGAGATGATGTGAAATAATAATGGAGGTGAGATGGAGAGACAGGAAATTTGGAGTAAGTAATTAACCTCCCCAGCATTTGCCTGGCAACCCGGAAACCTCCCCTGAGAAAACCCATCAGGTAGGCTGGCCATGAAAATTGAACCCAGGCCTCCCGAATCTGGGCCCCAGATGAAACAGCCTGAGCCATCCCACTTGTATATTATAGTTAGTAATCCTTACAATGGAGACATCTTTTAAAAGTATAACATTCTGTGCATCACAAAATTTAAGCACAGTGATTCTATAAATATCGCACTTCGCAAAGGTAGCTCCAGTTTGTATACCTTTCATGCAAATCGTTTATTTATCAGTTTTCTTAGTTACTATACAAGTCATCTTGATTGTTAACACTGCAAATCAGATACCAAAGCTAATGGTGATATGAATTAGACTATTGTGACTTGGTTGCCTCTTTTCAGAAGACCCGCAACATGATTTATAATTTTAAAAGTGATAGTGCTGTTTTCACCTCTGCTTTAAGATCAAATTTTAGGGAACTTGCTATCCCACTCATTCATATTTAAAAACCTTATAATAAAAGTTAAAAAATAAATGAACAAACACCCTTTAGTGGGTATAATTTAGTATTCCATTTATAATGGTATTAGTGATAGGTAGTTGTTCTAACACACACAAACGTAGGTCAACTTTAGAAGGTTATAATTAGAACTGAGAAATTTAGTTCCATAGCTGGGATTTAAATGAAGTGAAATAGCTAGGGAATGTCTTGTCAGCATGTAGGCATGGTAGCTCAGTGGTTGAGCAGCTGCATGTAGAGTGGAAGACCCTTGGTTCAAATCCCAGGTATGGCATTGAAATTTTCAGATTCTAACCTTCTAATAATTTAGTAGTTTGCATTACATACAGTGCACCCTCATATACTAATTCTCGTGTACTTCATATCCCTGATTGGTTTATCAAAGATTATTGATAAGACTTTCTTAGAAAAGAGTAGGTTTTCATCAGAATAAATGAGCACCCTAATTTTTTTTCCACATGAAGATGATATAACTTTGCTTCTTTTGGTGATTCCATGTATACAATAATTTAAATATGGAAAGGAAGTAGGAACTTGACTGCAACTCTAAGATCAAAGCAGGAACTGAATTTAAAATGTATTGTTTCTTGAATTAATCATTAAGTGCTGGGATAGATGTAGAAATCAAAGCTGTAAAATGTTAATATTATGTTACAATTTCAGCATGTTTATTCTCTTTTTAAATCTAAGTTTTAAAATAAAGTTTAAATCTCAGTTGTCAGTATGTGCTTTCTCTATACAGTGAGCATAACATATTTTATATATTTTATTTTCTGAATTGTTTTGCGTGCACGTTGATTGCTGCCTTTATTTCACTTCCTTGATGCTTGAAGATAACAAATCTTTTTTCAGCTGGGAGATCATCTTTTATAGAAAGCTCCAAACTGACTGACTCTTTATCTGTTATAGGATCCAGTGCATCTGGGTTAAGTAGTCCAGGTTGGTTTAGATTTCCATTCTCAGACAATATTCTGCACTAAATTTTTACAAGCATATTTTAAGCAGTTGGTTTGACAATGCAAGCCTGTATGGGACTTTTCTTTTTTTAATTTGCTTGCTAACAGAACATGCTCTGCAATTTCAGCACTAACACACTCCACTATGCAGTGTTTTTATTTGCTTTACTGTGTTTCTATTTTTTTTTTTATCTGAAGAAATAGTGTGTGCATGTGTGTGTGCGTGTGTGTATGCTTGTGCGTGTGTCTGTATTTTGTAATAATAAAATATTGTCACACGTTGTATTGGATACATATAAGATTAAACACATTTGAAAACGTTTTTGAAGATATGCTTTTCATAGTGATTCTAGTTGCCATGAGTAGATAATTTGAAAATTGATTTTCTTGTAGTTAGTGACTATCACAGTATAGAGTAATTAGACCGTTTTAAGCAGTTACAATGCTTTTCCTAGACACATAGCTTCACATTTCTTAGATTAAATATTAATTTGCAGGCTATGCTGCATTTCCAAGTAGACTAAATTATGATTTAAACTGAATGGTTTATTTGTGTCATAGAAATTTTTAGGATGTTTTGTTATTCATTTGCTGTTGTACGTAGTGTAATTAAAACCTGATTTTAATATACTTCGAAGTGAAGTTCTGTCAGTTGAATATTTTCATACTCTGTGTGTCAAGGTGTAAATAACTTGACATACATTTAGCAAATACAGGGTGTGGCAAAAACAATAACCTGTTTTAAAGCAGAAAATGTGTTAATATTTATTATGTATTCTTAATTACTTTACAGTGCTTGAATTTTCTGTTAATTCAATAACAGTCCATGAAAGTCAAGGTTTATTGAAAGAGTGCTGCATTTTCTGCCTGTATTCACACAGGTCTTCATAGCTTGATGGCAATATTGTGGTGACACATTCAGCAAGCTAAGCCTGCCCAGTTAAGTTGCTCCTTAATGGTCTCACGCAGCTACTAAAACATGTTCCATGTGTTAAGAAAAAGTCTGGCTTCGCTTGCATCACAGGCAGTTATGTTCCACAGTGCTATACAAACACTCAAAACTGTAATCCTAAGAGTTTCAGAAACACTTTTCTTTTCACAAGATCAGTTGCACACTTTAACATCCTCCTAAATGTTGCAGACTCCATTGCAGAGATGCCTATAATATCACATGTTGTTCTGTATCCAGGAACAAATCAACCAGATGTAATCTGCACTTTACCATATTCTCAGCTATGTTTTATTGCAGTCTACAGATGAACTACAATAAATCCTTGTTTCCCAAAAATCTTTTACAGCTTCTATAATTGAACTGATAAATTATTCTGCATCATTACATTACTCCATGAGTTAACAATGCCTCTGCTAGAGACAAAATAAAACTAATGCATTTCAAGTTCTAAGTGCATGACATCATCTGGGGATGACAGATTTTTTAATCATGTTTTTTAAAATATGTTTAGAAGGCTGAATATCTTTAACTATTATGTTTTGAATAGAAGAGAGTCAACAAAACATTTAATGATTTTCAAAATTATAACCATATCCTACTGTCCAATTTCTTTTTTTAAAAAGAAGGTGAGACTATCTTTTTTGTGATGGGGTGACTTTATTTCAAGGTATTAATTACTTAGAATAACTAGTTATAAAGCGTGGAGTTCTATGTAACCATTGATTATGCGCTACTATTAATTTTATTGATATAAAAGAAAGAAAAATAAAAACACATTGTGGGTAAAAATTAAATCAATTACATATTAACAAACAGCATGTTTCTTTTGACACATTTGAAGCACTGAACCTTTATTAAAATACAATTCAAATTAAAACTGTAATTAATGATTTAACTCTGAGATTACCAAAAGAGCCTTTCTCCTGCCAAAAATCCTGACCTGGAGGAGGTACGATTTTCCTCAACATTTTTTTCTACTTGTAGTGCAGAATGTATGTTTCTCAGGTCAGTATCAGTATTGCTTCCCTAACTGTGGTCAGAGAACTGTTGGACCATTTCCAGCAATTTCAACAAGTTTTAACAATGACAAAGTTGTCATCCTTGCATGAATGATGAAAGGAGTCCAGATGATCCCACATTGAAACTTATATCCAGTTGGAGTAAATGAGTCTCTGAAGTAGCAGTCATATAAACTTGACTCAGTGTTTCTCACAAATTTCTAACGTTATGCGAATATTTGAGGATAGGTTGCCTCAAATAAGGGCAAAACCTCCTTGTAAATTATAGGGAGGCAACAATTTACCTTCTGTGTTTCTGTGGAACATTATCAAAATTAAAATTTGCAGTGGTTACATGTTGGTGCAGATATGTAACTTGCTGTTTAGCAATATATGCTTATTTTTGAGGTGTTCATAAAATTATTTCATCATAATTAAGAATTGTATGTGTTTGGAGGAATTAAGTTACAGTGACATCCAAATTAATTAGAAAAAAAAAAAAGCTAGTTGTAGTTGGTTTTTCAATAGTTCACAATATTGCTAGGAGTAATCTGCTCCTGTTCTTTACTTAGATGCAGTGGTGATTTGTGCAGACACACCAGCCCTTACTCTACGTTTTGTGTATACCTCATGGGAATTCAGGATGTTCGTGGAGATACCTTTTAATCTAATCATAATCTGGCATAATGTCTTTGTCTTTCTCGTTTACTTTATGGATAACTACTGGTAATTGATCGACAATTACTTGCAAACCACTAGAGGCTCCACTTTGACTCCAAGTCAATTGGAGAATTTAATGCCATGATGGCACGTTGGCATTAGTAGCTCAATGGGTAAGAGTACTGGACGGAAACCAGTAGATCAGTGGTTCAAATCCGTGCCGTGGCATTGCATTTTTCAGAGGTAATAGGAATTTCATACATAGCTGGTGTTTTATGTTCAATCCCTTGTCCCATTTTCCAACTCTGTTCAATGTTTCCTCAATCTTAATAGGGCTGCCAACCCATGGTATAACACTTGCCTTGCATTATTAAAATTAATGTAAATACAAAAATGCATCTAACGTAACATGCCAAGGATCAAGTGAAACAAGACTTACTACACATTGGAAAACATAGGCTAGAATCAACAGTCATACCTAAGTGTAGATGAAAATACCACTTTTGTCCTTTTTTGTGTCATTATGTAGGAAGATACAAAACATACTTATGTTGATAGAACAAGAATAATTGCATACTATTTTCCCAAGGAAGTGCAACCATCTGTTAAAATAAGTTTGTTTATGACATAAATCACTTAAAATAGTATACTGTATCAACATTTTAATAAAATTGTATAAAAACAATGATCTGTATTTACTTCTTCCAATCAAGCTATAGTTCTGCAATTTAGAATCCAAGAGAGTTCAAGTAATCATTCCACAAGGGAGATGACATTGCTTCCGTCTTTTACTTATTATTGGCACAAAGTCATCTAATAGTAGACAAAGCTGCTGTAGTCTATAGTATATATTTGCAGAAATATGTTTTACATATTCAAAATATGTTGTTTCAAACTTATTGATATATGTGTTTGGAGGAATTTATTAACAGTGACGTCAAAATTAGGAGAGAGAGAGAGAGGGATGAGGAGAGGGAAAGGGAGGTGTGGGGGAGAGGGGAGGGGAGGGGTGGGGAGAGGGAGGCGATTGCCTTTGAAACTAGTCTTCTCTCATTAATATGAAAAAGTAAGTGACGAGTATCAATAAACCAACTACAAATAGTTGTTGTATAGTTGTTTCTGCTGCAGAGTTTTATATTAATTATTACTGTTGGTAATTGTTGCTTTCCAGAATTTAATGTGTCTTCAGTTTATAATGCCATTGCATGAATACATAGTGTGTGCAAAATATCAAGACTCTCAGTTTATGTAGGTGGAGGCATGGGAGTAGTGAGGTAGTTCATAGTTGATTTACATCATTTCTCAGAGAAAGAGATTTACTTCCTCCTTTTGAGTCATACCATGGTGGTACACAAAGACAATATGCTTAAAGAATTAGATATTGTTTTATTATATGATTTTATATGTTGCGTCTCTTCAGAGGCACAAACCATCATTGGAAATAAACTGTTACAAAAGTTATTGTTATTCTTATTGTTAGTTTATTGTTGTCCAGATATTTGTGAGGAACTTCTGGTGGAAGAGAATCAGAGTCAGACAGTAACACAGTTTCATTCTATCTTTCTGTAATGTTAAATAGATTTAAATTGTACACACATGCACACGCACACGTTCAAAAATGAAATACTCATTCATTAAAATATAAGTTGTATGAAAAGTTCTCAAACAGCCAGGCTTAACAAGAAGTTATACTCAAAATGCTCCAAAAGATCAGAACAAGAGAGACCTATCAATAGAAGAAAGACAGCAGCAATTTACTGTGACAGCAAAGTAACCCTGAATACATTGATGATCAACAGCAAGGTCAACTCAAACTGAAGGACATTACATCCACTCTTACATTCCTGCCACAGAATCAATGGAGAATATACTTCCAGTGGGTTAAAGCCCATGTGGGAATACATGGCAATGAGATGTCTGATAAACTGACCAAAGCAATTGCCAATCATTTACAAAAAAATTACCAGATCTATGATAAAAGCAGTGATAAAAGAAAGAGGCCACGAACAACGGCATAATAGATTGAGCAACACTTACAAAGTGGTCCTATAGACATATTAAAGGTAAAACATCTCATTAAACAAGAACATACTGTAATAACTTCAGGCCAGTGATATACTTAGGAATACTTACACAGGTTCCTCATTATAGATGATTCAAAATGTACATGAAATAGCCTATGACAAATAGTTAATCACTTTATCAAAATTTAACTGTAATAAATACTGTAATAAATATCACTCCTCTATAATTTAATAGTTAATCTCTTAATCTTTAAGTGTAAGGACACACAACAGCAGAGATCTCTATCGATAGAAGTACACAAAACAGGAGGGACATGGCATTCCACTAACCAGGAACTTATTTACACAATGTCTGAAACCATTTAGTAAATTTGCTCATTCATTTAACTTATAAAAATAATATAATAGGATATATTGATAAACATTTTGTAAATATATTGACACATTAGTTTGTGTAGGTAATACATTAGGAGAAAACAATCTGAATCAGCATACTAGTGAAATAAGAAAATACCAACATGAGGTAAACAACTTAAACATCTTAAATTGAAATTCTTAAAAAAGTTATGCAAAATATAATTAAACTGATATAATTATGTGATGTAATGCAATGCATGAAATGGGCATGTAGTTAAAACCAATAAAGAAAAAAATTATACACATAATGTTAAAACCATTACAATGCAATGGTCATAAGATCATAATATGTTTTAGTTTTGCATTTGTGTTGCACTGTTTGGTAATATTTCTTTGCATTTTTAGTGCTTTGTTTGTGTACACTTATGTTATTCAAGGGGGAAAAAAAAACAGACAAAACGTCAGGTACTTTCATTTTACCTACAGACCACTGCCAGTAAGCCTGGAAACCACTATCTGCTGGCCGTGAAAGACTAAGTTGTTACAACAGAGACAGTTTCTGTCTTTAGCTTGGGCTTCCATCATATAATTTGAAGTTAGTGAAAGTTAGGTTTCTTATGATGGAAGGTGTACTACAGCGAATCTAGAGTTGGACTAAATCATGGAGTAACCTTGGATTGAGCAACAAGAGCTCTATTTACCACTGGTTTATTCTAAAACTCACAACAGTGGTTTTTATATCATTTGAACTCTGGCAGTTGGAATGGAAATTTGCCAATTATTAAAATTAAATTTCTTGTTGAATGCTACTAATCATTAGTCACTATGGTTTACTGCACTTTGTAACACTCTCTGTAGATACAGTTATCAAATATTTATTTTTATTATGGTGATAGAAGTTTCACAATATATTTTGACAAAAACTGTGCTTTGTGCTACATACATAACTGCATACACAACAAAATGCATATACATCAGGGCTCATTTAATTTGGTACCATATTTATTATTCATTACACAGTTAATTAACATTTTCTATTTTGAATTAGGTGACCTTTCTTTATATATGACCAGGGACTAATTGCGACTCTGAACTTAAGTGGTATACAAAACCATTTAAATTTTTTTAAAGTACTAAACTTTGTATTGTGCATATGTTTCACACGTTGTACTTCTGTTGATCTTCTTCACACCTTTACCATCAAATGAAATGCAAAAAAATCAAAACAGCATTTGCATTCAGCCATAGTATTTCTCATGTACATTCTGTCAAAATTCCTGTTAAGGTATTTCGTTTTTGTTGGAGTCTACTAAGGCATTTAAATTCCATTTTTTCAAAGTTTAAGGTTGAAAAAGATACAATTAAAAGATACTGAATAGAATCCATTGTTTCCCTGTACCACCATTTACGTGTATTTAATTAAATCACTCTGACAATTAAAACCAGATACAGATTTACACAACACAACAGAGTTTAATGATAATCTGGTAAATAAAGTGAACAAATCCTGCTATGATAGGAAAAACAACCAATGACAAAGTCAGCATAATGCTGTTCACTGTAGAGATGACTGGAAGTGAGGCAAAACTTGACTATGAATTTAATAGATGGTGCTGTTTACGTGATGAATGTCAAAGCAATCATCTTATTCCATTATCTCTGACTATAAGCACAAGGGACTATCACAGAGTTTTAATTATCACCCTTTAAAAAATGAAATGTGATAGAGAGTTTGTGTTGATATGTGCTAGTTAGTTCTTCTCTATGTAGTCACCATCCAGATTTACACATTTTTCTTGACCTTCTGAATACCTTCATTATAAAAGTCAGAATTTTTGGACCAAAACTACTCTTCCACTTCATTAATACGTCATTTGTGTTGTCAAATTGGCGATCACTTAACAGATTCATTCCTGGAAACAAAAAAGTCACTTGATGTGAGATTGGGGCAATAAGGTGGATGCTGCAAGATCTCAAAGCCATTTTCCCTTGTTTTGTGAATTGCTCATTCATCTCAGCCAGAAGATGAATGTCTGTGGAGAGCATACCATGTCGTTTCTTAATTCGGGGTGCTCGTAACTTTCCAGAAGATTGCTGTAGTATCTGCCAGTGATGGTTTGACCCTTGTAAAGCTAATCTGTAAGGATGACTCCACGGCAGTCCAGAAAACTGAAAGCAGGACCCTCCCAGCTGACTTTTGCACCTTTGCATTTTAGGAGGAAGGGAATTGGCATCTTCAATTCCATGCTTATGGTTTTTGTCTTTGTGCTGATAGTTCCATGATTCATCCATGGTTACCAGACGATTAAAAAAATCATCTTCATCCTGTTCCAACAACATCAATATCTATCTTGAAAGGTCACACCATGTTTGCTTTTGGAAAGGGATAGGAAACGTGGAACCCACCATGCAGGCACCTTAGACATATGCAGTTTTCTGAATAATTTTCCAGACACCACCATAACTAAGATGAGTCTCATTCATGATCATTTGGAGGATCGTTTGTCTTCCAGGATTAAACACTCCACTTTCTTCACAGTGACAGCATCATCTGTCAATGACAGTCTACCAGCTCTTGGCTCGCCTGTCAGGGACAAGTAACCACTTTGAAAATTTCTTTTCCACCGCACAATAGTGTCATAATATGAGCAATCATTGCCATAAACAGCCGTCATCTCATCATGTATTTCCTGGGAAATTTTGTGCTTCAAATGTAGAAACTTTATCACAGTACGAGCCTCAATTTTCTGCATCTTACACCTTAGTCCCTTCTAGCACTCACTGTTACAAAAGAAAAGGACACAATTGACTGAAACTTTGAACATTGTGCTCCAAGGGATCAATGATGACACTGGAAAAATGTCTTCACTTAACTATTAAAACTACAAAGCTTTACGATACCCCCTTGTATAAACAACAAGCTCCCCACAGCTGCCTAACACATTCTTAGTGCTCCCTGAGTTTTTCATCGCAATACTTAGCCATTATATGACTGGTTTCAACTGGTTTCATTTGGCATCTGCATACAGTATAGCACTGGATAGATTGACTTAGAATGGACCTGAAATATGCAAATAGTATGTGTTATTTACATTAGAGAATTGTAATTGTAGCACAAATATGCTACCATTAATAGCTGCCCTGCTCATAATGGTAAGAGCTAAACTTGTGTACAAACTCTTTCCTAGTGGTATTGTCCATTTCACAGTTTCTAGCGTTCTGGCCGTCAGATCAATTAACTCTACTTAGTCAAATCTTATATTCATGTAACTGATTCAAGAACCTTCGGTTAAAGGCATAATATGAGGGTGGTTCATTAAGTACCCATGAAGATGCTAATTTTTTTCAAGCACTGCTTTTCGTTTAAATAGCTCCAAACACAGCTTCAAAGTTGAAAGATGTAAGAGCCTGTTGTCCAATTTGAGTAAAAGTGGTATTCATCTGGCTGATTCATCCAATATGACTTAACGTTTAAGTTTATGTAACTTAAAAAAAAAGAAAAGCTCCTGTCAATGTATGTATATATGTGTGACCTCTTTTACTTTATGAACATTTGTTTGACGATCAGCAAGAATCATATTGTAGACTTTTTTCAATGACTTCCTCAGTAACTACAGCTACCAGGCTTCCTGGATACTTGTTAAAATTGGATATTCGACCACATTTAGTCATTGAAACCAATATCTACATTGCATAATAAACAGCAGAAAGTCCCCATAAATACCATCAATTTATCTTCTTGCAAGTTTTTCCAATTGAAAAAAAGGAAGTACTGAATGATACTGCATTGTTTCCATTTAAGTGACAATGCATTGAATGACTAACTGAAATACCTGCCAAATCCAAAGTAACTAATGAATTAGCATCAAATAGTAGTCGATGGTAACATCAACCTGCCTTAGCAACATATCTATTTTGAAACACAGGCACTTACTGAACTACCCTGGTAACAATGAAGATAAACATAATCTCATAAGAGATATCTTAAATGTGCTTCTGACAACTTTTAGAAAATTATGATTCAGGCACATCGGTTTAACTTTAAAATTTAGGCTTGAATCTCTAATGTTGTAGAGCTTCTCTTCTTTTTGGGAAGCACACCAAAAGCAATATCAATACCTCTCTGAGACTAGGAAGCAACTGCCAATCCTCACGCAGTATATATCTATCTACATCCAACTGACAAATATGAGATATCAAACATTATTAAAAATTTAAAAAACTGTAATAGTATGGGAAATGATGCCATACCCATCTCTTTGATAAAAGCATGTAGAATGGCAATAGCTGACCCAATTGCTAATATTATAAACTCCTGTTTAGAAGTTGGAATTTTCCCAGATATCCTAAAAATAGCAAAAGTTATACCAATTTTTAAAAAAGGAAAGAAAGATGCCATAAATAACTACCGACCCATCTCTATCTTACCAGCACTATCAAAAAGTTTTGAACGTGTTCTTTTCAATAGAATTATGAATTATCTCTTAAAATTTGACCTTTTACCCACACATCAGAATGGTTTTGTGAGAAATAGCTCCACTACAAAGTGTATCTCAAGTTGCATTGAAGAAATAATAAGCAATATAGACGCTGGTAACTATGCGGCTAGCATATTATTAGATCTCACTAAAGCTTTTGACTGTGTTGATAGTAACATACTAATGAATAAATTATATGATCTTGGTATCCGGGGTCTTGAGCTTAAAATGATGAAATCATATATGACAAATTGAAAACAGTTTGTAATCCCGAACACAGAAAATAGTGAATTTAGGTCAAAAACACAAACTTTAAGCCATGAAGTTCCACAAGGTTCCATTTTAGGACCTCTTCTGTTTATTCTATACATGCACGATATGGTTGGTTGGTTGCTAATGCTCATGGAGTTGGAGAATTTCCATTTTCCTTCTGGCCTCCCAATAACGTGTGACTAGTTGTGCTGTCAGTTCTCCATCTGTTTTTGTCAGAGCACTACACTGGAGCAGATGATCTCCATCCATCAATGAGTTCGGGTCCCTACACAGTGTGCAGGTCGGGGATTCAAAAATATTAATCCTGTGTAGATGAGCGGCCAAACAGTCGTGGCCAGTAGTCATTCGGAAGATGGCAACAGTACTGCTTCTTGGGTAGTCTGGGATGGGATTTTTACTTCCTAGTAGAATTTTCCATTGCTTGTTGGTACTTTTTTCTTTACATTCTTCTTTCCAGAATAAGTTAATTCTATTGTTTATATGAAGTTTTGATGTGTGGAATGAGGTTTTTTGTTGGCAGCTTTGTTTTATTTGTGTTCCTTTTTTTGCCAAGGAATCTGCTATTTCATTGCCTGTAATTCCACAGTGGGATGGAATCCACTGGAGGTGTATTTCTTTTTTTAGGCCTTGTAGTATTTGTAATGAACTGTAAATTTCAGGTATTCTATTGTTAGGGTACAGTGAGGATAGGGCTTGAAGTGCTGATTTAGAATCGCTTAGAATCACTGCTTTAGAGAAAGAGTTCACATGGTTGAAGAGTTGTTTCAGTAAGGTTTTGATTGCTTCTAATTCTCCATCACAGTGGGTTGCTAGTGTGCCCAAACAGATGTAAAAATTGAATATTTTACTATGTATTCCTCCTTCAGCATTACTTTCTTTGTCATGCACGATATTGACCAGCTTAAATAATGCAAAATTATTCCAGGTATGCAGATAATTCCACAGTAACAGTTTGTCACAGAAATATTACTACTCTACAGAATACCTTAAATGAAACCACTGATAAACTGTTGCATTATTTTTATAATCTGAACATGTTTGTGAATTCCAATAAAAGTGAATTAATTACCTTTGGAGCTAAAAGAACAGATCTTCTAATCCATTTAAACATTGACAATGAACCAGTAAAAATAGTCAAGAATGCTAAATTATTAGGTGTTACACTAGACAGTACTTTAAACTTCTCTGAACATATTGATAAACTTGGCAATACTATCAGTAAAAATTTATTCATTCTGAAATATCTAACAAAATATATAACTACGCCCACAGCTAAAATTATCTATTATTCTTTAATCTACTTGTACCTCTCATATGGGATCGAAGTATGGGGTAACACAACTAAGGTAAATTTTAACAAAATCTTTGTATTGTAGAAAAAAGCCATCAGACACCTTGGGAATCTAAAACATAACGAATCATGTTGTCCAGTATTTACAAAATTGAAACTTCTAACCCTTCCTAGCTTATACATATACCACACAATAATGCACCTTTGGAAATTTAACCTACACCTTGAAACCAACTCTGATAGACACAATCACAACACTAGACATAAAGACGACTTAGCGATTCCTACCCATAGACTGCACTTTTATGAGAAGACACCTAGTTTTATGGGCATAAAATTTTATAACATACTACCAGTCACTATCAAGAATTGTAAAGATAATAATTTTAAATCAATGCTGAAATGTTTCCTAATTGACAAAGCCTATTATAGTGTGGATGAGTTTATTAATACCAGTTAGAACTTTATTTTTATAAAGATTATTATTATTATTATTATTATTATTATTATTATTATTATTATTATTATTATTATTATTATTATTATTATTATTATTATTATTATTATTATTATTATTATTATTATTATTATTATTATTATTATTATTATTATTATTATTATTATTATTATTATTATGATTATGATTATGATTATTATGATTATGATTATGATTATGATTATGATTATGATTATTATGATTATGATTATGATTATTATTATGATTATGATTATTATAATAATAATTATTATTATGATTATTATAATTATTATGATTATGATTATTATAATAATAATTATTATTATGATTATTATAATTATTATGATTATGATTATTATAATTATTATTATGATTATTATGATTATTATAATTATTATTATTATGATTATTATGATTATTATAATTATTATTATTATGATTATTATTATAATTATTATTATTATAATGATTATAATGATTATTATTATGATTATTATGATTATCATTATAATTATTATGATTATTATGATGATTATTATTATAATTATTATGATTATTATGATGATGATTATTATAATTACTATGATTATTATGATGATTATTATTATAATTACTATGATTATTATTATGATTATTATGATTATAATAATTATGATTATTATTGATTATTATGATTATCATAATAATTATAATTATTATTATGATTATCATAATAATTATAATTATTATTATGATTATCATAATTATTATAATTATTATGATTATTATAATTATTATGACAATAATAATAATTATTATGATTATGATAATAATAATAATAATAATAATAATAATAATGATAATAATAATAATAATAATAATAATAATAATAATAATAATAATAATAATAATAATAATAATAATAATAATAATAATAATAATAATAATAATAATAATAATAATAATAATAATAATAATAATAATAATAATAATAATAATAATAATAATAATAATAATAATAATAATAATAATAATAATAATAATAATAATAATAATAATAATAATAATAATAATAATAATAATAATAATAATAATAATAATAATAATAATAATAATAATAATAATAATAATAATAATAATAATAATAATAATAATAATAATAATAATAATAATAATAATAATGTTATTGTTATTGTTATTGTTATTGTTATTGTTATTGTTATTGTTATTGTTATTGTTATTGTTATTGTTATTGTTATTGTTATTGTTATTGTTATTGTTATTGTTATTATTATTATTGGTGTTTATGGATTTATTAAAGCAAGTTAGTATTCTATTTATATCACACAACCTGTATAGCTGTGTTCTTAAATTGACTAAGGCTATAACAGTGTGGATAAATTTATTAATAGTCTAGTTAGTACCTCGTTGGTATCATACAATCTGTATAAATTCATATGACATTGTTCTTTTGTGTATTTAACACTATACTGAATTGAAAATAAATAAATAAATAAATAAAATATATATTAATGTAGCTTCTAATCAATAATAATGTCTACAACTCCTGACTTTTAAGATATCCAAAAGATTTTTTTATTTTTGCTTATAAGTTCTGCATAAACATTCTAATTCTTTGTATTTAATATAAAAAATCATATACAGCCTACAGTAAAAGTGCAAACCACATTTTAAGAAATAAAAATAATTACCGTTAATAAACATGAATATCAATAAATGCATGGTCAATGGAGATGACAGTGCTTGAAGCCTGGGGAGCACACAGAGGTAAAGGTGTTGTCACTGGCTACTATGCAGTTTGCATTGAAATGGGCAACCAAAATTGGTTCATAAAGATGCAAGGATATAGTGCAGGCGTATGAGGATTTATTTTACAGGCAGTTACCATATATTTAATGTTAATTCAAAATATTAAGTTTACTAGTTCAAGTTTATCATTACTAAACAATTACATTTTCAATTTTTTTTATTCGTAAGTATATTTTGATAAGGGTGTGTAAGATTGAAATGCAGTTTTGTCATATTGTTTGAGCTATGCTAGTATGCACTGAGAATGAGATTTGATATAATACATTAACTTACATTTACTAGAAGTAGTTTTCTCGCACTCATTATTTTGTCTCTTAAATGAATTTGTTTGTTTTCTTATGTTCCAGCCTTATCCGGTCTAACAAACTCCACTGCAGGTATGTGTATTTGAATATACTGCATGTATGTTTATAATAATTAAATGTATATAATAGCTATATGGCTAACACCAACACTCCTGGCAAGACTGTGCATTGTGAAACTGGATATGATCCATTAAATAACAATATTTTGAATAAACATCAGTATGCCTATTATATTCACGAACACTGTGCTCTGAGGGATCAATGATGACACTGAAAAAATGTCTTCACTTAACCATAAAAACTACAACAAGCTCCCCACAGTTGCCTAACACATTCTTTGTGCTCCCTAAGTTTTTCATTCCAATATTTAGCCATTATATGACTGGTCACATAAATCATTATGACTGGTATTTGATTATATCTGGTACAGCAGATTACCTAAAGCTTCTGTCATTTTTTTACCACTAAGCTGTTGTAGGTAGAGATGCATTGCATCCCATGCAAAAACTCAGAGGGATAAATGGAAGGAAGGAATAGGAGTTTTATGTGAATAGTGTTCTTTGTTTTGAAGATGTTTTGTAAATTTTGTTTATCTGATAAATCGCAACCCATAACAATATCTTCATGCAAAATCTTCATTAAAATACGTGCATTTTTTTTTTTTTTTTTTTTTTTTTTTTTTGTATTTACTCTTTTTCTTGTAACATTTAGCCATGTTCAAAATGTTCATGGTCACATTTTAAAGTTTCTCTAGATTGAACTGTTATGTGATATATGTAAAATATCTTACACACATAGATTAATTAGTAGCAAAACCTGAACCTTCAGTGCTGTTATTGTTTTTTTACCCCTGTATTATGCATGCAACAAAGTCAGTACTACTTAATTTTGAGATATTATCTAGCAAAAATGATCATTTATTAAATATAATCGTGGGTTAACATGACATATCTAAAAGCCTTCAGTTAATGATTCTATTTGGATTCAATACATGTTGCATAATCTTCAATGATTTACCCCAAAATATAGCATGAGGACCAACTAAAAGGCTCCCCAGATTAGGTATTTTCCAAACTTATGTACTGGATGTTTATTGGCCTGTTTAAAAATGAATTCAGATTTTGTAAATGTTAATTGTATAGTTTTAGGTTTTAAATTCATTTCTAAAATTAACTGTAGAAACATAAGTAATTCTGCACAGTCCTGCTAGTGAAGTATGTGAATGTCTGGCAGTAATATTAGTTAACATATAACATTTTCTGTAGATAAAATGCTTTGCTTAACCCTCATCTGTAAAATATGTTACAGATTTATTTTTTTAATGTATTTTGAAAATGTATAACAACTTGCACCAAATATTAATGAAGCATATGACAAATCAGAAAAAATTTCATAACCATTAAATAAAATACAACTGTTGTACAATATGTTTTTATAAGCATAGACTCACATTATATTCTTGTAATAAGTACACCTTTGTGAAATACAGTGCAATGGTAGTCAAATGAAGGTCATAAAATGAAGGTATTTGCACATGTTAGCATGGCTAAGATTGAAGTAGAAGCTGATAAATTTGAAATTTGTTCAGTAGCTTTTTTTTATATCTAACTGGGTTCAAGTACTTATTTACATTTGCTGTTTAATTTCAAACAAAGGCTCATTAGCCATTTATGTGTGATTGGAGGAATTTGATATTGACATCAAAATTAATTGAAAAAACTATTTGTAGTTGGTTTTTTTAATACTTTGTCACCTACATTTTATATTTTTGAGGGACTAGTTTCAGAAGCCATCGCCTCCATTATCAGTTGGAGTTGGAAAGAGGTTGATAATGAAGGCAATGGCTTCCAAAACTAGTCTCTCAAAAATATAAAATTTAAGTGACAAAGTATTAAAAAAACCAACTATAAATAATTTTTTCACTCATTAGTCATGTCGTGAAACACTGATGACACCTTACAATAAGAACATGGGAGTTGTATACCAACAGTGAATAAGAGTAATTGAGATGTCTAGTGGAGCAGTATGTTGCTGTGCTAAAGTATCAATTAAAGAGGTAATTAGGCAGGGTTGCCTAAATGATTGCATAGAGGACTGAGCTCCTCATTATTTCCAAGGGTGGCAATATCTATATTAAAGAGACAGAATTTTAGTTTGTTTGTCCAGGTAATTGGAAAACTACTACATTGACTTTGATAATTTTCACAACTTAAAGGCATTGCTCTCTGTGGTGAATATAGGCTATAAAATTTCTGAATATTTTAAAACTGGGAAGCTGTATATGTGTATAGTTTCATTAAACTTATAATAAAAATTAACAATCGGGGAACACTTTTGATCCTTTGTTACAAAAAGGTATGTTTTATGAATTATGACGTTCCAAGTTATAGATTAAAGGAAGGGGAGATGTAATTATAGGCATTTATTATAGTACAGTTTTAATTCAAGAAGATAACAAAGAAGACATTTCTAAATTAGATAATTTGATATGGTTGTGTGTAATGAATAGCCTTACCAATAGCAAAAATAAAATCAGTAAAATACTATTGAACCTGATTTAAAGAATGTGTACAATTTATTTATAATAAATAATGCTTGTTTTAGTCTCGTTCATTCAGTGTTACTTTTTGATATGCAGTCTCATGTACCTATAATCTTGTTTCAGCATTGTGGAATTTTTATTATGATATAAATAAATTTTGGCACAGTTAGCTTCTTAATTATTAGGAAAGATGAATAAAAAAGTGTGTAGAATGGTAGGATATTTGAAACTAAAAATCTACAGCTTTTGTAGGAAAAATAATATAACATTGCATTACCCCTGGATAAAGCAATTCTGGTTTGGATATTTGAAATCTCTTAGAAAAATGGACACCCTCTCTATGTATCGAAATTTAACTGTACTGGAACACCCAGTGAAGTGAAACACTTATTAAATTATAGATGAGTTGTATTTATTACACATCAGCTTCACTTACATACCTATATTGAGGACATGTTTTGCAAACCGTCGTTTGCATCATCAGCTCTAATACGACTAAAGCTTGATCCAGTGGTGCAGATATTTCTGGAGTTGCTGCTGCCATCTGTTGATTTTGTGATGAATTTAAATGTGGGGTTGTCTTCTGGCGGGATTTCGAAGTTCATTATTTTATTTTTATGTTTTTCTATGTATAGTGATTCAACCTAAGAAATGGCTAACCTCTATTAACCTAGATGCCAATACAATTTAAGAATATTTGGCAATGACTGAAATATGTATACACCAAAATTATTTTGTCTTTGGTGGAAAGTATTACAAACAAATTTCAGGACTGGCTATGGGAAGCCTGCTAGCACCATTTTTGGCTAATTTATACATGAGCTTTCTCGAAACACATATAACTAAAGCCTTTCCTCATATTTTTAAAACATGGTACAGATACATAGATGACATCTTTGCAATAGTATACTAGTATACTATAGATGATGCTTTGAAACTACTCAACCTTCAAGAACCCGCATACAATTCACAGTAGAAAGTGAAGAGGACTGTATTCTACCTTTTTTGGACCTTAACATCTCAAAAAACAATGAAAAACTGGAATTTGGTATACATAGAAAAGCAACACACACAGATAATTAACATCAAAACAAATAGTTTCAACCCAATTCCACACAAGCATGCCACCATCAACAGTCTTACACACAGACCTCCCCTCAGCCAACAAGAATATCAAAAAGAATACCATCAAACCTTAAAAACTGCGATTAAAAATGGATATGGAAAAACCCTTGTAGATAACATAAGATGCTTTATTGTCACATACTCTTACAAATAGTGAGTAAAAACTCTGTAAACAGGTGACCCATCAAGTGTACAAAATTTAAATTAACAATAATTACACAAAATAATATAAATACAAAATGTTACATATGTGATATAGTATATACAAGTATTGTTATAATTATGACAATGCCCTTGTAATAATATTGTCAGTTTTTATCAGAATTTAAATAATTATGGAATGACAAAACTTTTTTATTATAATTCAATTTTATCATCCATATATTTAGTTCGAGTAATACACTTTGTCCATTACTAGCTTTTTTTATTGCTTTATTAAAACATTTGAGGTTTCTCATTTCACGGATTCTTACAGGTAATTTATTATATATTTTTACTCCTGCATATTGTGGGCTTTTTTAATACAGTGCTAATCTGTACATGGGTGGTTTTAGATTATTTTTATTTCCTGTTCCATGATTATGTAGCATTTGTGAATTATAAATTGTATCAAAATTTTAATGGATATATTTATTTCATACAGGTAATTGGGATGGTGAAGTTAACATCTTCAGGTTTTTTAACAGGTTTCTGGATGAATCTTTTGGTCTTGATTGAGTTACTATGGGAATTATAATTTTTGTTTTTCTTTTAAAGATCATTTCCTATCTAGTAGAGTTCCATAATAAAAAAAATTATTCAAACTTCAAAAAGGATTAAAACAGATCACAGCTCTTTCACCAATGAAACAAAAAATTGGATTTGCTAAATTTACTTCCACCCCTGGGCCACAAAAAAGTTCCAAAAAATATTCAAGGAATATAATATCACATTGGGACTAAAAAACGATTACAATATTAAAAACCTACTTAACAGTAACAATACTGATAAGAAAAAACCAGAAAAATATCAGGCATTTACAAGATTAAGTGTAAAGACTGCAAAAAAATGTACATAAGGAGTACAAAAAGAAATACAGGCACTAGGAAAAAAGAACATTTTAGGCACCTAAGATACAAAAATATTGATAAGTCTGCAATAGCAGCTCATTTCTGGTCTGAAAATCATGAAATTGAATAGCACCAAATTACTAAAATATGTACAAAAACATAGTGAACTCGTCATCTGGGAGAAAATATACATAGAAAAATATAAAAACCAACTAATGAACTTCGAAATCCCACCAGAAGAGAACCCCACATTTAAATTCATCACAAAATCAACAGATGGCAGTAGCAACTCCAGAAATACCCACACCACTGGATCAAGCTTTAGTCGCATTAGAGCTGATGATGCGAACCTATGTCCTCGATATAGGTACGTAAGTGAAGCTGATGTTTAATGAATATGACTCATCTATAATTTAATAACCCTCTCTATGGTTTTAATTAGTAAGTTTGGGGTCATTTTTTGAAGTTTCTTTAAATTCTGTCCTTTATTATATCTGCCAATATGTTTGTATATTAATGAAACAGCACCATAATCACTGAGAAATGTGTTACAATACAACTCTCTTCAGAAAATTAGTGTCCCAGAGAGCAATGTGCTCAGAATGCGTAGTTGTATTCTTATTCTAAGGTGCTCAACACTGATACTTTACAGAGAAAGATTTCTTATTTTCTGCAAAACTGCTTTTAGTTTTTATTTATTCAAAATAAAAATAACATAAGTTAAATTTTATGCATAGATGTTATCACTAGTTGTTTGAAATATGTTGTAAGTTGAATTCTATAAATGTTCTAATAACAATCTGTCTTGTTTTTTTTGTGCTTTTTATGTTGGTAATGCTCCAGCTCTTCTAGGGAAGGCTGGTAATACAGGTGAGGGAAAACGATGTCTATTTCTATAGCTAGAAGATGCTTTGTCATGGTAATCAGCTTATTAGTATCTGTCTTAATGTTGTTTTGGATTTTCCAATATTAATTTCTTTCTGTGATGACTAATTTGCTCTCAGAACACTGTTCTGTGATGTTTCCTTATAGAAACAAAGCTCACTTCTTTTCTTGAAAGGTTAGGTTAAAAACATATAAAATAAAAATAAAAAAATTCTAGAACACAATCTAATAGTTCTCTGTTATTTATTGGATTATGACTTCAATCTTGATTCAGCATACTAAAGGATGTCAAATATATAAGCATGTGAAAGACTAAAAAGTACCCCTTGTCAGACTTAACATTAAGCTGGGAGCTTTTTTTTTTTTTTTTGTAAAATTCCAGAGAAAAACGAAAAGTATGTACCCCCCTACATGCTGTTTCAGCAGGAACAAAAAAGTAATGGAAAATTAAATGTTTCACTTGCCAATATTAAATTATACCAGTTTCATGAATGCCAATATTGTTATCTGAAACTAGAAGCACTGCAGTGGGTGAATGAAATAAATTAACATATTTTAATAGTGCTTGCTAAAGCTTTCTGGAGATATTTCAATTCTTCTGCGCATCAGCTGGCAGCTGCTTTTTGTTGCTCTGTGCTTGGAGACATCTGGTGCTGTGCTGAGTATGGAAATGGATAAATCCTTTCATGGAAGTGTTGAATTTGGATAGTTATGCGTACAACAGAATTTCTTCCAGTTTCAAACAAAATATTTCCATCAAACTTCTGGTTTATCAATGGGCAACCCCTTATCACCCTTCCTGACCGATCTGCACATGAGTGCAGTAGAAACAAGGATCACTAAAGGTTTCCCATGGATGTTCACACTCTGGCAAAGATATGTAGATGACATATTTGCCATAGTGCCAAAAAAAACACATCAGTGATGCACTAAAACTTTTAAATATTCAAGAAAAAGGCATCAAGTTCACTGTAGAAGTTGAAAAAGACGAGTATTTACCATTTTTAGATTTAAAAATAGAATAGACTTTGGTATTTACAGAAAACCAACACAGACAGACAACTACATAAAAGCTAATGGCTACAATCCAAGATCCCACAAACAGGCAATCTTTAATAGTTTAGCACACAGACTGATCAACATCCTTCTCACAGCAGAAGAATACAAAATAGAATACAACAAAATTATTGAAATAGCACAGAAAAATGACTTTCCCAAATCACTAGTAGACAAAAAAGTGAACTTAGCAAAAAAGAAGAAACTACTAAAGGAAACCACAACCCTCTCAGCTACAGAAACTAAAATGATCTTCAAAAAGTTCACTTACCATCCATGGGCCTTTGATAAATTCAAAAAAGTCTTCAAAAAACAAAACATTTAACTAGCACCAGTGAACCATTACTCCTTAAAAAACCTAATTTGCTCAAACATCAAAGATGCCATTCCATGTAACAAAAAATCTGGGATATATCAAATTGAATGCTGTGACTGTAGTCAAATTTATATTGGAAAAAACAAAAGAAATTTAGAAACAAGAGCAAAGGAACACTTTAGGAACATAAAATACAAACAATTAGAAAAATCAGCAGTTGCCACACATTTTTGGAAAAAAAACCACAACATAAATCCAGAACCAAAATTACTAAAACATACAACAGGAAAACAAGAACTGTCCACATGGGAACAAATCTTTATTTCAAAAAATAGGAACAAAGTATTCAATTTCGACATCCCCCAGAAAGATTTGTTCAGCAAGTTCCTCGAACTACCACCAGAGGAGTCTGATGACAAAATATTGCCAGCTACACCAAGGAGAACCAGTCGATGTCCGGCTGAGGATAGAGGGAAAGCCTCTGAAATTAGTTCCGGGAAAATTTAAAAGTAAGTGTTGTTTAGTGTCATTAATCGACTCCCAATAAATTTAATGGAAATGGATATTTAATAATTTATAACTGTGTTAATTTTTATTAATTTAACAGTTTTTCCATGTAGAAACTGCTGCTGAATTTGAAGGGATTTTAAATAAAAACTGGTTTCAAAAACTTGCAATAGCCAACTTTTATTGTCTCTACCATGTGCATCAATGATCTGCAGAGTAGCAACCAATCATGATTACAGCCGCTGCATGTTCAGGGGAGGACTTCGATGTAGTGAAGTTATGGAACTACCCCTCCCTGAGCACATGTCAATCAGGTGCAGACAGTGTCAGTCTTTAAATCAGTAACAAACCAAAGAAAAAGTGTATATTTCTGTAAAGAAGATGGAGAGGAACAGTTTTTTGTTACACTTTGTGGGGAACACATCAGATGTCTTCTTTATTCAAAAATCTTATTAGGAAGGAACTTCAAGAGCAATGTAAAAGATAATACACAACATGTCGTATAGATCGCTTGTAACTCTCAGGTTTCACAGGTGTATAGTAGTTTACAAGTGTAATATAAATGATGACTACTATGGTTGTTGCTTTTGCTGTTTATATGAAGCTTTTACTGTCATTCTGTGGTGGGTCCTTTTAACATTAACTCCATTAGTATGTGTGGCAAATAATATTATAAATAAACATAAACTTCAGTAATATTATTATTTGAAAAAGAAATGCAAATTAAATGTATCTCTGAACAAATCATAGGTTACAAAATATAATTATATATTTTAGTTCTGGAACATGCAAATCAGAAATTCAAAGAACTGAAACATGCAAATATGGAACAAAGTCTTGAAGCATCAGTCAGTGGGCATAAAGCACAAGCAATTTCATCGTACTTATGCAATTACTCATATATAGGAAGTCACAAAATCTTTGAAGGCATTTATAGATGGAGAATTGATTAAAACACATACATATGTACATTTGTTCATTCGGCCTTCCATTCATCCGTTTGTTCATCATCATTCATTTAGTTACTGTTAAATCATAGTACATAATATGGCTTCGTCAAGGTTATATTTACACAATTTATAAATATGTTACATATTAAATATTTACTATTTACCCTATGGCACATAAACTTATTTACCAAGTAAAATGCATGTTGTAACAGAAATGCTCTAATCTCTCTGTTAAATTGTTTTATATTTAGTTTTTCTTTTAGTATAGCAGGTAGATTGTTAAATAATTTGATATTTGTATTTGTCTTTTATAAAAAAGAATGAAAAATACATCTTAGTTCATTGTTAACATCATTGATTTCAAAATTAATCTGTTCTTGCATATTATCTTGCACTTGACAAGAGTAGAGCTGGTGCAATGAAAGCTTGCCAGTCTATCTCATGCTCAGAAGACTATTTTCATAGTACCTTATACAACCATAGCTTACACCTATTGTAGGGATATTATTGAGCAGATCTGTTGTTTTCTGTTACGTTTTGTGGTTTGATAGGTGAAGTTTTATTTATTGGTGTAGAGTATATCATATATCTGTCATGCTTCCTTTAAAATTAAAATAGAGTGTTAAACCATGTGTAGCCAAACTAGGGAAGTTATTTATGTTTTTCAGTACCTAACAATTTTTATTTTACTATTTTATTCAGTGGTATTTGTCTCGATGTTAACAATACATGCTGCTTTTTTGTGTAGATAAGTAAACTGTTATTTTCTGTTGATATTGTTCCTCTTTCTTAAATTAACTATATTCTATTATCTTAGTATCTTAGTTTTGCTGGATATTTCCTTGTCACTACGTTGACATTAAGAGGGATAAGTAGAAAGTGAGAGGGGAGGTGGCATGCGGCCTTCAAGATAGCAAGTAGTGTCAAAGTTCTGTGCATTTTTCTTTGGCAAGCTTTGGTTGCATTGTCTCTACCTCTAACACTGTTACTGCCCAATTAGCCATCTTCATATGTGCTGTAAGCAAAGATTTAACTACAAGTGACATCTACTTGTTGTTCCTTTAATGGAAATACTTCAGAAGAAAATATTTTCCAAGCTGAACTCACTGTCATAGAAAATAAAACAATTAGACTTGAATAAATTGGTTTCATTTGCAACTAATGATGATTAGTTCCCAGCCATGATTGAGAAATGTATTATGATGTATTAGCACTATTGAAGTCTCATTTGAAAGAACTGGTATAGTGAAAATTTTCAAATAGTTCCACTGCCTAATACACTAAGAATCTTTGTGGAATAAACTTACCGATATGAGGAATGTAATGGATGTGGCCATTAATCTGTCAGTAGCATTAGACCCAGCTTATAATGCCATTCCCGGAAACCTTGGTCGATTTGGAAGCACGACTCAAGGCTGTATTGTATTATATGAAGCAAATACTTAGTAGTGGCAGCACAGTATCTACTCTTTTTCAAATTGTGTAATCTACCTAATATCTGATTTCCTAAGTAGCAGAAACATTGGTTTTATAATTATTTCTAATACGTTTTTGAGCTTTTATAGGTAACATTTTTGAAGCTGCTTTGTTTGTGTATTTATATTGTATTAATTTATATATACAAGTCTGCCAAGAAATATTAATCTCCTTGTCAGGCTGTATGAGGATATTGATATTATCAGTTGATTTGAATTAAGAGTATATTGTAGTATGGTCTTTCGCTTGGCAAATGTCAGCATTTTCTTCATGATAGTTATATAATTATCTTGACGATAGAAAACAAATGGATGGACCATGCTTGATGTTTGAACAGTAAAAATGCATTTTAAATTGATTTATCAGTCTGATAATGCTGTTGAAGTGCAGCATTACTGGAGGCAGGTGTTGGAAACAGAATCTCCAACCCCCCTAACGATTAAGCATTATTGATAAGCATTATGAAAAAACTGCAACACTTTTAGCAACACACTTCACTAATTATTATCTGTTTGTAAAATCCTTCAGTAAGCATGAGTGAAGTGTGTTGCTAAGAGTGTTGCAGATTATTTATAATACTTAGTTGCTTCACTGTCAGTAGCTTCAATTTTTTATAAAATCAATTATTGACAAGTTTGAGGTTCATGGAATGATTTGTGATATTCACAAAGAAAAATTGGGAAGACTGTACAATTCCAAGTTCTGCTTTGTCAGCTCATATATTGGAAAAGTTTGTTACTTCTCCAAAGAAGTGTACTTTGCAATGTACACATGAAGTAGAGATTAGCACTACAAGCGTACAACAAATCCTGAAATATGTTAAGTGGAAAGTGTGCGTACTGTCACCTAATTATCGGAAGGCCCATCCAGCTAGCGGCTGGGAGGGCAACAGGAGGCATTTAGACCACGCCTACCCATTTATCTTCTAGCGCTAACGAGGGGATGGTTGGAAAAAACATCACTAGCCATCTCTTTCACCTTCCCCTGATGTCTGGAACAGTCGGGATGATTCACTGAATCGCGAGGCTTCTGAAACAGCAATCTCCCTATAAAATGGGCTGCAGTTGGCGAGTCAGTTCAGTTCTTGGTGAGCATCTGGAGGAGCGCTGTGCTAGTGAACGGACTGGAAGACTGTGTATGTGCATCGGAGGAGTTGTACATAATTGCGAGTGCGGAGTGGACCTGTGACAGACGAACTGGTGAATTGTAATTGTATGTGCTACATAATTCTATGTAACCGGCAAGTGTTCCAACTGTAATTCGGTGGAAATAAAGAACATTTTGAGTTTGTGCAATTGGACTTTTAATTTCATGAACCCACAAAGTCACAATGCCATTGTTACTGCAAGTAATTAATGAAGATGATCCTGATCGTTGAATGCAATTTTTTGAATGGTATTAACAAATTATGGAAGATGAAGAATTTGTGACAAAAGTAGTGTGGTTGGACAAGGCCCAGTTTAAATAGGAGAATAGTGTATTAGCATAAGTGCATCTATTGGGCACTGGTAAATCTGCATGATCATGTGCATCAGGTGATTCTTTCAAGTTTTCATCTGCAGCATGTACTGTCATCTAGGGGCTTAGTGGGACCCCTTTTCTTTGAAACTACAGTCATGGAGAAGGTACCTGACTAATTTTAAAAGATATACTTGTGCTTTATAGGATGAAGAGGTCTTCTACCAACTAAACAAGGTGCTACACTTACCACCGAGCTATATGAGTTTTCCTAAATGACAGTTTGTAAAAAGGAGGAGACCATTGAGTTCTCCAGTTGCCAGATCTAACCCTCATGGAGTTTTAATCTGTGACGAATTGTGAGAGATCGAGTCTATCCACATAAGCTGCAAGCCCTTGAAGGACCTTTGTCAAGAGATAATAGTGGTATTTGCAGGAAATTGAATGGCTGCGGCAACCATTCATCAGTCTATTATGTGTCTGGCTGCCAGTGGCGAGCACTTGAATACTTATGGTAACCCTGTGCTTAAATGAACATGTTACTAATGCATAATCAGTATTTATATGTAAATGTGTTCGTTCTTTGAAGGAACTTTTAGCAGACTCTGTATATGGATTATGGAAGTGGAAGACAAACATTAGGGAATGATATAATAATATCTTACTGATTTGTCAGAGCTCTTTAATAAGCGATACAAGGTATGCAAGGTGATAATCAAAACATTATTAATATGTATGATAAGTTCAAAATATCTCCTGTAATCAAATATGGAAATCAAATCTAAAGTAGAGAGAATTCCACCATTTTGAATGTCTGCAGTCTCAAACTAATTAATGCATTCATATTTTGGTAAAGCTTAAAAGAGAATTTTAAGAAAAAGGATATGTAGATTGTCAAACAATGGAAAATGACTACAGCCTGTTTGCAAATGCTTTTACAGCAGACATAATGAAAGTTAAGCCTGAGCTGCAACAGGAAGTTGCAGATGTACAAACTAAGATTTCTGAAAAGCAGTTGTCAAGGTCTAATTGCCATAGATATTTTTAGAAGTCTACAAATTTCAGAGTGTGCGTGCCTCAGATTATTTGCTATCAATATCAAAGCCATGTTTGGCTTAACATGTATGAGAACAGTTATTTTTTCCAAATTAAAAACAAAGAGTCAAATAAAAGGTTTTACATTTCTGAAGAACATCTTTCTTTGCAGTTAAAAAAGCTAGCTACCTACCTGTGATATTTCGGTGTAATCAAGCAGCCGTAGCAGATAATTTTTGGTCATTTAACCATGAAATAAATACAGAAGTTAAATTATTAAGAAGTTAAATAATTAACTGGTCTGATAGATTTAATGGTTTGGGAAACAATATTTATTTTAAAAAATAAGCATCGCATAATGAATTTTCAAATACCAGCAGTTGATTCTGTTTTCAAGTTTATTTAATTTTCAGATTTTGGTAATACTGGCAAAAACATAATAATCTCTGGTATTATCATTGACAACGAAGTTATTTGATGACTGAGGATCATTTTTTTTAGATAAGTGAAGTTTTTGTTGCAAATGGCTATATTTGTGTAGTAATCAATTAACTATACTCGTAATCAAACCTAAAAAATAACTTTTCAATTGAATCAGGAAAATCTTGATATTAGTTGAACTTTAGAAATTGAAGCACATTTTAAATTTTAGAAATGTTTTTAGTAATTTAATTGGCAATGAATGTAAAGCACTCAAGCACTCATATAGCTCTACTAACAAGCTACTGGTAGGACGAGTTTCACGGTTCCCTCATCCCCATTCTCATGCTGAGTTGACAAACTGAGAATAGGGACAAGGTTCCTCAAGATGTGATTGGTGCACAATATGAGTGTTAAACCTTGATTTACATATTAGTTTATTTACTTCACCATGTGCAAATTCTAGTGATCATACATTTATCAGTTCAATATCCACTGGATGCTTGGGTTAAAAATAATGCAGATTATAATGTATTTAACTATGTAATAAAAACAATATGGGAAGTATGTGTCTTAAATTTGTTTCATATCATTTACTTAGCAGGGTAGTAGCACTACTTTTTCCTGGTGGGAGATCTGGGTTTGATTCCTGAGGTCTTTCTCCTGTTGGGAGACCTGTTTAGCTGCGGTCAGTTTTGTTAGATCACTGAGGGGCCAATTGAGGGGTTGCTTAGTTGGGAAGTAGTTGCCCAGGCTGCAAGATTGCATTTGCTGGTAAGAGGGACTGGAGTGCTGACCACAGTCCCACACTCCAGTACTGCACCCTGTTCATAATGCCTGTAGCATGCAGAAGTGAGGGATACAGCAGCCATGGGTATACCTTAGCCTGGAAAGGGCTGTTATGCAACAGGGTAGTTAGTTAAATTTGTTTTAATTGAATGTTGATATTAAGCTTAAAATGTGGAGGGGGGAAAAACGTGAAATGATTATGCACAAAAATCCAGTGTTTAGGTTTAAATGTGTATTATCACTTGTTGCTTCAGAGCTGTAAGGACAAAGGGGAGTAAGAACAAAGCATGGCAAAAGTTTGTTCTGCTGAACCAAGGTTAATAGCAGAGAATATTTGTTAAATTATTTTTAGTGTA
This sequence comes from Mantis religiosa, assembly GCA_030765055.1. Lineage (NCBI taxonomy): Eukaryota > Metazoa > Arthropoda > Insecta > Mantodea > Mantidae > Mantis > Mantis religiosa. The sequence continues at coordinate 107,364,997 of CM060953.1, read as the reverse complement.
CACTTTTTCCCAAAAGTATATTATCTGAATTAAAGACTCAATCTGACAAGGTTTCCTTATTGTTTAACTGTTTAATGCTTTGCTTAATCTAGAATGGTGCATGTTCTTACCCTTTCCTTTATTAACTTCTGTAGTAGGGTACAGTGTATTTCTCTACCATTTTATTTTGTATTAACCTCTAATGGACAAAGTTCTCAAGTTACATTGCAATGTCTATAAAAGAAGAGAAACTTCTTTCCACAGTTTCATTTTACATACAAAATGTCTCAGCTCTTCTTTAGTTGTAATGCCAATTTTCTAGAATGCATATTACAAGAAATGTACTAATTCACATAGATCTTTGTTATCTAAAAATCAATATCAGTAAAGGGTTATTAGGTTGGCCTTAAGTTCGATGGAAAATATATGAAAATATATAATAATAAATAAATAAATTATATATAAATATATAATATTAATTCTTTTTGCTAATAGTTGTACAAATATACAGCAAATTGTTTTTCCTTCCTATGCTTTATGGTACACAAGATCATTGTTTATCCATACTAGTTGGGATCAAGATCATCTGGATTAACAAAAATTCAGATAATTTCATCTCATCAAATGAATGTAAAGTTTGGTGTACTATAATGCAATTTGGATCACTGCAAAAAAAGAAGAAAATGTTATTGCAAGTCATTGAAAAAGATTTAGCTTTTTTCATTTATTAACTCATGCTTTATTTAAGGCTTTATTATTTATATGTGCAGGTATAGTTATTCATAATGAATGGAAGGCCACTATTAGGACTGTCTTGAAAACGAATGAAATATAATCTTATATTCTTGGTGTTGTTGAAAGACACGTTGAAATGCATGACCAATGATGATTTTTATCTTACTTGTGGTATTACAACCATATGCATGTGTAATAATCAAAGGACACATGTTTTTGTAGTGAAAAATGCAAAAGCAAAACTCAAACTGAATGTAGCTATAATCTGGATTATTGGAGGCTTGATAAATATAAGGTTCTTGAGTGCTGTCTGAAAATGATTAACTTTATTTGTGTTAGCTTGATAGTCATATTGTGGGGTCAGTATTTTGGTCATTAATGATTACAATAAATGTAAAAGCAAGATTTTCCCATTTAAATTAACACAGGAAATACGTGAAATATGAAGCTATTAACAGTGAAGCAAACAAATATATACAAATATAATAATTTGTAACTTAAAACTTCACTTATCTTATAACAAATGATGATAATTCTTTTAAATTCCCCATGATCGCGATTTCATGTAAACTTATACACATCTTCAGCTGGAAACAAAGGCCGCCATCATTACCAACACTAGATGTTGATATGCTCTTGTTAGTACTACCAAAATCTGAAAATAAAACAAATTTAAAAACAGAATCAACTGCCGGTATTTCAAAATTCATTATGCGATGTTTGTTTTTTAAAACAAATATCTTCTCCCAAACCATTAAATCTATCGGACAATTTAATTGTTTTAATAATTTAACTTCTGGATTTATTTCATGGTTAGATGACCAAAAATCATCTGCTATGGCCAATTTATCAGTTTGTTTATACTTAATGATACGAAAATGTTCTTTTGTTCTGTTTCCTAAATTACGTTTTGTCTTGCAAGATAAAGCTAAAGCTATAAAAGTTACATTAGAAACTGAAATTAATGGATTTCTTCCTTTTCTATATCTAAAGATAATAAGAAATAATAATAAATTAAACTTTGGTATTTATAGACAGTCTACTCATATTGATAATTACATAAAAAATAAAAGTTTTAACCCTTTTTCACATAAATTTGCTGTTTTCAATAGTTTGATTTATAGATTAATAAATATACCCCTGAATGAAGAATTTAATAAAGAATATAAACATATTATTAATAATGCTTTAATTAATGGTTTTAATAAAGACTTTATAAATAAAAAAATAGAAAAATTAAAACATCAAAGACTGTTAATGATATTTCTACCCTTAGAAAAATAAAAGACGGTTATAATTTAAAAAAAAAATTACTTACCATCCTTTGGTCAATAAACATTTCCAAAAAATGTTTAAAGAGTTTGGTATAACTTTAGTTCCTCAAAAATTATTGTATTAAAAATGTATTGCATTTCTCTATAAAAAATAAAATTCCTTGTAATAAAAAAATTGGTATTTATCAGTTTAATTATTTCGATTATGATAAAGTTTACATTGGAAAGACAAAAAGTAATTTAGAAACCAGAACGAAAGAACATTTTCGTATCATTAAGTATAAACAAACTAATAAATTGGCCATAGCAGATCATTTTTGGTTATTTAACTACGAAATTAATACAGAAGTTAAATTATTAAAACAATTAAATGGTGCAATAGATTTAATGGTTTGGGAAAATATATTTATTTTAAAAAATAAACATCGCGTAATGAATTTTGAAATATTGGCAGTCAATTCTGTTTTTAAATTTGTTTTATTTTCAGATTTTGGTGATACTAACATATCAATATCTAGTGTTCGTAATGATGACGACAGCTTAGTTTTCAGCTGAAGATGTGTATAAGTTTAAATGAAATCGCTGTCCTGGAGAACTTATAAGAATTATCATTTCTTATAAGATAAGCGAAGTTTTAAGTTACAAATTATTATGTTTGTATATAACACTGGGAAGTTTAAAAATGTATGCTAACAGCTCCAAAGTTGTTGCACATAGACAGTGAGTGGTACCTTAGGACCTTATTTTATAATTTGTAGTAAGAAAGGGCAGCTCTCATAGTGGTTATAGGGGAGATGGGTTAAGTACCTTAAGCATTGTGTTCAGACCAATATTTAGGACTGCTGATATTCCTGGGCAAAATAAGAAACCTTTGCTTCCTCACCTTGAAATATATATGTATTGATAATTCAGGTTTGCTTAAAAAGAATGTGAGCTTCTTTCTTTGTAAGTGTATTTAATATGCGTGAAAAACAGTGTGCTTGTGTTCACTGAAATTACAAATAGAAAAACATAATGGAAAGAACCTACACTAGATGTAAAAGAGCTTCTTCTATGACCAGGAGCCAAAACACTACTCTTGTTTAAATAAGAATTGGCAAACAAATTTATGATTTCTTCATAGTCCAGCTTCTCTCTCAAGTAAAATTTAAAGGCAAGACACTCAGGTGTCTAAGATAAATCTTTGGTTTATAATGTCCTTAAATAATTCTTTATGCATCTTAGAACAGGAAAATATCTTTGAGTAGTTGAAAGCAGCCATGTTCAAGCTTGGCTAAATATTCTCTAAGTTGCTCTTAAGTCTTGCAAAGCTGTGAAAGAGAGTATGATACATTTTCATTCTTTGTATCAGACGTGTAGCTTTTAAGGTTTGGGCATTCAAGAGTAAGAGCTGAGTGCTCAAGATTCAAAGTATAAAGTTCTGCTGAAGCTTGACAGGTTATGGATATCAAGTGGAATAAACTTTATTGACAAAATGTAAATGGTTCATTTAGGTCTTCATTGAAATAAGCTCCTGTTAATCTCCCCAATTATTTAAAATCAATACAAGAAGATCTCCATGGCTAATTTGATTCATCAGTTTCCTCTACTTATGAATCAGACTCATCAAAGAACATTTTCTTTTTCTTTATGTATTTCTTATCCTGAACTTCAATATGTTCATTGTCAATAAGGTTACAAAGAGTTTTTAATTTTTTAAAGTAAATTCTTGAATACTTTGTATTTCATTTTCGCTTTAACTGAGAATCAAACTAAAGAGCTCAACAAGTTCATAACTGCCTAATTACAGCATTGAATGTTTTAACAATGGAATCTCACTCATTTTCCATGAAGGATATTTCAAGACTACAATATCTTTGTTATGTCTCTAGTTTCAAATTTTAGCAAATATTTTGTACTTGTATTCCGTATAATTTGCCTTACCATTTGGGTTCAAGCTTCCATAAGCTTTATTTCTAACAATGTATCAGATTATAGAGATTTATTCCCACTGGAAAATGTTTTTAAATGATCCCAATGCTGAATACAAGCAGTGTTAAATTGAAATATCTTAAGCAAAGGATCAATAAAGAAGCTGCTGTGTTGCTGCATCTTGCTACACTTTAATGTATGTGCTAAATAAGGAACATAGAAGTCATAAGAAGAGAAAATACTTGGCATATTTAGTGCATTGTCTGCTCTACAAATACCTTGCACAATTTGTGTCTCTCAAAAAGTGAATATCTGTATCTTACAGGTCCTAATAGCCAATATCCTCAATTGACTACAACTTCAACAAACTGTATCTCTGCTAAACTTTCTTTGTTGACAAACACAACTGAACTGATCATTCACTGTGTAAATTTTGGGGCTCGAGTCAACAATGATGGAATAACAATTAGGTGCAACAACTTCTGCAACTATTTCTTCAATTAATCTCTTCGTATTATTTAGTTTATTTTCTGATATATAGCATAGCAGCAGAAATTTTCAGTTAAAGTCCTGTGAGATTGTGGTTTGCAGCAAATAAATGAAATTCAGCAAACACATCCAAGTACATATATTGTGACTTTGTGGGTTCGTAGAATTAAAAGTCCAAGTTGCAGAAATACAAATAGTTCTTTATTTCCACTGAATTACAGTTAGCACACTTACAAATCGCAAACCACAGGCAATTATGTAACACTCACAATTGCGTAATACTCACAATTACGTAACACTCGCTATTCGGCACCTTGCCATACAACTCTCTCTAGAGCTGACTAAAAACTCCTCAGCTACACGTACGCAATCTTCCAGTCCGTTCACTAGCATTGCACTCTTCACGGCTGCTTGCCAAGAACCAACTATCATCTCCAACAGGTGCCCCTTATATCCATTTGCCATCGGTACTGAAATTTTCCTGACTGCTCAGGAGGGTTATGGTCCCTCACAATGGCACGGACCAGTTCTGACATTTCTCGGCGCACCTCTCTCTCCACTCCCACAGCCAGCACCCTTCGTCACACGAGTAGGCGTGGCCTTGCTGCCATCTGCCCCTCTCCTCCTACCACCTGATCTTGTTGTACGATTGGGTGACACTGCTCCTCCTCAAGGCTGGTCGTCCCGAACAGCACCATCGTAGCGGGCCAGACGATCCAGATGCACCACCAATATATTTCCTCGGGGCACCTTCTGGATGCGGTAGACCAAGTCGTTAATCCTCTTCACCACCCGGTACGGTCCTTGCCATGGCTGCTGAAGCTTCGGGCAGCGTCCCTTGGTCCGGGTAGGGCAGTACAACCAGACCAGGTCACCTTGCTGGAAAACTTGGCTGTTAGCTTGCCTGTCGTATCGGGTCTTCATGCGGTCGCTCGCCTTCTGGATGTTCCGGCGAGCCATCTCGTGCATGTCATGGAGGCGGTCCACCAGGTTCTCCACATACTCGGTCGCTGGCTGTTTTGCTTCCGGAGGGCTTCCAAAAGCCAGGTCACAAGGGAGGCGTAACTCTCGGCCGAACATTAAGCTGGTTGGCGTCATCCCCGTGGTATTGTGTGTTGACGAGGGATAGGCCAGCAGGAACAGTGGCACCTTGACGTCCCAGTCTCGCTGATGGCTGGCCTGGACCTTCCTCATGTGTTCCTCTAAGGTCTTGATGTATCTTTCGACCATGCCGTCCGACTGTAGATGTAGATGAGCCGTGCGGGTCTTGTTCACCCCAAGCCTTTCTAGTGCCTCCTTCACTAGGTTGGATTCAAAATGGGTACCCTGGTCGCTATGGAGCTACAACGGTACCCCAAATCGGCAGAACACTTGCTCAACGAGGCAGTCTGTGATAGTCTTTGCCTCCTGGTTCGGGATGGCATACACCTCCGACCACTTGGTGAAGTAGTCCACGACCACCATCAGGTACTTGTTGCCCCGGTCGGACACTGGGAATGGTCCAGCTATGTCGACGGCGATCCGTTCGAATGGCGCTCCGACGTTGTACTGCTGCATGCGACCCCGGCTCCTAGTCTGGGGGCCGCGACGCGCTGCGCACACGTGACACTGACGGTACCATCTCTCAGCGTCTGCTCGGAGTCTCAGCAAGTAGTAGCGCTGCCATAGTTTGACAATCGTTCGGTTCGCTCCCAGGCGTCCTCCTGAAGTACCGGCGTGCACTTCCTCCAAGACTTCCGGGACCTTACTCCGGAGAAGTACCAACTGTTCTCTCTGCGTCTTCCCATCGGGTGATTCCCATACCCCGAACAGCCGTGGGAGATTGGGTACGTCTTCGGACGGGGTTGAGGGAAGCCATTAAGTTTCCGGGTACTAGCCTGCTCAGCTAGTAGAAGGTGTGCTAGATCACCAGGCGGCCCCACCGAGGTTATTCGGTAGTCTTCACCTTGAGTGTTGACGCGCGTAAGTGGCGTATCCACTTCCATCCCGTCTTGTGTCCCTAGGACCAGATGGGGGGGGGGCTTGTTAGTCTCTAGGTCTTGCCCTATGGAAACCCCTCGGAGGACGCCGAGCGCCCTTTGGGACAGCTCGGATACTCCCAGGTTGAAGGAGGCCCGGGTCTTGTTCCTACGGGTTCAAGGCTAATGGGGGTAGAGCCTCTGGACTCAAACCCCGAACAGCGCGCCCTCTCTGATCTTCAACGAGTCCCATTGGGCCTAGTACGACTTTTAGGTAGCGCTCCTCGGTGCGATTTCCTCCCAGGTTGGTCTTGTCCCTGCCTCCACTTCCCTCAAGAGTTGCCTCAAGTTTGCGTCCGCCAGCTGCTCCCTCCTCAGGCCTGCGCTATCCCATCCGTCCGCAGGTACTGTCGCGGCACGCTCCTTTTCTTCCAATCTTGTGCATTGGCCGCACTCCTCTGGGCAGGTTCTTCGGGACATGGCGTCTGCGTTACCGTGGCTCTTTCCTCTACGATGTTCAGAGGTGAAGTCGTACTCTTGCAGCCTCTGAACCCAACGTGCTGTCGGGCCTTCCAGGTTCCTAAAGCTCAATAGCCAGGTTAGGGCGGAATCGTCAGTCCTCAGGTGGAATGGCTGACCGTACAGGTACTTGTGGAAGTGCTCCAATGTCTTTACCACCACCAGTAACTCTTGTCGGGTGACGCAGGAGTTCTTCTCTGCCTTGGATAGCGTCTTGCTGTAGTAGGCTATCACCCGCTCGCGGCCGACCTGAACTTGCGATAGGACGCCTCCAATGCAGTGGTCGTTGGTGTCGGTGTCCACAATGAAAGCGCCGCCTGGTTGTGTAAATCCGAAAATTGAAGCACTGCATGGTGTATTCTTCAGGCGCTGGAAAGTGTCTTCGGCGTCCTCCGTCCACACATATGGTGATGTTCTTCTGTTAGGAGGGTGAGAGGCTTGGCGATGTTGGAGAACCCCTTTATGAAGAGTCGGTAATAACTGCACAGCCCCAGGAAACTGCGCAACTCTTTCTTATCCTTTGGGCGAGGCCAATCTCTCACAGCCTGTGTCTTCTCCATGTCTGTGGCCACTCCGGTTGCTGAGACTATGTGGCCGAAGTAGTTCACTTCCTTGCGGAAGAACTGGCAGTTCTTCGCGTTCAGCTGCAGGTTGGTCGCCTGCAGTCGCTGTAGCACCTTACTCAGGTTCTCCATATGGTCTCCGAAAGTCTTACCGACGATGATGTGGTCCAGGTAAAGCAGGCAGGCGTCATAAGTCAGTCCTCTCATCACTAACTCCATAAGGCGTTGTAAGGTAGCTGGTGCGTTGCAGAGGTCAAAGGGCATAACTGTGAACTGCCAGAAGCCTTGGCCTGTCGAGAACGCGGTCTTCTCCTTGTCTTTCGGGTCTAGAGCTACCTGCCAGTAGCCCGACTTCAGGTCCAGGGTCGAGATCCACTGTGCACCAGCTAGCGTGTCCAGAGTGTCGTCAATCCGGGGTAAGGGGAAACAGTCCTTGCGGGTGACAGCGTTCAGCTTCCTGTAGTCCACACAGAAGCGTAGCTCGCCGTTCTTCTTCGTCACCAAGACTACAGGGGAACACCAAGGGCTGTCCGACTCTTCAATCACTCCCCTGGATCTCATGTCCACCCGCATATCTCGTACCGCCCCTTGTGTCGCCAGCGGAACGCGTCTATGTGGTTGTCGAATAGGCCAGGCGTCCCCCGTGTCGATGCGGTGAAGCACTTTGTCCGTGCGGCCATAGTCACTGTTACCGTGGCTGAAGACGCGCTGGTATCGTCTCAGCAGTTGTCGGAACTTTTTCCAGCTGCTCTGCGGTCAGGTGTTCGGCCGCCCTTTCCAGTAGGCCTTCTAGCCGGGGCCCCAGGTGTTGCGTCGGCACCGGCTCCTGTGTCTTGTCGGTTGCTGTTACGCTTACCACGGTTTCGCACGTTTCCAACTCCGTCCCGGCCTGGACGACGTGATCGGTATCCGTCGGATTTAGCAGTCTCACTGGCACCTCCTCAGGGCACGGCAACAATGCCATGGCTACACATAGTCCGTGTACAGGCGTCTTCTGGTCCAGCATCAGGTTCCTGGTTCTCTGGCCTTTCAGTCGCGCCGTCACCACCACCTCCCTCCTCGCGGGGACAACCACGTCTTCGTTCAAGTCGACCCTGCAGATTTCAAGGCGCTCTTCGGGTTGACGGAGTATAACATCTTCTCCGCTGAGGCGCAGTACCTTTCTGCCGACGTCGACCGTCGCCTCGTGGCTCCTGAGGGCATCCAGTTCCAGAATCATCTCCTCAGCCGCCTTCGCGACGAACACCCACAGACGCACGGCACTCCGTCCCAAGGTCAGCTTCAGCAGGACCTCCTCCACAGTCAAGGTGTCGCCCAATGCCGTCATCAGCTGGTATGGTCGGCTCGGCTTCCTGGATGGCAAACCCTTGGCTATGTCGGGTCTGATGTCGGTGACGGCTGCCCCGGTGTCCACCAGCACGCGGCACGGCTTCCCTCTCACCCAACCGTCCGCGATGAGGCTGTCATCCATCCGCTTGCTGACGGCGCGCAGTGTCACTCGAGGGGATGGTGACGTCGCTACCGACGTGCCCCGCGCCACGCCGGGCCTTACTCGTTCTTCCGGCTTCTCTCCCTGGTGTCGGCAATATTTCTGCAAGTGTCCCTGCTGTCCACACCTCCAGCACACGCCACTAGGTCTTCGCCGGCGTCCCTCGGCTGGTCTTCTGTCTCCCGTGTGGCGGATACTCCTGGTTCTCGACGTCGGGGTAGCCGTCACCTTGGCCGCCTCCATCCTCAATGCTGGCGTCAGCGCCTCGGGGATGGTTGTGTAGTCACCGAGCATTAGGCGCTGACGTACCTCGGTGTCTCGTACCCCGTCGACAAACGCGTAGGTGGCTTCCCGGGATACGAACTACGGCGGAAGGTCAACCAAGACCTTGCTAGCCAGCTGCTCAATCGCCATGGCGAACTCCTGCAGCGTCTCCCCTGGCTGTTACGACCTTGTCTTCAGCTGACTGCGGTAGGCTGCGGCTAGGCGGTGGTCCCCGAAACGGTTCTTCAGGGTCTCCCAGATATCCTTGGGAGCCGCCGCTGCCTGGACCGCGTTTAGGACTTCCGCGGCCCGTCGCTGGAGGCTGGCTATTAGCTGTGCGGCCTTTCTCCGGTGACCACTTGTTATACCTGGCCACCGTGTCGAACTGGCGGCGGAAGACCTCGAACGTTGACGCGCCGTCGTACTTGGGAGGTTTGACGCGCGCAGATGTGTCGCGTCCCGGCGTGTCAGATTTCATATCCTTCAACCTCCTGCCGACGACATCCTCCACCATGGCGTTCAGGAATTTGACGCTGCTGTCGGCCTTTCCATCCAGCTCGTTAACGCGACTTGCCAGGTCTTCGACGCGCTCTTCCACTTGAGTCATCCGCTGGCCCAGCTCCGCGACGTCATCCCTCACGCCGGTCAACTTCTCTTCAAACTTTGCGGCGAGGGTCTCGTTTGCCGCTTTCATCTCCGTGGTCAATTCGGTCATCTTCTCGGACAGGCTGTCGTTCGCCATTCTCATTTCCTTCAGTTCCAGGTTGTTGTTTGCCGTTTCTGTCTTCGTTGTTAACTCGGTCTTCATTTCTTTCATTTCCTCGGTGGTGTCTTTTGCTGTCCTCATTTCTGTTAGTTCCGTGGCCAGGCTATTATTTGCCGCTTTTATTTCGGAAGTGAGTTCTGCCTTCATTTCCATCATCTTCTCCAAAATCTTTTCCAATGCCGCCTCCATGGTGCTCACGTCCCACTTCTGACATCAGTTGTGACTTTGTGGGTTCGTAGAATTAAATGTTCAGATTGCAGAAATGCAATAGTTCTTTATTTCCACCGAATTACGATCGGGTGACAATATTAATATGTTGCTATTATGAATACTTTGAAAAACTTCAATATGGAAAGGCAGTCCATGAAGGAAACTTTCTTTACAACACAATAACCCTTTTCAAATTAGTTCAAATAATTTTCCAATTATGCTGATCAGAGCAGTACTATAGTTACGTACAAAATGAAGCTAGATACAGTGAATCAATAAATATTACACAAATATAACTATTTGCAACAAAAAGTTCACTTATCTTAAGAAAATGAAGTAAATTTTTCTTATTAATTGATGAGATCGATTTTGTAAACATATTTCCACATCTTCAGTCATCAAACAACTGAGTATAATAAGAATAATTTAAAAACTTATATCATTTTCTTAAGATAAGTGAAGTTTTTGTTGCAAATAGCTATATTTGTGAAACAGCACTATAGTTTTTAAAACTAGAGCACAGTCTTAATGCCTCAAACTGTTTTCATGAGGTGATACCAGTCAGACAACGCAAGAGATCCTGGTGAATCTGACGCACTCCCAGACAGACCACGTGTGCATAAGATATTCCCAAATTCTTAGAATAAACAAAATAATTTCTGTTGGTAATGCTGTGTTAAAGGCTTCTCTAAAATAATGCACAGTGTCTTGTGGTACCTTCTTTAAATTAATGTTTTGATTTGAAAAGTAACTTTTTTATTTCTGTTTTTGCCATTCATTGTGATGAAGTGCTGAGTTTCACCAGATTTTTCATGAATAAAGAATTCAACTCTGGATAGGAAGAATTTGTAAACAAAGTAGAAGTTCTAGCTCCTCATTCATATGGTGGATATTTCTTTTGTAGATCTTATATAGTTTTTTGGGGGGAGAGTGTTTCCTCCTGGCCTTCCAGATTTTCATTTCAAATGTGTTTCTTTTTGACCTGAATTCTTTGGTTGACTTCATATTAAAATTCAAGGTTACTTTCTTCATTGTTTCCTTTTTCTTGTTTTGCGAGATCTATACTAAGCTTCATTCACTCTATTTCTTCCATTCACACTTTTACTTCAGTTGCTAATGAAATTGAAATTAAAAAAAAAAAAAAAATAGAAAGACCAAAGAGAATATGATAAACAGAAGACAAACTTTAAACAGTTCATACATATTTGAAAAATGATTTGTAGTTTGTTTATTTTTTGACACTTCTTCACTGACATTTTTATATTATTGAGGGACTAATTTCGGAAGCCATTGCTTCCATCCTCAACGTTTTTCCAGGAGCACTTAACAAACATAAAAATGAAACAAGAAGATAAGTCAGCAGTAGCATTTAATTTTTGGAATGAAAATCATGACATTGATCCAAACCCAAAATTTCTAAAAGGAGTGATAAACCAAAATAAACTGACAGAGAACATGAGAGAACATATTCATATGGAAAAATAAGGACTGAGTAATGAACTTTGAAATCCCACCAGTAGATAATTTGACCAAGAAGTTCATAGTTCCACCACCAGAGAGAAGAGAGCAGGTGACATGGACGTTAGTTGGCGAGAGGTTGAGGATGAAAGTAAAGGCAAACTAGTCCCTCAATAATACAAAACGTAAGTGACAAAAGTGTCAAGAAATACTACAAATACTTTTTCAGTTAATTTTGACGTTGCTGTTACTAAATTCCCCCAATCATGCATATGTTCATACATAACTAATGAAGTTTTGATGCCATTCCAACATGAATTACACCAACTATAATAGGCAACTGAAATTATGCTTGAATGCTTTTTCACAAGTTATAAAGTACTAAACTTCATTACTATAAAAATGATTTAATACCTTTACAAATAATATAAATATATAAATAAAACTATACTAAGCAAAACACACTCCTTGATAGTTGTTTCTTTTACCAAATAAGGTCATGCAAGTGTCTGGCTTTGAAACTGGGTAGGGTATTTATATTTTAAGAACTAGACATTCATTCGCCTAAGTTTCTTGTACAGGTTTCCATAACTTATACTGCCCTAAAATTTGTTGCTCAGTTTGAACCCTCTCCCATAGTCCTGGATATGGTGCATACCAAAGAATTAACCACTGTTTTTTTATTTGAAAGTTGCAAAGTAAATCAAGAAATGAATTAACTAGCAAATTTTAATATAAAGTATTGACATACTCAAGTATAGTTTTTCTTGTGGTAAATTGGGATAAAAGTTAAATATATTTATTTTTATCACTATCATTTCATTGATTACACAAAAATGATACATTTTTGCCTTAAATAGAACAATTTCAGGAAACCATTTTTTTTCCACCTGAAAACTCTCTCATGTTTCAGAAAACTATGTTACAATTACTGCTTTCTTCCCCTCTCTTTCTTCATCTGCAAACTTCTAGCAATATAAGCTCATTTACTTTATCTCTTCAGCTATTGCATCAGCTGTACACAAAACATTTTCTTCAGTTTTCATTGGTCCAAAATTTTGTACTCATTGGTGCAAACTTTAAGATGAGAGTAACTTAAGCCATTTTTTAAATTACTCTATTTCCAGGCAAAGATTTTGATTTGAATTCATGGTTTAATAGCATTAGTAATAAATAAGTTTGAAAGCTATGTAATAGATTAATGAAAAAGTGCAATGAACACACCAGAAAAATAGTCAAATATATGCAGTGAATAAGACTCATAACAAATTATAAAATTAATCAATCAAATGTTGTAGAATATAATTCATAAAGTAAGATAGATGCAGCATGAACTAGAACTAAAAGGAGTATAAGAAGCTGAGAGTATTAATTTTTAATGTTATGAAAGTAATTGATTGGTAGTGTTTTGAAGCTTTTGAGTCCTGCATTATTGCATATTTTGTTTGCTTTGTGAGTAGTTTCTAGTTATGGACAGAAACAAATTTTTGTTTCCATAATTTTACTTGCCTATTGCATGCTTCTGTGGATATCATAAATAAAATGCATCATTCTTCTTGCTTTAAATAGTACAGATTGAATGATAAATGATATATTTTGTTTCTTTGTATACAGGGTCACTTACAGGCCAGACCTCAGGGGGTAGTTCATTAAGTCCAGTTACAAGCATGGCTTTGGGTGGACTTACGGGTTCTCCACTCAACAGCATGGCTTCCATTAATGGTTTGGGATCAAGTCTGACGCATAATGGTTCTGGTCTAGATGCTCTAACGTCTGCTTACTCAAACATACAGCAGTACACAGGTATGTACTGTTCAGAAGCATTTGAATAGGCTTGAGATATCTGTTACATACATGTATATACAGTAAAACTATTGAGACAAGCTTTTTGTGCTGGGTGCTTACCACAACAAAAGAAAAAGTTCTGTATATTATGTTCATATCAATTTTTCTAGCCACTATCGTTTATTTTTGTATTTCCTCTGCAAACTATCTTTAATAGAGCATATTTTTCTGGAGAGCCTTTGTTTTAACTTATGTATGTGAGCCTTTGTTTTAACTTATGTATGTAGTGAGAAGAATTGCCTTACCCACACTGTATTGTTTCTAACTGGTTCTTTTTTCCCTATACTTTCCTTTCTGTGTGCCGACTAATACATTTATGCAAAGTGTTGCTGTATAGATTTTAATAAATGGCTTTGGTGTTACAGCTTTTTAGTGCTGTCATAACACCAAAAAGACCATTTGTTCAGCACTCAGAATCTTCATGTATGATTTCTATATGATAAACTGTTGTAAAGAAGTGAAACTACAATTTATATCCAATTACTTGGGTTAGCTTGCCTCGCAGAGAATTAATTTGTAAACTTGTGAGTAGATTTAAGGAAAAGGAATCTATTCTTATAAAGAAACCAAAATAGGCATCTATTCTTTGTAAAGAAGCCAAACTTAAATGACCATGGTTTTGCAAGGGAAAACTCTATGGCATCATGGAAAAGTTAGAAGAAAAGCAATCTCTGAGAAATCTTACCAAGGAATCAAAAATTTCACAAACTTTGAGCTTGATTGCTACTAAACTTTTAAGCTTAAATCCCTCTGGATAACTGTAGTTCAGTATAACAATGCGGCAATGTGAGTAGAATTAATTTTTGCAAATGTGTGTTGGAAATGTCCACACTGTTGACCCAAATTTAATCTTTCTTTATGGACAAAGTTTGGTTTTACTTACACGAAGAATTGATGCTCATTATGTTAAAAGGTTTGAGAGATGTGCAGCAACACAAGGACATAATTTCTAACATTTTCATGGTAAGGTATATGGCTATTGTAGTTACAATTTGCGTGAGAAGTCTATGCATTTGAATTTAAAGCGCTATGAATCTACTCTGCTGGCAGGCAATATGCTTCCTGCTGCCAGGAATATTCCCGTTAGACCAGCCATGTATTTAAATGAAGGATCTGTTTATCAGATAAACATTGCAGGATTATAATTCTTTTCATGGAAGAGTTGAAAACAGTGTTGTTGTAATAAATTAAATTTAAAGGGAGTCGATTAATGACACTAAACAATACTTACTTTTTAAATTTCCAGGAAATTTAAAAGCAAGCGTTGTTTAGTGTCATTAATCAACTTCCTTTGAATTTAATTGCAGGATTAGTTTTTATTAACAGCCTTGAGTACAGAAAAGGAACACTGAAGGCCCAAACAATACTTGGATCCTTATTTCCTGGTAGTGAAATTTCAAACTCTTTCCATGACATCTTGAAAAATGGTTCACGTTGAGAAATGCTGGCACTTTTCTGGCGGACATTTTGTTTTAATTTTTCCAGCGAGTGGGGATTTGTCTGTTACACTTTATGTTTTAAGGGGACACTCTGGTACCAAAATGGACAAAAATGCAATTTTTGCAGAATTTTTTATTTTTTATTTTTATTCTGCAGAAATGTTCTCCTCAATATGTCCAGAATATGGCCATTAAATATTATGTGTGAAATCCACCTGGAAGTTGGCGTATTTCAAATTTATTTAGACCCTTGCAGTAAAAAGTGGGTGTGGCAGATATGTCAGATTTCAGAAATAACAGCTAGAGTAAGTTTGTTTGTGGTTTTTAAACTTTATTGAGATATGTATCTTAAAAATATTGTCACCCGAACGTCGGAACTCCCGATGGAACCGGCCGGCAGTAGGGCCAGATGGGAAGCATTCAGACCACGCCTACCCATTTGTCTTGTGTCACTAACTGAAGGGATATTAGGAGAGCGGCACGAGCTCTGTACCATCTCTTTCCCCTCCCAGCAGACGTCTGGAAACCTCGGAATAATTGTGTGTGCCGCGAACCTTCCAGAAACGGCAATCTTCGCTATATAAGGCCTGCAGTTGGCGAGTCAGTTCAGTTCTTGGCGAGCAGCCGTGAGGAGCGCCGAGTGAGTGGACGAACTGGAAGACGGTGTACGTGTATCAGAGGAGTTGTATGTAACTGTGAGCGTGCATTGGACCTGTGACAGACGAACTGGTGAATTGTAATTGTGTGCACTAAGTGATTCTATGCAATTGGCAAGTGTTTCAACTGTAATTCGGTGGAAATAAAGAACATTTTGAGTTTGTGCAATTGGACTTTTAATGTCACGAACCCACAAAGTCACAATATATATGTTAGCTGCTCTTATTGCACAAGTGATGCTATCTGTTTACAGAAAATTAAAAATACAACAAATAAATTATATTATTAAATTATAGATGAGTCGTATTTTTTACACATCTGCTTCACTTTCGTACGCTTGCATCTACGGCTCTTGTGCGACTGAAGTTAGATCCAGCGGTGTGGGTAATTCTGGGGTTGTTGCTGCCATCTGTGGATTTAGTGATGAACTTGAATGTGGGATTCTCTTCTAGCTGGATTTCAAAGTTCATTAGTTGGTTTTTATGTTTTTCTATGTATATCCTCTCCCATATGACGAGTTCACTATGTTTTTGTACGTATTTTAGTAATTCTGTGTTATCTTCAATTTCATGATTTTCAGACCAGAAATGAGCTGCTTTTGCGGACTTATCAATATTTTTGTATCTTAAGTGCCTGAAGTGTTCTTTCTTTCTAGTGCCTATGTTCTAGTGAAGCAGATGTGTAAAAAATACGACTCATCTATAATTTAATAATTTTTCGCTTCACTGTGGTGTTCCAATACAGTTAAATCTCGATATAAATAAATTATATTGTTTATAAAGTAGCTAAGCATACATGTATGTAGACCAATTGCTGTAATACTTGTGTCATTTTAGCAAATATAATGGAAAAAATGTGTAGTGGAACGTTAATGAAGAAAAAGAAAGCTAAGCTTTTAGCTGAAGCAAGATGGAAACACTCCACACAGATAAAAGTGAAGAATCTTATGCTAATAACTCTACAGCTGAAAGTATTACAATTGCTCCTCTGTGTAAAGATGAAGTTGCAGTGCCAGATTATTTCTTGTTGACAGTAATGTTTTGAAGAATTTGTTTTCAAGAATATTGTGTAGTGAATGTTAAGAGGAATGTTTTACTGTGAATTTTAGAGATTTATATGGTTTTTCTATGAAGATTGTAGTGAAGTGCCAAGCTTGTGGTTATGTTTTGTATGAAACTTTTTAAAGCAAAAGAAAAGTTACAACCACCGAAAAGAAAACTAAAGGTGCTTTTGATATAAACAAGAAAATGGTAACAACATTATATGTGGTATGCAACACTGTAGCACTGCTCCAGCTCAGATGAAAAACCCATGCATTCAAAATGTCCAGTAGGCGTAAGCTCCTGGTGCTTTTATAACAGAGCTGTTGCAAGAGGTGACAAGCCTAAGAGCCGCAAAAATGATATCCATACATCTCTAAATGTCAGTGTAGTGGAGAAAATGGTACCCCTATTCTAAAGGTTGTGCTCGAGAGAGCTGTTAGAAAGATGGACCAGAGAACAGGCTCAAAATGCAAATGAAAGTCTATATAGTGTAATTTGGAATATTCGTCCCAAGGAGGACTGTTTCAGCCAAATAGATTGACATGGATGTAGCAGAAGCTATATCCCTTGTAAATCAAGAACAGCTTTTGACTGAATTGGCAAAGAAATAAAAAATGTCTCCTCTTTCCACCAAAATAAGTAAACACAGAGATGAACGTTATGTCAAGCAGGGTCTTCGACGGCACTTAGATATAGAAATCAAAAGCAAAAATGCAACAAGAGTGGCAATATCATCAAAGAAGATTTGAGGCTGAAAGGAGAGGGAGTATTGTATGCTGCAGGAGAATTCTAATGAGTGAATAAACAGCAATATTTTCAGTAAGTGTATTCCAAAACTTTAAATAGCTTTTTCTCCGTATAACAATTTTTATGCTTTGGGGTAAACCTTTTGCAGTAAATATTGATGAATAAAGATGAAATTTTCAGAATATGTAGAATATAACTTGTAAAAGAAAATTGTGCATTGGTTTGTTGATATACTCATACAAAAAAGCATATGATTTTTTTTTTTTTTGCTTTGTAAATATTAGTAATATTTCTTTTCATTCTCTTCTAAAGAGAAAAAAAATATTAATAATAATTTTAAAAATTTCTAATAAATATTAATATTTTGGAAAACTAATGCACAGTTTTATTGCATAGGCATTGAAAAACTGGCATACCAATTTCAGGCCCCTAATTTAATTCTAAACTCCAACAAGTATACTCTTTATTACTATACAATTCTTTCAAAAAATGTGATAAATAATTTTTAGTTTCAAAACTATTTAATATAGAGTAGTGAAACTTATACCATCAGTATATCATGGCAGGTGTAACTTAATCTAAAAGTTTCATTAAAATTGGGTAATTAGCGAAGAAAATCCATTTGGTACCAGAGTGTCCGCTTAAGTTAGCCTAGAGATAGAAATTGCAGGAGGTTAGTTCGGGGAACCAATGGGGCCACAAACTTGTACTAATAATTCGGACCTAAAACACATTTTCAATTAATAGTCAACATGAAAAATTCAATGAACCATATATGTGTTTGGAGGAATTTAGTAACAGTGATGTCAAAATTAATCTCAGAAACTATTTGTAGTTGGTTTATTAAAGAGATTGAAAATGGAGGCAAATATCTTTGAAACTAGTCTCTCATAAATATAAACAAGTAAGTGACGAGTATTAATAAACCAACTACAAATAGTTTCTGAGATCAATGAACCATGTTCATTTGAACCATGTATCTCCTGGTTTCCGTCCAGTCGCTCTTACCCATTGACCTACAATGGCCAACCTGCCATCAGAAAGCTTAGCCTATATATGGCTAGTACGAAGAAATTATTAATTTCCATCAATTAACATTTTCAGTTGTTTTCCTCGAAAGATTGATAAATGAGCTGTTGCAAGTCTTGTTGAAAAATGGCAAAATCACTCTTTGTTAACTGTCATAAAAAATGGGAAGGGGTGGCAAAATTGTATTCAGGTATCAGGTGCATCAGCTGACTCTAAAAAAATTGGGCCTTAAACTCTTTCTTCACTAATACAGAAGTGCCAGCATTTCTCAAAATGAACTTTGAGTGATATATAGTTTCCTAAAGAGGTACCAAACATGTATATTCAACAGTGGTGGCCAGTTTCAGATCTTCCTTAAAAACTTGGGTAAGTAAAGACTTAGTGGTTTTGAAAATGTTGCATTGTTTCATCTGCGCCTTTTCTAAGATAACGGCAGATGGCAACGAGCGCCAAAGATACAGATAGGCAAAACACTGAGCAGCAGTACAACCATGGTAGGCCAATGCAACCAGTATCCACCATGGATCTTACTTTTCCACATATCAAACAATACAAAACCAGAAATTTTAGTAATAATTAGCTGATTTTCTCTCTGTGTAATCTTATTAATTTAGGCTAAATAATACAGTCATTATAGGAAAACATCTTATATTTTAATTTATAACATGTTCTGTTAACAATTTGAAATATTTCACCCAGAGCAATTGTGGTTATGCAATGTTTTGGTTCAATATGCATTTGTGAATCTGCACTTTCAAAAAGGGACCTTATAAAGAACAATTTAATTACAATTAATTTAACTTTATTAAGTCATTAAGATAACTCACATTAATTTAGATTGTCAAATCTAGAAGATATTTGGTTTTAGACAAAGTAATGAATAGTTAAACTTATCAACAACAGGTAAAGTTACATAGAAAATGATTATCCAGGCTTGTGGGCCATGGTCCAGTGGAGCTCTCCTTCCAGACTTTTCATACGAAGCTGTGTCGAACATCTTCCATGGTTATAGTCTTCTCTTGAAGATGTTTATCCTCAAGCCTGGATATTCATTTTCTATGTAATGATACTGGCCGTGAAAGCCTATGCAGTTTAACAGTTAAAGTTTATGAACATTATGCTGTACTCTATTCCTGTAAATGCATGTGTGTTTTGTTTAGCTTATGTAATTCATTCACTACATTAATTTTGAAATTATTCTCTGTTTAATATTACATAAAAAAAAATCTGTTAAATAGCTTTGCATGTGGTTCTGGACTTCTGCTTTAACGAAAATGGACCGCCATCACATCTGATTGGGGACTCTCATTTTAGAGCATTCTTTATTAATGCATTCATAATCATTGCGATTTTTCCAAACAAAAGTCCAAGAGCACTCTTTTTTACTGCATCTGTTCATTATTTTCAGTAAAATAATAAATAAGAGTCTTATTCTTGGTGAGTTTTCACTTGGTGAAGCATGAATATAGAAAGTAAATAATTAAAAATATTAAATTTAAAGGTGAGTCGATTAATGACACTAATCAGCGCTTTCCTTTCCATGAAAGGAAATTAAAAATATACTTGACAAAAATACATAGAATATTATCACAAATGTAGATTAATCCTAATTGACATATCAGCTAAGGGCAATTTGCACTTATTTCTCATTAAAAAAAAATCATTTTTATAATTTATAGTAATCAATTATCATTAGTATAGCACATTATTGTGTACAGTAATCTGACGGCCATCTATAGTTTATTAAAAAAATCAATCTGGCTTGTTTTGGTTCAAACTTAAAAAGCACACATATTCCTTTAGAAACCTCCATTTGAAAAATGAGCTGCAAAGTAAACTGTTATGATCAATTTTTGTGATAAAACTTCTCTTTTTTCACAATTAAAATTTTCCCAAATTAAAATTAACATTTTCTGTAAAACTAATCCTAACTTTAAAAGCCTACAGTTTACACATGCTTACTCTAAAAGCTCTAACAAAATTTGAGCATTTTATCGTAAATGCCCACTAAGATATGTGCAACTAAGTAAGCAAAAAGTATTAAATCTTTGAAATTTACATTTTGTTAAATTAGCTGATTCTATATAAAATTGAAAGGTTAGATTTCATAGCTTCTTAAAATATTCTTTATAAGACTTCTTAAACATGTTCAAATTACAATTATAGCCTTATATGTATCTGAGTGTAAACCATATTCTTCTAGCTAAGTCTGTATATATTAGTCTCCTTAGACTATTTGATTATAAAGTTAGTTTTACTCACCCACCATTCAGACTATCATACGAGTGCATCCAGAAAGTAAGTTTCCCTGTTTTTTTTTTTTTTTTTTTAAACAAAGACAACATAGTTACATGAACAACTTTATTGGCAACAGGTACAGCAATGTTTGAATTATTTTTGGAAATAGTCACCAAAATAATTCCAATACTTGTCATATTGGGAGTTCAGATTTTGTATTCCTATGTCTTAAAAGTCTGCTGCCATGAATGGAACTACTGTGTGACAGTCACCTTCAGCTCTTTGTCATTTTTGAAACTTTGTACGGAGGATAGAATTTCTTGTGTGCAAGAAAAGATGGAAATCACTGGAAGCAAGATTAGGACTGTGTGGTGGTTGATCAAACAGCTCCCAGCCGAACTTTTTCTAGAAATGCATTGACTGCTACTTGGTTTCTGGAGTAAAGTGCGGAATCCAGTCTCATTGCCCTTGACAACCCTGTTGAGGAACTTGTCACCATCATCATGATAGCGCTGCACAAATGTTAGTGTGGTTTCTGGTTAGTGGTTTCTGGAGTAAAGTGCGGAATGCAGTCTCATTGCCCATGACAACCCTGTTGAGGAACTTGTCACCATCATCATGATACCGCTGCACAAATGTTAGTGCTGCTCCTAAATGTTTCGTTTTATGCTCAGGTGTCAGGTTTTTCAGCACTCACCTGACACACAATTTCTTGAACAGCAGCTGCTTAGTGACAATTTCATGCAACAAGGATCAGGATATCTGCAGAAAAAGACCTGCTGAGTTCCATTGGCTCTCTATGATGCGCTGCTGTACCAGCTCAACCAGGAGATCATTGATGAGGGACAGTCCCTCACTACGCTCTTCATCATTGACCACCTTCGGACCAGCACCACACCATCTGTTTGCTCCTAAGCCTGACAGAGCTAACATGATTTTCAATGGGCGATATGCTTTGTGCATTAAGGAACTGTATCACTGACCGCACCTTGTAGGATGCAGGAGAAGAAATAAGAGAAGCCACTTTGGGAAACCGCTGCCACTCTACTGGCTCTAGACAAGACCTGTACAGCCAGCATAAGCTTGTTTTGTCATAAATCTGTTATGCTTGTGTAATGTTCCTGGCTAAATACATTTACTTTAAAGGAAACAGAATTGGGAAACTTACTTTCTGGATGTGCCTGGTATAACAAATTAATTTCAGAAAAATGTATTAACATTATGTTCTTTTTTCAATGACTATGCTACAGACTGCATGGAAACAACAGCTCCATTACTGCTTTACTAGTATCTAATTTTCCATCTTCATCTGCCACATAACATTTCTATTTCAACTGTAACAATAACATTAGTTAAGTATAACTGGAGTCTTATACAAACTTGCTCTAATTATAGATGACATCAGTACTTTTTCCTAAGGCATATCTTTTTGTTTCTCTCAACCTTCTTTTCTCAGTTACAAGTCACATATCTTGATACCTAAAATATGTTTTTTCAGTACTCAGCACTATTCATTCAAATTAGTTTCAGGAATATTGAGATTTAACTGTATTGGAACACCACACTGAAGTGAAATAATTATTGTTTTATAGATGAGTCATATTTATTACACAATTATTACATAAGCGAAGCAGATGTGTAATAAATATGACTCATTTATAAATTAATAATAGTTTCAGGAATATTCATGATTGGTATCATCTTCTAGGTTTTACATCCTTTGGTAGTGGAGGAAACCATACTACCCCAACAGCCACTGCCAGTTTGACCAATTCCAGTACGGGCTCTGGCCCTGCTGGAAAGCAAATAGAAGGACCTGAGGGAGCAAACCTTTTTATCTATCACCTGCCCCAGGAGTTTAGTGACAACGATTTGGCATCAACATTTTTACCATTTGGCAACGTTGTATCAGCAAAAGTGTTCATTGACAAACAAACCAACCTGTCCAAATGCTTTGGTGAGTGCATGATAGTGGTGGTTGTGTAATACAAAATACATTGTTGTAGACCATTTTAATGTAAGTAGTTTTTCACATTCATCATTTTTCTCATCTTTAATACAGAGTATCTCACCTCATATCACATATAGTTTAAAAAAGATAGGTTTGATGCTGTGTGCATAATATGACATTGAACTTTGATATCAAATATAATTGTAGACTTAGGGAATTTGCATTTTAATAGGGCACAGTTGTTTAGGAAGTGATAAAATATTTATTACTTGGGACATTTAACAATAAGCTGATTTAGTGTTGCTGTTGTCACATTTGCATTCAAATAGCCTATACATAACAGATAGTTGTGGCCACAAAGACAGTGCTAAAGATACACATCCTGATTAAAGAAACACAAAACAGGAATGAACATAAAGCTGGGTTAGGCATGGCCGGTCTATTGCTGATTAGCCAGTGAGGTGAGTGTGATGTACAATTAAACATGTACTTGGGATTGCTGTGCTAAACCATACAGCTAATTTCTTTTTATGCCTAAAATATATTTATTACAGTCAAAATTGTTTTTCTAATATTACAATATTTTTTCTGATGCTGACTGTCAAGACCCCATGCTTGTAGGACATCTTGTTTCAGAGACAGGGAAAGATAAGATGCCTGGCCAGAAAGAAAAGAATCAGTAATGAATGGTCTGTGAAGAGAAACAGACATTTGCTGACATTTGCTTGTGTAACTTTCATTCAGTAAAGTGTTGATCTTTTCAGAGCGCAAATGTGCTTTTAAAAGTTAGTAAATTTATGCTAAGCAAGTCTGGTACAAGTGTGCTTAATGGTGACTGAAAAACAACTCGTACAATTTTACACTTTTTTTTTTTTTACAATTTTTTACATTTTTACATATAATTTTATATACATATGCCTAATCTAACCTGGTATGAAGTATATACTGTTGCAGCAAGAAAGCAATGTAATGTTAAACCAGGCTTTCTTCCTGTTCTAAACAATTCATATCTTTAAAGTATAAACTTGAAAGAAGCGTAGAGACAGTGAAGTACAACTTAGCACAAAAGTGAATCGAGAAGATATTGACGCACTGCTTCACTCACACTGTTTTTTCACAGGACATGTTTCAAGAGCTTTTGTTCTTTTCATCAGCTGGAACTCGACTGGTGCAAATTGTAGTGGTTTCCTTTTTCTCCGTATTGTCGATAGATGGCATGATGTACTTGTCAAAGGTGTCTGGTGGTGGAGTTTCAAAATTCATGACTCTATGATGGCTTTGTTAATGAAGATTTTTTCCCATATGGAAAGGTCTATGGGGTGATTAACATAGTTTATTAAAGATGTTTCCAAGTTGATATCATATCTAGTATTCAAAAAATGAAAAGCCACTGCTGATTTTTCTGTTTCACCATTTTTAATGTTTCTTATATGTTCTTTAATTCTGAAGTCAGTATGTCTTTATGTTTTTCCTATATAAATTTTAAGGCAAGTTTCACATTTGATCTCATAGATCCCTGGTTTTTCTTTGGTAGTAATTGAATTCTTTGGAGAGCCTTTTAAAAAATTTCTGATATTAAATCTATTTTGAGGTGCAAGAATTATCTTGTGTTTTGAGAAGATTTTTTGCAATTTATTATAGCCTGATGGATGGAAGGTGAATTTTTTAAAAATTTTTTCTTTTTTTCTCCTGTAGGTTCTAGGGTGGTGGTTTCTTTTATTTTCTTAGCTTTGTTGAGTCTGTTAACTGTTTTGTCTACTAAATTTGGATTGAAACCTTTGGACACAGCTACTTTTTTTATGTGTAGGTATTCTTCTTAATAATCATCTCTGTTTAGTGAAAAGTTGATCACCTGAAATATTAAACTGTTGAAAATGGCATGTTGGTGTTGTTTTGGGTTGAAACTGTTGTTCTTAATATAATTATCTGTGTGTGTCGGTTTTCTGTAAATACCAAAAGTGAGTTGTTTGTTAATTTTTTTGATCTTGATGTCCAAAAAGGGGAGCACACCGTCCTCTTCTGTTTCCAATGTAAATTTTATAGCTGGATTTTGTATATTCAAAAGTCTAAGACCATCTTGTATGAGTTTTTTAAGTACTATTACAAAAATGTCGTCAACATAGCGATACCGAACTTTGAAATAACTTGGAAAAGTTTTTGTGATATGTGTTTCAAAAGCACTCATAAATGAATCTGCTAAGAAGGGAGACAATGGGTTGCCCAAAGCTAGGCCTGTTTGTTTATAGATCTGTCCATTAAAGCTGAAAAAATTCTGATTGATACAAATTTCTGTAAGTTGTGAAAGTTCTTCTATTTCTTCAGATATTACTTGAATTGACTCCAGCCATTTTTTGAGAAGTAGAATAAGCTCATTGGTTAGGTATACTTGGGTATAAAGAAATGACGTCAAAAAAAAACTAAAGCATCTGTAGAGTTGATCTTTGTGTTCTTCAGGAGATTTATCAATTCAAACGAGTTTTTGATACTTAAATTTTCAAATTTTGTGAAGGATCTGAAGATTTGAACCAGCCATTTTGATAATTGGTAAGTGGGTGCATCAATGTTATTAATTATTGGTCTGAGGGTAATTTCAGGTTTATGTATTTATGGTATTTTTGGATTGTCTATTTTATTGTTCAAGTTTTCTTTTTTAGTCATGATTTTACTATTTTTAATATAAGCTGCTATTCATGGCTCTCACTTGCATGTAAACCATATAACACAATCACAAACACTACATGTGGAATTTTACTCTCAAAAGTAGGAACCAATATATATAAACTGAAATCAGAAGTGTTCAGTAGCTTTCATAAACATCCAGAAGATGTCTTTGCACATTATCATAATCTATGGAATCAAACCGTGTAGTTTAAACGTGAGAATTCCATCAATTTCTTTGCAGCACGCTAGCAAATGACCACACCCACCTGCACATGGGCATTTAAATAATGACTTAGCAGCTCCTTAAATTGTGCTAGGGTGTAACTGATAGCAGATTCTGAAACTACAATGTTTAAACCTAATTTTATGACAAAAAACTGAAAATGTAAATTTTGTCATTTTTGACGAAATTTCACTGAATTAAAAAAATCAGGAGCAGAAATATGAACTGGATCAGATAGCATTAGAAGTGGGTCAGCCTATCACTTTCAGTATAACTCTATTGAACTCCTTATGAGTAGGATTATGATACAATGAAGCACAAAATTAATATAATTTTGATTCAAACTAGTACTCGATGCTCCACATATTGCTAGTGTTTACCTAGATCACATTTCTTTTTGCATTCAATGATAAATATCTATGGGCGACCCGTTGTCCCCATTCCTGCGAGACCTTTTCATGGGCGTCTTGGAAACCCATATCACAAAGGAATTCCCACTAATTTTCAAACATTAGTATAGATATGTGGAAGACATCTGGGCAATAGTAAATGAAAAACAGTTGGATGGTGTAATATAAAGTATTAACCGGGCTTGTGAGCCTTGGTCTACTGGGCTCTTTCTTCATCTTCCCAGACGTCTCATCTGCGGCTATGGCAGACATCTTCAGTGGCATTGAAGATGAAGGAGCCCAGTAGTTCAACTCAAAATTATAACTTTTGAACTTATTTGGGCTAAAGTAAAGAGTGAAGTTTCACAAACAAATAACACATTTTGGCTTGTGGATGTTGAATGATTAATGAATGAGGCTCTTGATAATAAAGGATTGGAAATCCCAAGTTGCACATGCTGAGCATTTGCAAGAGAACAATTCTGCTAAAGAAGTTGCAAGGGACGACATCATCAAATATATTGTGACTTTGTGGGTTCGTAGAATTAAAAGTCCAATATGCAGAAATTTTGAATGTTCTTTATTTCCGTAGAAATACACTCACAGTAGCAGTATTACATCACATACACAATCACAATCTTCCAAGGTCGATGACCACACAAACAGCGTTCTGATTACATCATTTTACATCAGCTCTCGTTATAACACTTCTGTTACAACATCTGTTTACCAATTGTTTACGACTCCTCTTGGCAAATCGTCGCTTCCTTAAATACCTCATCTTATAATTCCAGACTGTTCCAGAACAATAAAGAAGCCGAATAATCTTATCAATCAAGTTGTCACCAGAAATTTCCATTTATCTCAGCTTTTTTTGTTTTGGCAGACCTTTATGTGCATGCTATCTTTATCAGTTCCTTTGTGTAAACAAGCCGCATTATCGTAGATAATGGGTTTGCAACAATATAATTGTAAACCTCAGGTATTAATTAAATACTGACACCACTGACAAAGAAGAAAACGAGGAAGACAATGACCGAATAACACTCTAGCAGCACCTGGTCCTCTGTTGTTGCGGTAAATAATTATTAATTATTATAAATTTACATTTATGTGTGAATAGTTTGTGTTTTCCAGCTTTTGTACTGTTCTATATAGAGAATTTAAGGATATATGAAAAAAAATAGCTACAAATAGTTTTATCAATTACTTTGCATATCACTGTTACTAAATTCCTCCAAAACATGTGTCTAAGGTTTGTTTGTGAAAGGGAGAGAATAAATACTTCTTCTGTCCCATAATTGTCCAGTACACATATCTTTTTGTCTCATATTAATTGTCCGTTATGCACCTGTCCCATATTAATTGCCTGTTACACATATCTTGTTTGTCCCATAATAATTGTCTCATCCAAATACTGTGGCAATGGTGTTTAGGAATACATAGAATGAAAATGAAAAAAGGGGATGATTCACAAATTCAAAATCAGTATCAACTTAAAACAAAACAAAATACTTTACCATCCTGAGTGATTGCTGCAGGACGAAAACAAAATGAACAAATCAAAATCAATAAACAAAAAAACAAAATACCCCTAACGTACTATAGACTGTGTATTGATATGGGTAGCCAATCCAACAACTTGCTTTTTTCCCGCCAGATCTGTGTGACAATGCAGCTGAAACCTTATTGGAAATGTATCAAGAACACCCTGAACAAGATTAATCGGATGTTACAGTGGTCCAACCATGCCTTTTGCATGTGCGGAGTGTTGTAGTTGTTTCTAGCATGCACTTGCAAAGTGAGAACAGTGAGAACGTCCAGTTGAAAATACATATATCTTAACAGGTCAAATTTTAACAGTCTTATATTTCCTTTATTATATTCTCAACCCTGTAATTATTAAAATGCAAATGAGTCAACCTTGTATATACTTTTTTCAACTTACAAGTTTTTTGATGAAGACTAGTTTCTGGGAACTCCTTCCCTATCGTCAGTTCTAGCCACAGAACTTTTTTCTTCCACATGAATGGTATCCAACATTCCTGGTGGTGTCCTTATTTTAATTTTCAGGATGATCAACATCGGTAGGATCCAGCATGGATAACGCAAATGGTAGCTGTTCTCTATTGTTGTGGTTGGTCAGTATAGGCTTCAGTATATTTGTTTGGACTCAATTCTCCAGTCTTATGCACCTATATAGGGTACTCATAGAGATGGCTAGTGCCAGTGCAATTGAACAGTACTTCTGCTGTTTTCACAGTGGCAGGTGCTGTAGCCATCTTGCTTATTTGGACTGATGTTTTCTTTCATCTAAGATGCAACTACAACACAGAGGAGATACATTCCAACATTGTGCCACTGTTGCCAAATACATCTTGGCTGCACCTGCTACGGCACCTTTCTTCCCAAGCCAGCCACACTGTTTTTCAACAGAAACTTGTACACTGCACACTGTTCCTTGTCTGAAAGGTCCTTGCTAGCCTTAACACTTTCTGGTGCATGTTGTATTACTGGAGTATTAATTATTGTTGTTCACTGGCATTCTTACTGTAGAGTTATCTAGGGTTATACTTACTACCAATTTCCACTGTTGATTAAGGCTTCACAGCCATGGAGTGTGAAATGGCCAAATGCCCAAACTTCTTAAATTTGACGCAGCTGATCACCCGTAAAGCCTTAATCAATAATGCTTGCTGCGAAAGCTTCAAGTCTTACAATTTCCAATGTGTTTTGCTTCATCGGACTGCATACAGCACAACAGCAGTGTTACGAAAATCAAAGCTTCCTGTTACTGCTCATCTTGACAGTGTTTGTTGATCATTGCAATAAGATCACATGACTTCTCTTCACAATTGTTTGCTGATCTACTGCCTCTTTCTGCATGCATGTAAATCCAAATTACTCCCTTGTCAGTAATTAATGTAATGCCATTTTGGCATATGGAACAATTATTATGGGACAGAGTACGTGGTTTGTCATGAAGTTGTGAGTTTTCAAACTGATAGCTATGCCTGAGAACGGCTCTTATACCCTTGGGCATGACCCATCCAAGAACATGTTAGGCAAGTTGGCACTACAATATTCTGCAACAAAAATAGTTGTTGCATCGCACAAATTATTTGTAGTTGGTTTATTGATACTCATCACTTATTTTTTTATATTATTGAGAGACTAGTTTCAAAGGCAATCACCTCCATTTTCAATCTCTTTCCAACTGGCATCTGTTGTCTGTTCTCTCTGTGGTGGTGGGACTATGAACCTTTCTGTCAAATTATCTACTGGTGGGATTTCAAAGTTCATTACACAATCCTTATTTTTGCATATGAATATGTTGTCCATGTTGTCAGTTTATTTTGGTTTATCACTCCTTTTAATAATTTTGAATTTGGATCAATGTCATGATTTTCATTCCAAAAATGAAATGCTACTGCTGACTTATCTTCTTGTTTCAATCTGATGTTTCTAAAGTGCTCTTTGACTCTGTTTTTAGATTTCTTTTAATTTGAGCTATGTAGCATTTTTCACAATTCTTACAACTTATTTGGTATATTCCGGATCTTTTAACTGTTAACTGTCAAGGACTTTTATGATTTGATTAAAAAGAAACCAGTTATTTATACTAAAGCAGACAAGGGAAACAAACTTTTTGGAAAAAGGAGATTACACTAAGAGGATGCAAGATTTGTTAGAAGGCAATTACCAAAAAGTAGAAACTAACCTATTAAAGTACTGCATTGAAACCGGAAATAAAACTCTAAAAGAGAGCAAAATAATCAACAAAAAAGAATTTCACAAAATTAAAGTAGATAACCCAACATTACCAAGAGTATATGGGCTGCCAAAAATTCACAAAACAGGGAAAGGCATGAGACCTATCACTAGTAGCATAAATGCCTACGCATATAATTTGGCCAAATGGTTACTAAATAAATTCAATAGTTTCCCAAAATTTGAAAGTGCAAATTTAAAAAACTCTTTTGATCTGGTAGAAAAAATCAAAGATATAAATGTGGACGAAAATGAGACTGGTTTCATTTGATGTCACATCTTTATTTCCAAGCATACCAACAAAAAAATTACAGACTGTATTAAAAATGGCTAACTGCAATAGAAATGGAAGTAATAGAAGCAGAAGAATATATTTTACTAACAAAACTATGCTTTGAACAAAACTTCTTCAGCTTTAATGGAAAACACTACAAGCAGAAATCAGGGTTATCAATGGGCAACCCACTTTCACTTTTTTTTGGCAAACTTATTTATGAGTGCCTTTGAAACATAAATTAAAAAGGCCTTCCCATTGATCTTCAAAGTTTGGTATAGATATGTTGACATCTTTGCAATTGTACCAAATAAACATTTAGATGATGCATTAAAATTACTCAATCTGCAAGAAAGAACTATCAAATTCACAATAGAGAAGAAAATCAATGGATAACTCTTTTTCTTGGATCTAAATATCATCAGGAACAACACAAAAATAAAATTTGTAATTTACAGGAAATTGACACATTCAGAAAATTACATAAAAAATAATAGCCACAACCCAATTACACATAAACATGCAATAATAAACAGCCTTACACACAGACTAGTCAACATACCCATGGAAAAAGAAGAATATTTCAAAGAAAAAAAAAGCAATACTACACATAGCAGAAGAAAATGGATACAACAGAAGTCTGGTTTTGAAGAAAATTAGAAAAGCTAAACTAAAGAAAATCATTAAGGAAGCAACCACACTTACAAAACAAAAAAGAAAGCAACAGCATTTTTATTTCATTCACATATCACCCAAAAACATTTAATAAATTTAAAAAGATCTTCAAGGAACAAAATATCATCTTGGCACTAAATTTTAAAATTTCAAAATTCAGAAACAAAAGATGAAATCCAATTAGGTAACAGATCCGGAATATACCAAATAAGTTTGTAAGAATTGTGAAAAATGCTACATAGGTCAAATTAAAAGAAATCTAAAAACCAGAGTCAAAGATCACTTTAGAAACATCAGATTGAAACAAGAAGATAAGTCAGCAGTAGCATTTCATTTTTGGAATGAAAATCATGACATTGAACCAAATCCAAAATTATTAAAAGGAGTGATAAACCAAAATAAATTGACTACATGGGAGAACGTATTCATATGTAAAAATAAGGATCACGTAATGAACTTTGAAATCCCACCAGTAGATAATTTGACAAAAAGATTCATAGTTCCACCACCAGAGAGAGAGCAGACAATAGATGTCAGTTGGAAAGAGATTGAAAATGGAGGTGATTGCCTTTGAAACTAGTCTCTCATTAATTTGAAAAAGCAAGTGAGGAGTATCAATAAACCAGCTACAAATAGTTTTTGCAATTAATTTTGACATCACTGATACTAAATTCCTCCAAACATATATAGTTGTTGCATGTTAGAATGTCCATTAATCAAAGTAATTTAATTGGTGCTGGGTTTATAATCAATGCAAGGAGCTTTTGGAAAATTACCCTGATCAAGATTTCCTTTGTCTCTAATTATTTTCCGTCTCTTCAAAGTTTTTGCAAATCATAAGAGTAACGTAATCATATTTTGTGATCATACAGGTTTTGTGTCATATGATAATCCAGTGAGTGCACAAGCAGCAATCCAAGCCATGAATGGGTTCCAGATTGGCACCAAGAGGCTCAAAGTACAGCTCAAACGTTCTAAGGAGGCATCCAGACCATACTAGCCTTAAGGTGAGTTAGAGATCTGCCCAGTGGGCACATTCTACTCTTCAGTCTGCTTTTAATCAACACCTCTTCCAACCAGCTGGTGGTTATTCAATATTTTACAAAGAAGAACCATGTCAAAGGAAGCAGCTGAATATTTGGAATATTTGGAAGTTGCTCATGTTGCATTATTAGTTTTCTTATTTCAGTATTAAGCAGCATTTAATATTTATCTCTGCAATATATCATGATTAAAGAGTGAAGTAATTGCATATGAGCATTTATTTACTAAATCATACAGTATGTACAGCAAATTATACAATCATTATATCACACATTGAATATGTTTAATAATTGGTATCTATTTAAAAAGCAGTAAATGTCTGTGTTTCTAGATGAGAAATATGGAATGTACTTAGTCATTTAAGGTTAAAATTTTTGTTTCTTTTTATATGTTGAAAAGCCTAAAATATCTGTTACCTATTTAGAGAACAATCATTCCATGTTGTGATATTATAATTGAAACAGTAATATAATTCTCACATGTCTGTATGAAATATTTTATACTCATAGGTTCCTGTGAACATTTGCCAATTCTGATCTGTGATTTTATAATATGCATTCAATTTTATTATATAGGTAGAGTAGAAACGTTGTTTGAAGAACAGTGAAACAATATAAAGTTACGCTGTGGTACAACTAAGTTGAAACTAATATAGAGTATGTTAAAGTGTATTACACAGATATTAGTTTTAATGCACTCATACAATTTTGCAAACTTTTTATAAACTGTATGCTCTGTTTTGGAAGATACGCATGACAGTCTTAATTTTTCTGCTCCAGAAAATTAAAGTTTGTATGTCTTAGTGTGTATAAGGTATTTGAAAGCAAGTAAAACTTTCCTTACATACAATACATAAATACAGATTTGTAATAATGGTAGAGCAAGAAACTATGAATGTATTTACCAACTTCATTTGGTTATTTTAGTTAATTGATGGAAATTAATCATTTTTTCACACTTGCCGTATATAGGCTAAGGTCTTTGATAGAGTCAACATGAAAAATTCAATGCCATGGCCGGGATTTGAACCACGGATCTCCTGGTTTCTGTCCAGTTGCTCTAACCCATTGAGCTACCATGGTCAACGTGCCGTCCTGACATTAAATTTTCCATTTGACTCGTATATTTCCCCGGTAAACCACTAGGGGCTCTAGCATTATTTTAGTTAATTGATGGAATAAATAAATAAATAAATGAATGAATAAATAAATAAAATAAATAAATAAATAAATAAATAAATAAATAAATAAATAAATAAATAAATAAATAAATAAATAAATAAATAAATAAATAGATAGATAGATAGATAGATAGATAGATAGATAGATAGATAGATAGATAGATAGATAGATAGATAGATAGATAGATAGATAGATAGATAGATAGATAGATAGATAGATAGATAGATAGATAGATAGATAGATAGATAGATAGATAGATAGATAGATAGATAGATAGATAGATAGATAGATAGATAGATAGATAGATAGATAGATAGATAGATAGATAGATAGATAGATAGATAGATAGATAGATAGATAGATAGATAGATAGATAGATAGATAGATAGATAGATAGATAGATAGATAGATAGATAGATAGATAGATAGATAGATAGATAGATAGATAGATAGATAGATAGATAGATAGATAGATAGATAGATAGATAGATAGATAGATAGATAGATAGATAGATAGATAGATAGATAGATAGATAGATAGATAGATAGATAGATAGATAGATAGATAGATAGATAGATAGATAGATAGATAGATAGATAGATAGATAGATAGATAGATAGATAGATAGATAGATAGATAGATAGATAGATAGATAGATAGATAGATAGATAGATAGATAGATAGATAGATAGATAGATAGATAGATAGATAGATAGATAGATAGATAGATAGATAGATAGATAGATAGATAGATAGATAGATAGATAGATAGATAGATAGATAGATAGATAGATAGATAGATAGATAGATAGATAGATAGATAGATAGATAGATAGATAGATAGATAGATAGATAGATAGATAGATAGATAGATAGATAGATAGATAGATAGATAGATAGATAGATAGATAGATAGATAGATAGATAGATAGATAGATAGATAGATAGATAGATAGATAGATAGATAGATAGATAGATAGATAGATAGATAGATAGATAGATAGATAGATAGATAGATAGATAGATAGATAGATAGATAGATAGATAGATAGATAGATAGATAGATAGATAGATAGATAGATAGATAGATAGATAGATAGATAGATAGATAGATAGATAGATAGATAGATAGATAGATAGATAGATAGATAGATAGATAGATAGATAGATAGATAGATAGATAGATAGATAGATAGATAGATAGATAGATAGATAGATAGATAGATAGATAGATAGATAAATAAATAAATAAATAAATAAATAAATAAATAAATAAATAAATAAATAAATAAATAAATAAATAAATAAATACATAAATACATAAATACATAAATACATAAATACATAAATACATAAATACATAAATACATAAATACATAAATACATAAATACATAAATACATAAATACATAAATAAATAAATAAATAAATAAATAAATAGTTAATTATTTTAGTTAATTGATCTTTGCCTATATGCGGTTAGTGTGAAGAAATGATAAATTTCCATCAATTAACTAAAATAATAAGAGTTAAATGATGAAGCCTGGGACTCAAGTACTTACGATAGTAAGTCGCCACAAACGGTGTATCTTGAATGCGGGAGCCCACAGTGGTTTACCGGAGAAATATACAAGTCAAATGGAGAATTTAATGTCAGGATGGCACGTTGGCCATGGTAGCTCAATGTATTAGAGCGACTGGACAGAAACCAGGAGATCTGTGGTTCAAATCCTGGCCATGGAGTTGAATTGTTCATGTTGATTCATTTGGTTCTATTTACATTTAATACAATTTTCCTTTAATTGGAGTACTTTAAATTTATGAGTGATTGGAGGAATTTAGTAACAGTGACACCAAAATTAATTGAAAAAAATATTTGTAGTTGGTTTTCTGACACTTCGTCCTTACATTTTAAATTTTTGAGGAACTAGTTTCGGAGGCTATCATAATCTACCTCTTTCCAATCTCTTTTGCTCAAAAATATAAAATGTAGGTGACGAAGTCTCAAAAAACCAACTACAAATAGTTTTTTCAACTTTAAATTTATCTTAGGTTGCCATACAGCTGAAACCTGGTGACATTATGTGACCTTTTCCCCTCTCCAGCTTCTCTAATTTATCCTGCTCCCACTCGTTCCTTTGATTTCTGGTTTTCTCTCATCTCTTCATTCATTTTCCTTCCTTCTGAACTTGTGTCTGCCATTTCACTCTAATTACTTGATTTTGCTTATACACTGCCCTAATCTT
Source organism: Mantis religiosa (assembly GCA_030765055.1). Taxonomy (NCBI): domain Eukaryota; kingdom Metazoa; phylum Arthropoda; class Insecta; order Mantodea; family Mantidae; genus Mantis; species Mantis religiosa. The sequence continues at coordinate 107,329,969 of CM060953.1, read as the reverse complement.
CTCTAACTCAATTTCATTTCTTATTTCTTATCACTGTATATATCTTACATAAGTTTTTCTCTACTTACCAAAATTTCATATTTCTCTACTTAAGTATTATACTGATATTACTTATATTTTTAAATCAGTATCTTGCAAATTTCTGTTTATTTTTTTTTTTTTTTTAGTTTATTCTTATTTTTACGTTTACACTTACCACATTGTTGCCTTTCTTTTCCACTTTCCTTCCCAATCAAGGTAAACCATTGTTTATTTCATCACTCATCAACTCAAGCTTTCCTTTCCATTTTGGTCATATCGTTTCACCACATTTACTTTGTCTTGTCACACAACATGTTTGTTCAAATTTATTTTTGCTCTTTGGTTCCTTATATAATCTAACATTGCCCCTCTTCTGTTGGTTATTCACAATTTTTATCCCTCCATAACCTATACTTCATATTTATCTAATTTCTTCCCTTCCCGTCCAACCAATATACTTCTCCCTCATTATCTTATCTTCCCATTTGAGCTGTTTGTATATCAGATCTTCCCATACACTTTTATCACCAGAATTTGTTTTTATCTATCTACTTCACTTTCACTCTGCATTGTGTTAATATCATCCCTTCTTTTTTTCTGTCTTCTGCCAGCATTCCCCTTTTCCTTTACTACTCTGGCTATTCATTGCCTTCAGGTGCCACTTTTAATATCAAAATAAGGGGCGGGGGAGAAAGGTAAAATTCAATGTAAAGAAACAAAAGCCTTTTCGTATGTATGAGTTAAACGGATCATAAATAAGAAATTGATAATTACAAATCTGGACTAACTGAAAAAATTGATAACTGAAATATAAAAAATATTTCTAGAAAATCCCTTTCTAATTCCGGAATTGCTCAGTAAATCTGCTGTTGCCATGATGAGATTTACTTCAGGACATGATTTTCTAGGAAAACATCTCTGTAGAATTGGCATACTAACTCTCCAAATTGTGTATTGTGCTCTCAAGATATAGAAATAAATAGTGAACAACTACAAAAATGGGGTAGCTTTAAAAAATAATCAAGATATAACTTCTAAAACTGGGAAACCAGAAAGAGAATGACATAGTTGTTGAGTCCAGGGCATTCGCAACATACATACAACATCTTTTAATATCATTGTGATCTGTTTCTGTTGGTTTCACATTCAAACATCTTGTTATTTGGTTAATGTAGTAGAATTGATATCATATACCCCAGTCCGGAAGTAGGAAAAACTTACTGTAATTGAACATTCTTTGACAGAAGGCATGAGGTAGACTGTGCTTCAGAAATTCTGAAAGTTATCTCAGATAGTAATGAACTTTTAACTCAGGAAAACATTTTGATGGGAAACATCATGATTAAATTATTAATTTCAAATGGACAATTTTGCTAGCAAGTTCAATATGTGCTATGGACACTGTCAAGAACTCTATAAGAATTAACACTTTGAAATCTCGTCATAGCTTATTAAATGTTAATCTTAATTCAAAACAGTAATGATTTTTTCAGAAGGTTTGCATATTAAATATTATATTTACTACATTATCAAGTCTACCAAGGATGATGCCCTTAATCAGTTTTACAAGGTACAAGTATTATAAAATAATAATTCTTCTTGAAGAACTAAAAGCAGTTGTTAGGGTTATCTTTAAATTTTCTTGCAGGTCCTCAATTTTATTTTCTAAATGCCATATACCTTCCCATATTAATTAAAGGCTTTAATTTTATTGTTGCCTTATTGGGAATCTTCAAACTTACATACAAGGAAAAAAGTAAAAATCTCAGTCATGTGAATCTAATATATATATTTTGATACTTATTTACTTTGTTATTATTAGCATCAAATCTGCCTGAGACCATTAGTTTCAAGCAGCAATCCCATGTCAGATGTACTGGGATGTAAAAGAGTTCCTGACAAACTTTACACATTGTTATGATCCTAGCAATTGACTGCATTGTCACTTTAAAGGATATTTATTATTGCTTCTTGCAATCCCCAATTTTGCCATACTGCATATGCAGTGCAGGTTGCTTAAATTTTCACAAAAGAAAAAATATAAACACCATTTTACAACAGTTAATAAGCATGGCTGCTATTTTTCTACTGCTCTTGCTGCTGCAACAGATAGTCAAAGGATAGAAATGGCATATACTTGTATTTGGATTGAAACATCCCTGAGTATTTATTACTTTAACATAATAGGTTATATATAGGTTATAAAGCTTTTCTCATAAATTCAACATGTCATATCTCTCTGATCAGGATTTATTTGTAGTCGGTTTATTGACACTCGTCACTTACTTTTTTATATTATTGAGGGGCTACTTTCAAAGGCCATTGCCTCCATTTTCAACCTCTCTCCTGACCGACCGACCGACCGACCGACCGACCGACCGACCGACCGACCGACCGACCGACCGACCGACTTACCGACCGACCGACTGACTGACCGACCGACCGAGTTTCAAAGTTTCATATATCGACTAGCTGTGCTTCAAAAAATTTGAGTTTCTTAAAGCCTACTGTAATACCATTCCTCTTGCACCTACAGTAACATTTTCTATAATTTCTGCAAATGCTTATGTTGATTAGCATAAGTAGAGGAATAGAGTACACTCTTTATTTCTGGGTGGTATTGAGGGGTAGATGATGAGCAAATAATCGAAAAATACGATTAATTTCATGCTTTTAAATTTACAACACGTGTGTAAATAGGAAATTACTTTTAAAGCTTATTTTCAAACAGAGTGCATAGTATTTTCAAGAACATTGTAACATCTAGCATTTGTAGCGTTGATGACAATTTTATTTGTGGTTCTGGCTGACGATGTGGAAGAATTTCCATGAAAACGCGATCCCGAACAATTTATAAGAAAAGTTTCATAATTTCTTATAAGATAAGTGAAGTTTTAAGTTACAAATTATTATATTTGTGTATAAGTTTATAGGTGTCAGTACAGAACTTCTTGGTAATGACAATAGGACCCCTGTAGATGCTGAAGTCCTAAAATAATGTTTCTTTAAAGCATCTAATTTTAACTGATCCTTCATCAATTTTAAATCTTCTATCTCAACACTTTGATTTTCCAAAGGACTAGGACCAATTTAGATTGATAAGAGTCAACATGAAAAATTCAATGCCATGACCGGGATTTGAACCACGGATTTCCTGGTTTCCGTCCAGTCGCTCTTAACCTTTGAGCTACCATGGCCAACGCACCGTCCTGACATTAAATTCTCCAGTTGACTCATATATTTCCCCGGTAGACCACTAGGGGCTCTCGCATCCGAGAGGTTAAGAGCGACTGGACGGAAACCAGGAGATGCGTGGTTCAAATCCCGGTCATTGCATTGAATTTTTCATGTTGACTCTATCCATCAAATATCTTAGCCTATATACGGCTAGTGTGGAGAAATAATTAATTTCCATCAATTAACTAAATTAATAAGAGTTAAATGATGAAGCTTGGGACTTAAGTACTTACAATAGTAAGTCGCCACAAACGGTGTATCTCAGATGCGAGAGCCCCTAGTGGTCTACCGGGGAAATATATGAGTCAACTGGAGAATTTAATGTCAGGAAGGCACGTTGGCCATGATAGCTCAAAGGTTAAGAGCGACTGGATGGAAACCAGGAGATCCGTGGTTCAAATCCCGGTTATGGCACTGAATTTTTCATGTTGACTTTATCCATCAAATATCTTAGCCTATATACAGCTAGTGTGGAGAAATAATTAATTTCCATCAATTAACTAAACCAATTTAGATTATTTATCGCTCCTGGTATTATTGTCTACATTGTCTAGTCATTTACCTCTCGTTAAGTCTGTTGGCTAAAAATCTTAGTGGGGTTCACTGAATAAATTAATATATCTTCAGTGCTCCAGACGTATTTAACTCAAATCTAATTTTCTGCTGATCTGTTAACTTGCCTATCCATTCAAATTTCAATTTTCTCTCTTGTCAGGAAAATTGATGTGACCTTTGCTTCTGACATACTGGTGGGCATTGTTACATAAACTATTGCAAAAATTTGATTCCTGATTCATCTTCCTCCTGTGAACTGTCCACATAATCACTGATATAGCCATCATTATGTCATGTCTGAATTTTGGTTTCCCTTAGGTAATCCTTGGTTTTGATTATCTTGCCTGGCTGAAAAAAAATGGATATTGTGCTATGGTTTCATAGTTCATTTTCCAATGTCTGCCGTTGAACCTCAGTATTTTAATATCTCGGATATCATTGTCCTTGTTTCTTCCTTGAAAATTGGTGACTTGATTGTAATGCTGGTTCTGCTTCCTATTTATTTATTTATTATTTATTATTTACGTCCTCCAACGTTAAGTCATATCTAGGGCCCAGACTTTATGAAAATGCATATGCGCATATGTAGATGCATATTTTGAGACGTAGTGCATATTTAAAGGATATGTGCATAATTTGGCATTTATTTATCTTATGTAAGCTCAATTACCTGATATTTCTGAATATACTGAACAATTTAATGAATCTATATGTTGGACAACCCTTGGCACCACAATAACATTGCTGTTTTTAAGCCAAGTGGTAAAGGGACCATACTTTCAGCCTGGCAACACATAAAGGTAGTTAGGTGCTGCAGACCCTTTCCACAAAAATGATTTTTTATATTCCTTTCAGTCTAGTAGCCTCTAAAATTTTGTATCGATAGGACACATGTGCAGATCCTTCTTAATTAAATAGTAGACTTCAGGCAATAGTGACTATTCAAGTGACGGCAATGTGGTGTGTTGTCAAGTGTGTGAGAAGTATATAAAATGTGATAAAAAATTTAAACATAAGTAGCATTCAAAAAGAGCGGCACATCTCAGGTCAAAAGAAAAGGCCAAGGACCTGCAACAGCTACTTTTGACTCAAGTGAAACCACAGTCAGAAGGTAATGCATTTTAGACTGACCTGTAAAGCCTTTGTATCCAGCAACATTCCATTGCGTAAATTAAATAATTCTCATCTACGATCATTTCTAAAGAAATATTGTGCTGTACAAAAGATACTGGATGAATCCACCCTTAGAAACAATTACTTACCTTCACTACATGCTTCTGTTCTGGATTCAATAAGATTTGACATAGGAGGGAACAATGTCTGGATATCGGAATATGAAAAAACCGATTCATGTGGCCAATACATGCCAAACTTCATAGTGGGAAAATTATGCACAGAAGAATCCAGCAAACCTTATTTACTTGCATGCAAAGTATTAGAAAAAACCAACCTCAGCCGACTGCAAGATTTGTAAAGGATTCCCTGCCTGTTCTGTGGCCTACTGAATCGGGGAGCAATTGTAATGGGATGCATGTCTTAGTCACAGATGCAGCTTCATATATGTTAAAAGCTGGCCAGTGTCTTCAAGTACTTTTTTTTAATCTGATCCATCTCACATGTTTAACCCACGGGCTACACCTCATTGAGAAGAGATACACAGTTAACAAAGTAATATCAAGCGGGGAAAAAAACTCTACATTTATTGAAAGCGCCTGCTCGTTTACATAAGAAATAATAATAAATTAAACTTTGGTATTTATAGGAAGTCTACTCATATTGATAATTACATAAAAAATAAAAGTTTTAACCCCTTTTCACATAAATTTGCTGTTTTCAATAGTTTGATTTATAGATTAATAAATATAGCCCTGAATAAAGATGAATTTAATAAAGAATATAAACATATTATTAATACTGCTTTAATTAATGGTTTTAATAAAGACTTTATAAATAAAGAGCTTGAAAAATTCAAATATCAAAAAACTGTTGATGATATTTCTACCCTTACAAAAATGAAAGACGATTATAATTTTAAAAGATTTACTTACCATCCTTGGGTTAATAAAAATTTTCAAAAAATGTTTAAAGAGTTTGGTATAACTTAAGTGCCTCAAAATAAAACAGACTTAAAGTAAGGTATAAAATTGAAAGAAGTGTAGATACAGTGAAGCACAACCTAGTACAAAAGTGAATTGAGAAGATATTGACTCACTGCTTCACTCACGCTGTTTTTTCACAGGACATGTTTCAAGAGCTTTTGCTCTTATCATCAGCTGGAACTTGACTCACATGATCTTTAAAGTACTTACAACATAATAAGTCATGATTAAGGTGGTTGTCTCATGTGTTTATGAGAACTCCTAGTGGTTTACCAGGAAAAACACGAGTAAGTTGGAGAATTTAATGTCATGTTGGCACGTTGGCCATAGTAGCTCAATGGTTTAGAGCAGCTGGACGGAAACCAGAAGATTTGTGGTTCAAATCCCGGCTTTGGCATTGAATTTTTCATGTTGACTCTACCTTTTTTTTGTTGTTGTTGTAATTTACGTCATCCAACGTTAAGTCATATCGGACGATAAATGAAATGGGTGAAATGATGCTCAAATGAGTCTGGGGTCGATGGAGCTTAGAGTTACCTGACATTCATCTTTCAGGATAAGGGAAAACCCCGGACAAAACCTTATCCAGGTAACTCACCATGACCGAGATTCGAACTTGGAACCTCTTGAACGTGAGGCAGACATGCTGCCGAGGCAGGCTGGCTCTACCCTTTCTACATTTAACTATCACATGCAATACTTATAAATCCGTACTTAAAGTGGTATTGACAATTTTGTTTTGGAGTCAATTAATTATATTAAAATGTAAAATTGTTATTAATGTATTATGCTACTGTATTTCTAATGTTTTTGTATTCCTAATAAAGCTGGTTTCACGTGTTCTTTTATAGATCACCGTGTTTTATAGGCCAGTTATTTTTGCTTTTAGTTTCCACTCTGAAGTCACTGTGCTGCTGGTCTAATTTCGAGCATTCCCATAGAATGTGATAAACCATCTGATCTCCGTTATTGCAAGTGCAAGTTGGATTGTCCAATATTCTGAACCTGTAGTAATATGTCCTCATTTCTTCATCTTCACTTAATATAGTTATGAAGTTTGGTGTTAATGGAATGTTGAGCTTGAGTTTGTCTGCATCCATGGGAGAAAGCTTTTTTTTATTTCTCCTTTTGTTGTGTTTGTCCACTGCTGTTGCCATTTTTATGCCTTTCTTTCTCTCATCTTCTGTTATTGCACTCTTCGGTATCTTATTGTATATCACTCTATTCATTATCTTCCATTGCTTGTTTGGCAAGTTGTTCAGCAAGTTCATTATAGTAAATGCCTGCATGAGCTTTAATCCATTTAAAATGGATCAACCAGTTTTGTTCAAGGAGAATTTTCACAATTTGTCAGATCTGTTCTATAATGTATCCATGTTTATCATGATATTTTAATAAGTCTATTATGACTTTGCTGTCTGTGTAAATAGTCACTGTTCTTTCCATAATTCCTGTGTCTCTCATTTCTTTTGCACTCTTTAGAAATTGAAGTACTGCAATTTGTTTGGCTTTATTATTTGAGCACATGTCGTCCAGCTTGTACTTAAACTAGTGAGTCACTTATTTGTGAATATTGCTGCTGCTTCAGCCTTTCCATTCAACTTGCTGCCATTGGTGTATATTTCCAATTTGTATTGATTGTTTGCGGTTTTACAGATGGCATTCTCTCTTAAGATGCGTCCATTGAGCTGGGTCTACCAGTAGATCGTAAAATTGAGGATATTGGGCACATTCCATGGATCGCTTTATATACATTTATCTTCTCTTAAATCACAGTTGTTATTGGTTGGACTCCAGCAAGAATGCATGATGCTTCAAAAGACAGAGATCAGTATTCTTTTGCCATTTTAACATTCATTAACCTTTGCACCCTCTGGTACTTCCTAATTTTCATTTATTTCCATAGATCCTGTTCCCAGACCAGTGCTCCATACACTAGCAAAGGTAATACTGCTCCTTGATACATGGCAAATCAAACCCTTGTATACCATCAAAAAAATTAAATTATAGTATATTTCATTACAACCCATTATTTATTTCTGTAAGATCTAGAAATAATGTAATAATCAATCTTTTGAAACATATCTAGATGAAAATTTAAAAAAATCTTATGCATGATTGGAGGAATTTAGTAACAGTGACATCAAAATTAATTGAAAAAAAAACTATTTGTGGTTGGTTCTTTTTTGACACCTCGTCACTTACATTTTTATATTATTGAGGGACTAGTTGCGGAAGCCATTGCCTCCATCGTCAACCTCTTTCCAACTAATGTCTGTGTCATCTGCTCTCTTCTCTCTGCCAGTGGAACTATGATTTTGACCATATATCCCTGCTCAGTATATTACTCAAATGAAATAATATTTAAGATACATAAGAAGCTAGCAACACCATGATTTGATGAGTACAGGCATGCATAGAAGCAAGAGTAGGACATTTCGAGCATTTATTACGAGTTGTTTTTAAGAAAATTGATGAAATTTTTCTTAAAAACATAAGTCTGTGACACAGAATTATATTTCATACAATATTCAAGATATTTCATATGTTAATGACAATATCCAGGTAATAATTTTTTAATCTGAAAAGACATAAAATGAAGTGCAATGTATATGCCAGGAGTCAGCTGCCCCTTTTTATTCTTATCTATGCAATATGCAGTTCATACTTTAATGTGAAAACATTGACCCTTTTAGCACAAAAGCCATTATTACAGCTCTACCTTTCTATTCGGTACTATATGCACCCAGCATTAATAATTACAGCCCTGATTGAGGACCAAAAACCAGCGAAAAGCTTAAATAAGCAATGGTTTTTTTCATGCATATAATTCTAGCAAGGTTATAAACGAATGCTTTCTCAAAGAGCACCATAGAATATGTGGCAGCTGGCTGAGATTGTTAGGTGCTCGAATATGGTGATGCAAGGGCTAGGTTCAAAATGACAACACATTGTTTCCTCCCCCCCCTTTCTCCTAGTCTTTATTGTTTGTAATTTAGTTACTAATTTATTTGTTGCCATTGGTTCTCTTGTGAGCCAAAGACAAGAATGACAATCCGATAATTAGAGATCATGTTTAGCTTTGTGACCATTTATAAACTGTACCATATCTAGTGCAGTTAGCTTTCACTTTTTAGGAGCATGTCATCGACATTGAATCTAATAGTTTTTGTTTCATGCTTAAATCTTGTTTCGCTTCTTCTATGGCAAAGGAGTTGTGAACATGTTAAGTTCTCAGTAAAACACAAAAATAAATTTTCAAAGAGTGTGGATTTCATCAACGCCGTAAATGTTCAAAATGACGACCCCCAACAGTATTTGAAGGGTTTCAAATACTGAATATCTAGATAATGAAGCCTCCATTCCTGCCAAGCATTGATGCAGGCGCAAATAGCTAAAGCCACTTTTATTTGTGAAGTGTTTGAAATTGGTTGAATGAGTCAAACATAATACCAACCATAATAAAGTATTTACTATGAACTATACATTTATACCTATCTGCCAGTGAAAGACATGGCAATTATTGTATTTTATAAACACATATACTGTTATAAAAATATTATTGTATCATATCAAATTATAGGCAACAAGTGGTAAAATAAAAATAATAAAATTTCTAAGCTGAGCTCAAAGGATTTGAACCCAACTTGCAGTAGCAGAGTGGTGAAGTAACCTGTATAATTCCATTCAGCCAATGCTATCTTGCGAGCAGAGGTTTCTATATGAATAAGTAAGTAACTGCAGAACTCAGACCCCCACCTTGGATCTTTACATGCTTTTTACAGCTCTATACAGTGTTTTGAACTCATTTTGGTAGTTTTAATGCAAATAAAAAATCTGCATGCAGCATTATAATTAATGTATGAGCTAAAAATTGCCATACTTTGTGACAGAAGCAAAAACAAGCTACCTAATTCTTAGCACTTTTTTAGATGGCTGTATAACGGAAACACATGTTGACTGAACATTTAAACACAATTGGTCCCATTGTGTAGATCTGCTATTTTGCATTCTACATGCATTTTGCATTCCAATGTTATTGTCTACTTAATGTATGTGAACAGGAACCATTGCACCACAGACTATTGATCGAGGAAGACCAAGAGTTGTTATATGCTGGAACACAAAGAACAGATGTTAAAGTGTGTCAAAAACGATCCAGGTATCAGTACCAGACAATTGGCTGTGGCATCTGGTACATCACAAGTGACAGCATGGAGGGTACTTCACGAGCAGCTTCTGTATCCATATCATATTCAACATGTGCAGAGCCTTTCGCCAGCCAATTATCCATCACAGTATAATTTTTACCGATTGTTTGTAGTACAAACAGCCAATCCATTGTTCTAGACGTTCTCGGGCTTCGAGCCAGGTAAGCAGATGTTGAGACATCGACATTTCGGGAGCGTACATCTCTCCCATCTTCAGGATGTTGTTGGATGTTTCAACATCCTGAAGATGGGAGAGATGTACCCTCCCGAAACGTCAATGTTTCAACATCTGCTTACCTGGCTCGAAGCCCGAGAACGTCTAGAACATATGCGCCGCCAGGAAAGATTTAGCTCATATTTAGCCAATCCATTGTTTGTCTTGTCACTTTTGTTTACAGACAAGGCAACGTTTCGGAGAGATGGAATTACTTATTTCCACAACATGCACGTATGGGCAGATCATAAGCCTCATGCTGTACTTCAGGCTAGACTTCAGCAACAGTTTAGTCTGAATGTGTAGGCTGGTATTCTAGGTGACTTTCTGCTAGGTCCATACATTTTACCAGCACGTCTTACTGGTGCTGTCTACAGGGACTTTATCCAGCATACTCTTCCCGACTTACTTCACGAAGATGTGCCCCTGCAAATAAGAAAAAAACATGTGGTTTATCCATGATGGGGCTACGGCATATTTTAGTCGCATTGTTCAAAATTCACTGACTGGTATGTACCATAATCGATGGATAGGCAGAGGAGGATCAGTTCCATGGCCTGCATGTTCTCTCGACCTCAATCCTGTGGATTTTTACCTCTGGGGGCATCTTAAATCATGGTTTATGGAGCTGCCATCCCACATGCAGAAACGTTTCATTGACTTGTCATGGAAGCCTGCAAAACAATTTGACAGTGTTTTTGAAAGAGTGCGACATTCCATGATTTGATGAGTACAGGCATGCATAGAAGCAAGAGTAGGACATTTTGAGCATTTATTACGAGTTTTGTGTGTTATAAGTGTACCATGGTGTTGAACACCTCCTAATGAGAAAACAAAGGACTATGGGACATATGTTCATATGAACCTTTTTCCTTCTTTTGATGTGAGGAACCCATACCCGAAGTCTGTAAAAGTATTTCTGAAACATTCTGTATATATATATATTTTTTTTTAACATCTGATATACAAGAGATGTTTTGATAATCATCAGTGAGGGTCACATCTATGTCATTCTGTTGCTTCATTTAACAGTATTTTCATAACAGGAAAGCTTCAGAAAGTTTCTGGATTTTAAGCATGATTCGTAATTCTGTAATATTTTCAAAAATTTTGTATATGTAAGAGTTTGCTGCCCCTAAAACCTTTTGCCATGATAGCTAGCATCAACTCTACACCTTTGAGCTGGCCCTAATTGCAGGAACTACTGTATTCCACCCAAATATGTTTATTGAGATATAAGTAGGAATACATTTTTTGAGCTAATTAATAGAAATTAATCATTCCTTCATACTAGCCGTGGTTCAAATCCCGGCCATGGTATTGAATTTTTCAGTTTGACTCTAGCTATACATTTTTTGAGGTTTCATGACACCAATTTTTTTTTTCCCAACAACTCTGTGGTTATGTGTCTGTCCATCCATATGCCTATTCATGTGTTTGAGCAGTGTAACTTAAAACAAAAGGTCATTAAATATGGTTACAAACACGCCCCACATGGCAGCCTTGGCCTTCGGGGTAACCTTGCCCCACCATGTGATGTCTGGACCCATTTCTCAGGTGGAGGCACCCAGACGGTGGTGTTCATTACCTTCAATGGTAGAGTGATAGTGAAGATGACTGAGACGGGAGGACCTACAGCTTATATTGTGGACTCTGAACCATGTTGGGCATAGGGGACTTAACATGTGCTAGACAGAGGTGAAAGCGTGGATAGGGCCGACTTAAAATCGCCAATCCCAGAGCTGGGAATCAAACTCTGGATCCTTTGCATGGGAGATGCAAACGAAACCACTGCGCTACCCCTGGCCATTAAATATTAAACTTGCTGTTTAAAATCAGCATCTTCTGAAAATATTGCCGAGGATTATCAAAAATTTACATTAAAACATTTTTCTTTTTTCTATATTTTCTCAAAAATAGCTCTAACAGTTTTGATTAAAATTCCATATGTTTAAGATATTTACATGACAAAATGTATATCTTGAAATTTTTTCGTTTGGAGAGAATTTTGTGTAACCTATAAAACTTCATTGCCAACTATTTAACATTAGATACCATAACCTATAAAACCTAAAGAGATAGGCAAAAATTACTGTTATGAAATTTAGATCTTATGAACATACAAAACTTATGGTAAAAAAAATTTTTGGTGGTCATTTGCCAGGTATTATTTGTATTTTCAAAATTATATCATTTTTAGTTGGTTAGCAAGTGGTTTTATTTGTGTCTTTTGTTTTAAAGGTCTGGTGGTTTGATTCTTGACTCAGAGGTGGCAGTTTTAAGTTGGCCTTATCCAATCCTCTGACTAGTTCATATGAAGGACTCCATAGGCCCAATTGGCTAGTAATAAATGTTCAAGTCTTCTTTTTTCATTACCATTTGGCATTATTAACCCTCCTTCATTTGTGTGCCTCTAGTTCTGGGTGCCTCTAGTTAATAAATGAGGTCCATGCATAACTTAAGAAATGAGGTTTCTTGGAGGTTATTGAACATATGGGGATGTTGTAAACTAAGCAAGCAACTAACCAACCAACTACTTTTCAATGCCTTTTTTCAATGCGGAATCACTACTCAGTTTTTTCTTTCATGGTCATGCAAAGAGAAGAATTTAAAATCTTAATATGTACAACAAAATGTGTAATGATAGCAGCTCTGTAAATATTTACCTTCAATAGAAAGAAGTGAATGGAAGAGTAATTATTTATAGGAATAGTTGTAGAAATGAGGGTAAGGAAAATGTGTGGTTATAGTACATCAAGGTATTTCTTTTAATATTTGAATCAGGAATCACTGAAGTAACAATAAAAGTATTACTATGTAGATTAGAAAGTAACTGAATTCCTTACATTAAAATTTACCTACATTATAACATGTTTATTAAAATGTTTAATGTTAAGGATAGTGCATTTCTGTTAATTAAGTTCATAAGAAAAAGTCAAAGGCAACAAAATTAATGAAAATGTTCCAAATCCACAAAAAATGCCAAGATATCAGACTAATTGCACTTAATACATAAAAAATAGAAGCTAGCAACAGTGAAACAACAAATACTACACAAAATATAATTACAGTAAAACCTCTCTAAAACGATATATGATCATCTGGCATTTATTTTCTGTTCACACAGGTTTCCGTCTTACAGAGAGTTATGCTTGAATTCAAAGATATTATGAAATAGTCGCACAGATTTACAGTAAAGGAATAAAATAGAATTAAGAGTGAATAATAATAGGCTGATGTGCATTATGTACTACATTTTAAACTTTTTTTTAATGTAATTTACGTCCTCCAACATTAAGTCATATCGGATGATGAATGAAATGATGCTCAAATGATCCCAGGGTCCATAGAGCTTACAGTTACCTGACATGCATCTTTCAGGATAGGGAAACCCCCGGATAAAACCTTATCCAGGTAACTCACCCTGACTGATATTCGAACTTGGGATCTCTTGAATGTGAGGCAGACACGCTATCACCATGCTACCAAGGCAGGCTATTTTCAACTTACATACAATAATTATAATTTATCACCTAGTTTCTCTGTTTTTAGTTTTTCCTTTCCAATGTACAACTGTTTGCATATCGACATCATTTACTTCTCCACATACAACATTCAAAACAGTGTTATGGCGAATATGTTTCAAACTCTTGAGCTACCCATTGGAAGCTCTGAAATTGTTTTTGCCTAATTTTCTTGCTGTTTCTGATGCTTTAGTCTGAAGCAATGGTCCAGAAATGGGAATTCCTTCAGCATGTGCACTAACAAACCGCTCGAATACAGCACGATTTAGCTCGTCATACTCTGTAGATTTTGTGATGTGTTTCACATCTCCTGTTGTTCCCTTTAACCACTCGTCTTTAATTTTATTTTTTCAGAATCTCATAAATCTGAGTTTTCCACACTTCAAACATCACAGTTAATTCTTTAGCTGGACATTTTTCTTTTCATGTTCTTCAATAACCTTAATTTTTTCCACCAGTAAATGTTTAGAACTCATGTTATAGAATTTGTGCACATACAAAATACGATTTAAAAAAAAATCAAAGTTCTCATTTTTCTTCCTCTTTTACTTGGTCACCTGTAGGAACGAAACTGAGAATTAACACACTGGAAAACAATTGTACCCTTACCATATGATGTGTTGGAAGAAAGTTGAGAGAGCTTATGATTTGTTTTCCCTTTTCCTCAAAGGATTACAGTTTATGACTTTATGGTTTAAGGAACTTCGCTGCAAGTACAGTTGCCCTCATAATTATTGCAATTTTTAAAATACATATGTTGTAACCCATTATACATAAGGTAATCTGTTTTAATAAGGTTATTAATGCAAGTGGCTCCCGAAAAATATTTCCTTTCCCATGTTAGGTAGTTTTCCTGGCTTAGGGTATAATTTTACGTGGGAGATAGCTCTATTCCAAAATTTATTTTTCTTTTGTTACAAATAATTATATTTTGTGTACTAATTACAGTTCTTAGCACTTACTGTTTTCAAGATACAATGAAAAATCCTGTTGTCTAAATTCAAGTGTTAGTGAAGATCGATTTTACTGAGAGTATCATTTGTTCCTGCTCAATAAAGTTTGATATTACAGTGATTGGTTTATATTTTAAAATATTATTCAAACAGCTTTCCAAATATTAAGACAAAGATAGTGGTAGGTATGTAGCTGTACTATATTTAGAATTAAGGAACAGGCATTCCTAAAAGAAAAGGTAAATAATATTCTTTATTCCATTATTTTGTATGTCAGCTTGGAAGCAATATTCAGCAGGTAGTTGGGACGCAAATTCATATATGCAATGTAGAAAGGACAAATACCAACTAATTTGGGATAATATGCAATATACTATGGATCTTCACTTCTATTAGATGGTTGGCTCTTATTCACATCCTTTGGAAGTCATTGCAAATGTAACATCTCTGTGCTGTTCCATTTTCAGTTAATGCACTGCACACTTTACCATCAGCATCTTATAACAAACTTTTATTTCCTTGTTATCAAGTTTCTCAATTTATATTAAATTTGTTATGTCTGTTTTTTGTGAACTGTGTAATTTCTATTTTATACGTGAACTTCAATTGGCCTGTAAAATTTTAGGAAATATGTGGGTTTTACTAAAGAATTTGTTTTGAAGCATCATTTATGTACACTTTGAAGTGGAACAAAAGACCCAATAAATATGTTTTCACTGGAATATTGGTGTTCCACATCTATAAGCTGCAATTTAAAGGTACTGTCCCAGCGCTAAAATCACCTCCTTGTTAATGTGTTAAAGATAAAACTTAATTTTTTATCTGACTAATGATTCAATACATTTTTAATGGAATTATATTCAAAAGTTGCTGAGTTTAATTGTGGCATCAGATTTGGTTACTTTGATGTCTCCCGTAGATGGCAAACAGGTTTTTTTTATATATGTTTGTGTTAAATGTAATATTTGTGTTAAATAATGCATTAGAAAATTTATTAAATTTTATCTTCAGTTTGAGACTGGTAATGTTAAGTTGGTGGACAGTATTCTGACTTTGTGGGTTTGTGAAATTAAAAGACCAATTGCACAAACTCAATGTTCTTTATTTCCACTGAATTACAGTTGAAACAATTGCCGATTACATAGAGTTACTTAGCGCTCACAATTACAATTCACCAGTTCATCTGTCACAGGTCCATTGCATGCTCGCAGTTACGTACAACTCCTCTGATACACGTACACCGTCTTCTGGTCCATCCACTCACTCGGCGCTCCTCACGGCTGCTTGCCAAGAACTGAAATGAACTGAACTGTCCTCCAGCCTGACGCATCGCTTATTTAGGACCAACTGGCCAATCTAGAAGGTTCCGGGTTAGATGAAATATCCTGGATGTTCCAGAACTCAGGGGCAGGGAAAGAGGCGGCACAGTGGCCTGCGATCCCTTCAGTTGCCGCTACAAGATAAATGTGTAGGCGTGGCCGAATGCTTCCCGGCCCTCACTCAGCCGTCAGTTGGTCGTGCCTGGGTGACATTGCTCCCTCCTCAAAGCTGATCGTCCCGAACAGCACCATCATAGCGGGCCAGGCGATCCAGGTGTACCACCAAAATCTTTCCTCGGGACACCTTCTGGATGCGGCAAACCACGTCGTTAATCCTCTTCACCACTCGGTACGGTCGTTGCCATGGCTGCTGCAGCTTCGGGCAGCGTCCCTTGGTCCGGGTAGGGCGGTACAACCAGACCAGATCACCTTGCTGGAACCCTTGGCTGTTGGCTTGCCTGTCGTATCGGGTCTTCATGCGGTCGCTCGTCTTCTGGATGTTCTGGCGAGCCATCTCGTGCATGTCGTGGCGATGGTCCACCAGGTTCTCCACATACTCGATCGCTGGCTGTTTCACTTCCGGAGGGCTTCCAAAAGCCAGATCACAGGGGAGGCGTAACTCTCGGCCAAACATTAAGCACTGTGTGTCGTGTGTAGGCGAGCGGTGGGCCAGCAAGAACAGTGGCACCTTGACGTCCCACTCTCGCTGGGACCTTCCTCAGGTGTTCCTCTAAGGTCTTGATGTATCCTTCGACCATGCCATCCGACTGGGGATGTAGAGGCGAAGTGCGGGTCTTGTACACCCCAAGCCTTTCTAGTGCCTCCTTCGTCAGGTTGGACTCAAAATTGGTGCCCTGGTCACTGTGCAGCTCTAACGGCACCCCAAATCGGCAGAACACTTGCTCCACGAGGCAGCCTGTGATTGTTTTTGCCTCTTGGTTCGGGAAGGCATACACCTCCGGCCACTTGGTGAAGTAGTCCACGACCACCATTAGGTACTTGTTGCCTCGGTCGGACGCTGGGAATGGTCCAGCTATGTCGACAGCGATCCGTTCGAATGGCGCTCCGACGTTGTACTGCTGCATTCGACTCCGGCTCCTAGTCTGGGTGCCGCGACTCGCTGGGCACACGTGACATTGGCGGCACCATCTCTCAGCGCCTGCTCGGAGTCTCAGCCAGTAGTATCGCTGCCATAGTTTGTCAATCGTTCGGTTCGCTCCCAGGTGTCCTCCTGAAGTACCGGCGTGCACTTCCTCCAAGACTTCCGGGACCTTACTCCGGGGAAGCACCAACTGTTCTCTTTGCGTTTTCCCATCGGGCGATTCCCTTACCCGGAACAGCACGCCCTCTCTGGTCTTCAAGGAGTCCAATTGGGCCCAGTACGACTTGTAGGTGGCGCTCCTCGGTGCGATGTCCTCCCCGGTTGGTCTTGTCCCTGCCTCCACTTCCCTCAGGAGTGGCCCCAAGTCTGCGTCCACCAGCTGCTCCCTCCTCAGGCCTGCGCTATCCCAGCCATCCGCAGACACTGCCGTGACTACTCGGACTGCTGCGGCACGCTCATTCTCTTCCACTCTTGTGCACTGGTCGCACTCTTCTCGACAGGTCTTCGGGATATAGCGTCTACGTTACCGTTGCTCTTCCCTCTGCGCTGTTCCGAGGTGAAGTCGTACTCCTGCAGCCTCTGGACCCAACGTGCTGTCTGGCCTTCCAGGTTCTTGAAGCTCAATAGCCAGGTTAGGGAGGAAACGTCAGTCAGGTGGAATGGCTGACCGTACAGGTACTTGTGGAAGTGCTCCAAGGTCTTTACTACCGCCAGTAATTCTCGCCGGGTGACGCAGTAGTTCTTCTCTGCCTTAGATAGCGCCTTGCTGTAGTAGGCTATCACCCGCTCATGGCCATCCTGGATCTGCGACAGGACGCCTCCAATGCAATGGTCGCTGGCGTCGGTGTCCACAATGAAGGCGCCTCGTGGTTTTGGAAAACCCAAAATTGGAGCAGTGCACGGGACCTTCTTCATGTGCTGGAAAGCGTGTTCGGCGTTCTCCGTCCACAAATAAGGCCGGTGTTCATCCGTTAGCCGGGTGAGGGGTTTGGCTATGTTAGAGAACCCCTTTATGAAGCGTCGGTAATAACTGCACAGCCCCAGAAACTGCGCAACTCTTTCTTAACCCTTGGGCGAGGCCAATCTCTCACAGCATGTGTCTTCTCCGTGTCTGTGGCCACTCCGGTTGCTGAGACTATGTGACCCAAGTAGTTGACTTCCTTGCGGAAGAGCTGGCACTTCTTCGCGTTCAGCTTCAAGTTGGTCGCCTGCAATCTCTGTAGGACCTTACTCAGATTCTCGAGATGGTCTTCAAAAGTCTTCCCGACGATGATGATGTCGTCCAGGTGTAGCAAGCAGGCGTCGTAAGTTAGTCCTCTCATCACTGACTCCATGAGGCGTTGGAAGGTAGCTGGTGCTTTGCAGAGGCCAAAGGACATAACTGTGAACTGCCAGAGCCCTTGGCGTGTCGAGAATGTGGTCTTCTCCTTGTCTCTCTACCTGCCAGTACCCCGACTTCAGGTCCAGGGTCGAGAACCACTGTGCACCAGCTAGCGTGTCCAGGGTGTCGTCATTCCGGGGTAAGGGGAAACAGTCCTTCCGGGTGACAGCGTTCAGCTTTCTGTAGTCCACGCAGAAGCGTTGCTCGCCGTTCTTCTTCGTCACCAAGACTACAGGGGAACACCAAGGGCAGTCAGACTCTTCAATCACTCCCCTGGATCTCATGTCCTCCAGCATGTCACGTACCGCCCCTTGTTTCGCCAGCGGAACGCATCTAGATGGTTGCCGAATAGGCCGGGCGTCTCCGTTGTCGATGTTGTGGTCGATGTCGGTCCGTGAGGCCGTAGTCGTTGTCGCCTTGGCTGAAGACGCGCTGGTATCGTCTCAGCAGTTGTCGAACTTTCTCCAGCTGCTCTGCGGTCAGGTGGTCGGCCGCCCTCTCCAGTAGGCCTTCTAGCCGGGGCCCCAGGTGTTGCGTCGGCACCGGCTCCTGTGTCTTGTCGATTGCTGTTACGCTTATCACGGGCTCGCACGTTCCCAACTCCCTCCCAGCCTGGACGTCGTGATCGGTGTCCGTTGGATTTTGCAGTCTCACTGGCACCTCCTCTTTGCACGGCAGCAATGCCCTGGCTACACATAGTCCGTTTACAGGCGTCTTCTGGTCCAGCATCATGTTCCTGATTCTCTGGCCTTCCACTGGCGCCGTCACCACCACCTCGCTCCTCGCGGGGACAACCACGTCTTCGTTCAAGACGACCCTGCAGATTCCAAGGCGCTCTTCGAGTTGACGGAGTATAATCTCTTCTCCGTTGAGCCGCATGACCTTCCTGCTGACCTCGACCGTCGCCTCGTGGCTTTGAGGGCATCCAATCCCAGAATCACCTCCTCAGCCACCTCCGCGACGAACACCCACAGACGCACGGCACTCCGTCCCAAGGTCAGCTTCAGCAGGGCCTCCTTCTCCACAGGCAAGGTGTCACCCGATGCTGTGACAAGCTGGTACGAACGGCTCGGCTTCCTTGTCGGCAAACCCTTCGCCACGTCAGGTCTGATGATGGTCGCGGCTGTCGCGGTGTCCTCCAGCACGCGGCACGGCTTCCCTCCTCACCCAATCGTCCGCGATGAGGCTGTCATCATTACGTAGGCTGACGGCGCGCAGTGTCACTCGAGGGGATGGTGGTGATGGCGCCGACGTGCCCCTCTCCGCGACGGCCCTTACTCGTTTTCCGGCTGCTCTTCCTGGTGTGGGCAGTCTCTCTCCAGGTGTCCTGGCTGTCCACACCCCCAACAAAGGCCACTAGATCTTCGCCGGCGTCCCTCGGCTGGTCTTCTGTCTCGGGTGTAGCTGACACTCCTCGTTCTCGACGTCGGGATAGCTGTGACCTAGGCCGCCTCCATCCTTAATGCTGCCGTTAGCGCCTCGTGGATGGTTTTATAATCGCCGAGCATTACCACTAGGTCTTCGCCGGCGTCCCTGGGCTGGTCTTCTGTCTCGGGTGTAGCGGACACTCCTCGTTCTCGACGTCGGGATAGCTGTGACCTTGGCCGCCTCCATCCTTAATGCTGCCGTTAGCGCCTCGTGGATGGTTTTATAATCGTCGAGCATTAGGCGCTGAGGAATGTGTCTCGTACCCCGTCAACGAATGTGTAAGCAGCTCCCCGGGATACGAACTCTGGTGGGAGGTCGACTAGGACCTTGCTATCCAGTTGCTCAACTGCCAGGGCGAACTCCTGTAGCGTCTCCCCTGGCTGCTGTGACCTTGCCTTTAGCAGGCTGCGGTGGTTTCCAAAACGATTCTCCAGGGTCTCCCAGATGTCTTTGGGCGCCGCCGTTGTCTGTACCGCGTTCAGGACTTCCGCGGCCCATCCCTGGAGGCTGGCTATTAACTGTGTGGCCTCCTCCTCTGGTGACCATTCGTTGTGCTTGGCCACTGCGTCGAATTGGCAGCGGATGACTTCGAAAGTTGACGCGCCGTTATATTTCGGAGGTTTGACGCGCGCCGATGTTGGTCGCCTCCCGGCGCGTCGGCCTTCAAACCCTTCAACCTCCTGCCGACGACGTTCTACACCATGGCGTTCAGGGACTTGACGCTGCTGTCGGCCTTTCCTTCCAGCTCATTAACGCGGTTTGCCAGGTCTTCGACGCGCTCGTCCACTTGGCCGATCCACTTGCCGAGCCCCGTGACGTCCTCCTTCACGCCGGCCAACTGTTCCTCAAATTTGGCAGCGAGGGCCTCGTTCGCAACCTTCATTTCTTCCATCTTCTCCGTGAGGAGACAGTATGATGGACTTCAAGGGAAAATGCCATACCTCCTTCAATGGCATTTGCCACAGGTTTACACAAAAGATCTTAATTGTTATATCTAGTGATGATTATCATTGGGATTAAGCTTCAGATAACTGTAAAAACTTCTGCAGCATCCCTTTTACCTGTACCTAAAGACAGTTCTTTTACAGTATAATTTTCAGTCAAGTCTTTTGATTTTTCTATATTTGGCTTTAGCACTGCTTTCACTAAAACGTTCCTCTTGGCAACTTCTAACTATATCAAGGTACCAAAATCATAGCTACTAGGTATAAAGTTCTACATTTTATAGAACATTTTATTTGACGATCAATACAGTTCAAAGGAGTATTTAAAGATTAGACCTCTCACCTGGTAAATTTTAGCCATCTATGACATATAGTCTATAAAGCATTTTTATAGAAGCTTTTGAATTTCAGTTTAATATTTAAGTGTGGCTAAAATGACATGATTAAATACTTAAACATTTAAGTTTTGCTTTTTACTTTTCAAACATGAACTGTTGTTAGTGGTCATGGAGCACCATGTCACCAAAAATAGTTAATTTCAATTGATTTATATGTAACAATGACTATTAGAACAAGCTGTGTAATATAACAGAGAGTTATCATGAAGTATAGTGAGTTTCGCTTTTAAAATTCATTTGAGTTTTAAGCTTATGGCTTAAATTTTAAAAAAAAAGGGGGGGGGGGAAATAGACATTTGTAATAAAAATAAAAATTTTAATTTATTTCAGATAATACACATATTTGGGTTTATAAATTACATTGCAGTAAACCAAATATTACAAAGAATAATCATCACTTAAATGCTGTCACAAAGAACGTGTTGCACTAGACTGAACTCATAGTAGAGTCATGGAGCACGCATTACTGAAAATAATTAATTTTTACATTTACACATGTTTGAATTAGAAAATAGATCAAGGATAGTTGCAACAAAGAATTAAAAGTATAATGGAAATATTTTCATGTTGAGTCCATGTAAGTATACTATAATCTCCGTAAAGTTTGAGAATTTGTTAAAAAAATTCATTATTTGACATGTTATAAAAGGGTCTTTTGATGCAGTTTAAAATTAAAATAAGAACTAGAAAAACATATTTAATCATAAAGAACAAACGTGGAGAAGAAGATTAAAAAGTCACACTACCATTTATGCATTATGACAAAGAACACTTTGAAACAGATTGAACTTGGATGGGAGGTTGCTGGGTCTAGTTATTACTTTTATGTTCATGTGCTTCAGTATAAACAAACAGTATTATGAGAGCCAAGCATCCACACTTTTCTTTTACAGTAAAAAACATGTATGATTATTCAGTTGTGTTCAATTCAAGAAATCAAAATTGCTTTTTGTTCCAGTTTACCTAGATCAGTAAAATTGTACCAACTAACTTAATTTCATTATTTATGCAAATATTATCTAGTTTGAAACAGATTACATATAATTTGTTGTTGTTTATGTCTTGACAGTTAATAAGACTTTCTTAATCTATTGTCAGATGTGACTAGCTGGATATGGTAGTGTTGTCTCTATGTTGTTTGTGGTGACATCTAGGGGTGGTGAGAGTGCTTTAATTGTGGGTTTGATGACTGCAATTTAAAATTCACTAACAGTGTTTGTGTTTTGTAAATCATATTTCTTCTTAAGTATACAAATTTGTTGTATATGTTGTGGTTTTAGGTTGCTATATTCAGTGTGATATAAATTGGTTGTCCAAAAATAATGTGAAACTGCAGATTTATCTGCGTTTTTGCATTTGATGTATCTCAGGTGTTATTTTATAATCTGGCTTCTAAATTTCTCTTGTTTTATTTATACACTTTTGTGACATTATGGGTAATTTATTTACTTAATTTCTGCTTTTACCTTAAGATATTGATCCTTCAATTTGTTGCTGAGTAATTTCATAAGTTGAGTTAAAGAGTTGCATCCATAAAATAAGACTCCATGGTGTCATTTACAAAAATGAAACACAATTTAATAGAAAAATTTATTAAAATAAATACAGAAAACTTTCAGCTTTTTTTCAACTTATTCACCATGAGTGAAATACCACAAGTCAGACATTTGTCATACCATGATACCAACTTTTGTGCCCTTGTGTTATAAAAGTCAGTCACGTAGAACAGTAACAACTGTGTGACAGCCATTTATGCCTCTCTGTCATTTTGAAGATGCTGACTGGACAGGTGTTTCTTCAGCTGTAAGAAAATTACTGAAAGTGAGGTCTGAGCTATAGATGAATGATTAAACAGCTACCAGCTGAACTTTTGCTAGAGATCTGCTGTCTATGGAGTAGTGCATGGCTGAGCATTATTGTGCAGCAAGACAACACCAGCATTAAGAAATTAGTGCACAGTTTCACTGTAATGCCTAACATTCACCACCCCAACTCTTGTCAGGAATCCAACAGTGAGAATGACCATCTGTCCCTTAACACTGTGCACAGTACTTCGCACACAGTCTGCTTGAATTTTGTCTTGCAGGGAGTTCCATTGTGACATCAATACATGGACTGCTGCTTAGTTTCTTGGGTACTGTCTGCAATCTACGATGATCTGTTCCAGAAAGACATCAGCATAATATGGTATCACTGCAAAAATGTTGATCCTGACTACATGTGCTGTGATTTATGTTCTGAAATTGGCACCCACCTTAACAACAGGTGATCTGTGACAATTTCATGCAACAAGGAGTAGCAAATCAGCAGAAATGACTGCTGAGTTCCATAATTGGGAAGCAACAATTCTCCTTAATGCATTACTATAGAAGCTGTTGCTTGTTATCATGCACATTTTTTTCACTTACTCAAAGTTGCTTCAAGTTCATAAAGATACCTACAGAGATGCCCCTATTGTCTCCAAGGAGTTTGCCAAACCAACATCTATCCATCATTTCATTCATCGTCCTATATGATATAAAAAAAATCCATTAGTTGACAACAGCTGATGTTAGGAAGGTCCTAATGAAATGTGATCTAGGTAAATACTAGCAATAAATGGAGCATTAAGTACCAGTTCGACTCAAAATTATATTAAGAGCCTCCATCTTTAACTGTGGCACTGTTGCTACTAAAGGAACTCGGAAAATTCTCTCAGGCGTGCATCATGCTACATCATTAAATGCAATTGCTTTATGCAATATATGGTTTTCTAGCTGCAGACAATGGGAAACTTACTTAATGAATGAACCTTATAAGTAGATAGTTTATGTAGATGTTATGAAATTTGCATCGAGTACATGGGTCAGATGTGAATTTCATGATTTTTTTTTTCTTTGTTGGGTGAATTTTGTGATATCTTTATTGCTCTCTGTTTTCCAACTTTTGCTGTTTTCTTGTCGTGCTTTGCTTGGAGAAGCCATTGTTAATTGCTGTATTAATTATATGTTTTTATTTTTGTATGTATTCTCTCTGTTAAGGTTTATAAACCAATGTAATGGGTTAAATTGTATAGGACAGCATGTTTGTGTGGGATTGGGTTGAAACTTTTTATTTTTGTTATAGTGTTTGGAATGTGTACACATTCTTTGAATACCATAATTATAATGTTTTAGCTTCTGATTACCTTTAATCCAGAAAAGGTTAGGCTCTATACTGTAATATAAATGCTCACTTCCTCTCCACCGAGTTACTCCAGAATATCAAACTATATTTCATTATTAACAAAATATGCATGGTATACCTGTTTTAATGTCTGAGTTAGAAAAAGGAGATCAATGACCTAAGTGCAAAAGTAGTTGATTTCAACTTGGGTATGATAGCCTCTATATGAACTTTCCAATTAAGATTCACATCCACCTTTGAGTAAAATTAAGTGGTCTTTCATGTCCAATATATAATGGAATGCTGAGATCCATAGGAGCTCCATAAATACTCAATTTTTTCTAATTTTTCTACTCACTACTTTACAAACTGCTCTTACAAACACTAAGGATTGATTTTACCAGTCAGTGTTAAATTTTAACTGAATGTTAAGCTGAAGTTACTGGAATTTCTGTTTCACCGAGCAATGTTAGCTTTATGTTAAAGTTAAACTCAATGTTAAATTAACATTGGCAGACTCCTGAGTTAAGGCCTGTAGCATACATTAGGAGTATGAAAATGGCTGCACCAAACTAGCTGTTTATGCAAGTTTGCTGTATTTGACATTTAAGAATGCTGTCTCTAATAAAGAGTGGACACATAATAAATGTCCCAGTTTCCGTCCGGTTGCTCTTAACCTTTGAGCTACCATGGCAATGTGCCATCATGACATTAGATTTTCCATTCTTGGAGGAGTTAAATCAACATCTACGTGCAGACCATTATTTAAAAAATTAAAAAGCTTGCCTCTCCCATGTATTTTCTTTTTTGAAATTTACAAAGATAAATTTAATGACAGGAAACTGTCACTGTACCTTTAATGACACAGTTCAGAACCATAATACTAGACAGAGAATGGATATTCATGTGTATAGAAGTAACACAAGAGCTCATCAAAACAGTGTGACCTAGGAATTACTTTTTTTTTAAATAAACTGCCTATAGCCAATAAAACCACTTGCAATTTTTCATTATTTAAAAAGTCAGTTTTGGCATACTTGCTAGACCACTGTTTTTACTCTGTTAGTGAATTTATGGAAAGTTTATAATATTGTTACATTTCTGAATTAATTGTGTATATTATAAAATTCTTGAGATATCTTTATACATCATTATTTTGTACAATCACTGACTTGTCCTAATTGGATGTGACTTGTTAATTTACAAGTATAGTGAATTGCACTATAAATTCACAATTTGACGTGTCTTATATCATAGTACTCATGTACAATGTATGATTTACAAGATGAATAAATTATCTATCTATCTAATAACGGTTTAACAATGAAGCATCGGAATCAAGTACTTACAATAGTAAGTTGCTGCAAATGCTGTGTCTCGAATATGAGGAGCCCTAGTAGTTTACCAGGAAAACATGAGTCAATTGGAGAATTTAATGTGATGATGGCATGTTGGCCATGGTAGCTCAAAGGTTAAGAGCAACTGGATGGAAACCAGGAGATCTGTGGTTCAAATCCTGGCTTAATAAAATCCCGGATTAATCAAAATCATTAGAGCCATTTTTGAGAAGACAAATATTTTCAAAAATATTTGTGTTGTATTCTAGGAAGATGCTGAACTGAAATCCAAAGTTTGTGTTTTTGAGTTATGTAAATGTAAATACACTTCTGAAGATATGAGAACAACCTGCTGATTAGAGTACATGCTCATTCTGTGTTTAATTCATAACATTGCTGCCTTGTTCACATGGAAAGCAATATAATAGATACTTATGCTCCATTATGTTTTACATTTTAAATGAAAAGGAGGAAAGAATCAATGCCTCTAAGAGAATTTCAAATTTTTCAATGAAAATACCAAAGTAAATGAATTTGTAGATTGCCCAATAAATGACCGACTTAGCAATCAGAATATAATAAATCTATATACAAAATGTTTAGTATTTTAAGTGAAAAATATGGAGTTTGTATTTTCTGAGGAGTTGAGTTGTTTCCCTTACCCTTTTATTTCTTTTGGTTATAATACTTTTACTAACTTGTTTTTCATTATATCTTGTGAATCTATAAAACTAAATATTTAAAATTTGCTTGGAAGCATTTAGTTTGTGGTTGCAATGTTCAGCATTTTTGAAGGGATCCAAATAGCCAAAGTATATATTACATACTTTATAGGAAGTAATACAAAAATTATTTGAACAATTTTTTTATAGCTATATGCTAGGTAGCATATAAAAGCTCACCAAAGCTTTTCATTTTTGTTTAGGGATAACAGATAATCATAATATTGATTGTATTAATGCGCTCTCTCTCTCTCTCTCTCTCTCTCTCTCTCTCTCTCTCTCTCTCTCTCTCTCTCTCTCTCTCTCTCTCTCTCTCTCTCTCTCTCTCTCTCTCTCTGAAGTGTTCTTTCTTTCTAGTGTCTATGTTTCTTTTTGTCCTCCCTATGTAAATTTTTTCACAGTCTTTACACTTAATCTTGTAAATGCCTGACTTTTCCTCTGGTTTTATCTTATCAGTATTATTACTGTGAAGTAGGTTTTTAATGTTGTAATTGTTTTTTGGTGCCAATGTTATATTGTATTTCTTGAATATTTTTTGGAACTTTTTTGTGGCCCAGGGGTGGTAAATAAATTTAGCAAATCTAATTTCTTGTTTTATTGGTGTGAGAGCTGTGATCTCTTTTAATCTCTTTTGAAGTTTGAATGATTTTAGTTTTTTATGTACAAGGTTTTTTCCATATCCATTTTTAATTGCAGTTTTTAAGATTTGATGGTATTCGTTTTGATATTCTTGCTGGCTGAGAGGTAGATTTACTAATCTGTGTGTGAGACTGTTGATGGTTGCATGTTTGTGTGGATTGGGTTGAAACTATTTGCTTTGATGTAATTATCTGTGTGTGTTGCCTTTCTATGGATGCCAAATTCTAGTTTTTCATTGCTTTTTTTTATTTTAAGGTCTAAAAAAGGTAGAGTACAGTCCTCTTCAGTTTCCACTGTGAATTGTATGCTGGGTTCTTGCAGGTTGAGTAGTTTCAAAGCATCATCTATTTGTTTGTAGGGCACTATTGCAAAGATGTCGTCTACGTATCTGTACCATGTTTTAAACATACGAGGGAAGGCTTTAGTTATATGTGTTTCGAAAAAGCTCATGTATAGATTGACCAACACTTCAGGCACTTAAGATACAAAAATATTGATAAGTCCGCAATAGCAGCTCATTTCTGGTCTGAAAATCATGAAATTGAAGATAGCACAGAATTACTAAAATACGTACAAAAACATAGTGAACTCGTCATATGGGAGAGGGTATACATAGGAAAACATAAAAACCAACTAATGAACTTTGAAATCCCACCAGAAGAGAATCCCACATTTAAGTTCATCACTAAATCAACAGATGGCAGCAGCAACCCCAGAATTACCCACACCGCTGGATCAAGCTTTAGTCGCATAAGAGCCGTAGATGCAAATGATGATTTGCGAAACATGTCCTCAAAATAGGTACGAAAGTGAAGCAGATGTGTAAAAAATACGACTCATCTAAAAATTAATAAATATAACTGTTTTTAAGTGGACACCAAGTTTTTGCTTGTAATAGTGGTAACATCATCACTCACTTTAACCCCCAGTATGTCTGGAGGGTCACATCTGTCTTTGGTTGATTGATCCATCGGACCTGGCCAGGAGGAGTTTTAAAGTCCATCGGCTTTTCTCACAAGCACCAATTGTGGAACATTTGTACGCCATGACAGGCCAGCGTAAGAGATGAAATAGCATTTCCTCTATTTCTGATGTAGTTATACCGCTAATGCTAAATGTCTCTAAAGGTTTGCAAACCCTAATCAAAATGCGATTTCTAAAATACTTCCACCAAGGTGCAATGGGTTCCCTCTTACTCCCTCTTTCTACAAACATAAAAACAAGCACTCACCCTGCAAAAAACTAACCCGAATAACAGGTTGAGGTTTCTAAATGGTAAATTACACACTGCTGAGTATAAAATAGTATAATATAACAGTAATAGTGCGACAGTATCTAACTTTCAAATTTAAAATATAAGCTAAAGCTTAACTATTTTACAATAG
The DNA here is from genome assembly GCA_030765055.1 of Mantis religiosa. Classification (NCBI taxonomy): domain Eukaryota; kingdom Metazoa; phylum Arthropoda; class Insecta; order Mantodea; family Mantidae; genus Mantis; species Mantis religiosa. The sequence goes on along the minus strand of CM060953.1, from coordinate 107,301,356 downwards.
ATGGCGTAAAGTGTCGTATCGCAATAGTGTGTTATTTAGAAGCTGACAAACTTATGGGGAAACAAACTCTCTATATACACAACACTAGAATAGAGAGATTGAAATCCATTAGATACTGTAGTGCCTTTATATAGCACTGTGAGTACTTCCATTAAATAACAGGATACAAAGTATTGCAACTATGTCGCGTCTGCGCTTACTTTTCTTTGTAAATGGGACTTGACACTTTTGATACCTTTTTATAATTTCAAATCATCAGCAAACACTCATATCTTAGGGTGTTTAATTGGAAAAAAGATAGAAGGTCTAAGTTGAAACCTTCGATAATCTCTTAGTTAATAATGTACTGGTGTGGCATGCAAGGTTTATACACATCATTTTGTGTATATGTGTGGCTCACGCTTTTGATGAGCTAAAGAATATTAAAGAAAACCATAAAATGATAACTTTATAATCTTAAAATGTATTAAAAATTGCCTGTTGGAAAACAAACAATGTCTTAGTAATTACCTTGATTTGTTTTTCTTGAAAATTTTACTGATACATTTCAACTGAATACTGAATTACGATATATTAAAAATACCTTTACAAACTTTTAAATTTTAAGAACTTTGCTGTCAACTGTTACGGAGTTGCACCTAGAAATATTTCTTTCAACATAAGGTAGCCCTGGGTAGGCTTAACACAAGAATTACTACTTGTAAATATACCTCTTACATCGAGGCAATACGTCATACCTGACTGTACAACAGTAGTCTTGCAATTACAGCACATCAACTATTAGCACATTTCCCATCATACCAAAGGCTAGGTTGTCCATTTCACCTTACAGTATCGATTTAAAAATTCTGCTTTCTTTCAATTTCGCGCGAGCAGGTAATTGTTTTACTTTTGGTATGATGGGACATGATGACGATGACGACGATGACGATGATGATTTATATATAAGGGCGCTCAACTGCTCGGTCATCAGCACCCTTTCAAAAACTATATCATGGCAATAGCCAAAGATAAACTGACCTAAAAATTTAAAAAATCAGAACAAAAAGGCAATAAAATACATAAGCAAAATTAGGAATAAAACCAATTAAAAGGTATAAATAGCATTTAATAAAACACAAAAAGATATAAAAACAATTTTTAATATTAACATTGAATAGCAAAACACCCCTGTCCAGGAGTGGTCGAATCAATTTGTTCCTTTTTTTCAGAGTTGGGCTAACATTTACAGCAGGTTTATCCTGTCTCAATTTTTTTAAGGCTTGAGCTGAAGATGTAATGAATCATTTCACAAAATCGCGATCCTCATCAATTAATCAGAAAACTTCCATCACTTTCTTATATATGAAGTTTTATGTTACAAATTATATATATATATATATGTATACACACACACACACACATATGTTGCTTCACTGTCAATAGCTTCGTATTTTACGTACTTTAACAAAATATTAATATGGGAGCAACATTCCAATAAACTCCCTAAATTTTAGATTTTGTGATTCTGGAACTTAATTATTCTATAAGGTGCATTGTAAAAGAAAGGAGCCGGCGACATAATTACAGAAACCAGTACCAGCATGTTAGAAATATTGGAACTGGTTGTTGAGACACTTGTCCCACTGTGACACAAGGTGCTGAATGGCTGTCTCCTCATAGAAGTCCTGGGGCTGCGATGTGATCCAGTTCCTGCATGTACAGATGGACGTCGTCGTCCGAGGTGACTCATTTGCCCCTGAACCTTTTCAAGGGAACCAAAAATGGCACAATCTCAGGGGGAGAGGTCTGGACTGTATGGAGGGTGTCCTAGAACTTCCCATTTGAATTTATGCAGGAGTGCCGTGACTGTGTTGGCCATATGAGGCTTTGCACTGTCGTAGAGCAGAATGACCCCATGGGTGGGATTGCCTGGCCGTTTTGATTTGATCGCTTGGCGAAGATTGTTCAAGGATTGCGAGTAACTTAGGCATTCACTGTTGTCTCATACTGCAGAAAGTGTATCAAAAGGGGACGATCTAGGTCAAAGAGGAACATCAGCATAACTTTTCCTGCACTTGTGTGGACGACCTTGAATTTCTTTTGGTGGTGGTGACCCTGGATGCTTCCACTGGAGATATTGCCATTTTGATTCTGGTTCGAAGTGATGACACCATGACTCATCTCCAGCCACCACTCATGCCAGGAGCTCATTCCCTTCCCTAGCATAGCGCTGCAGATGACCAAGACCGTGGGCCATTCGACATGCTTCCTGGTGTGGTTGAAGACTGTGGGGCACCCATTGGGCGCAGACTTTGCGCAAGAGCAGTCGTTCCTTTATGATGGTGTGAACGCTTCTGACGTTCAATCTGACCTCAGTGGCTATGGCTTTCACTGTCACTCGGCGGTCCTGGGTAATGAGCTCATCAACCAGCTGGTCGATGGCATCAGTAATGCAGTGTGGTGCTCCAGATCATACCTCATTGGCTAACGACATCTGTCATCCCCTGAAGCACTTGTGCTACGCCTTGATTCTTGCAAGGGACAAGCAGTGTTCGCTGTATACTTGTGACATTCATCAATAAATATCCGTTCCCCTAACCCCTTGCGCTGTCAGAAAACGATCAACACCTCTTTGTTCTTTTTTTGGCGCCTCCATTTCACTGTTTGCAATGCGAGTGGCAGCGTTAGACGATTGATGTATGCTACTGCTAGCTTTGTATAGTCACCTGACTTGCACGCGTGCAAATGCAAATTTACTGAAATCCTTACCGTAAATATAGGTTATATGGTAAAATATAGAGTAAATTATTCATTAATTGTATAGAAAACGTAAACAATATCCACCCCAACTCATCCCATTCTAACTCTACCAACATTTCATTGACAATCTCAATTTTTCCCAGATGTTTAATTCTTGATTTAAATGAAGTGATTTTAGAAGTTGGGTTTTGTGTTCTATGCTGTGGTTAAGATCTCAGAAATGTGCTGCTACTGCAGATTTATCTATTTTGTTTTGCTTGATGTTCCTAAAGTGTTCTTTTAATCTGGTTTCAAATTTACGTTTTGTCTTTTCAAGTATATCTTATTGCAGTCTGAGCAATAAGTGAAAGATTTCTTTACCAGAGGAATTTTGCCTATTTTTTAGTTTTTGATGAGATTTCTGATATTGAATTTGTTTACTGGCACCAGGGTGATGTTAAATTCACTGATAATCTTTTAAAACTTTCTGGTTGCCCATGGGTGATATGTGAATTTCTTGTATGTTTTTTGTCCTTAAAAGCTGTTAAAGTGTTGATCTCATTCAACTGCTTTAGTCTACTGAATCTTTTTATTTTCTTGTCTACCAGATCTTTATTGAAACTGTTTGTTATCGTGCTTTTTATTATTTTTGTATATTCGGTCATGTATTCCTCTTCATCCATTGGTGTATTAATCAGTCTGTGTGTTAGGCTATTGATGACTGCATGTTTGTGAGGACTTGGGTTGAAACTATTGGATGAAATGTTCTTGTTTTAATAGTTAAAATGAATGAAATTTTAAGTTTTAATAAAATATGACTCAATAGGTCTCTTAATACTGAAAAAAGTGTTCATAATTAACCTGTAAGTAACAATATTTTTATAAATACTTTCATGGAAGTGTTGAAAACAGTGTTGTTGTATAAATTAAATTTATTGGGAGTCGATTAATGACACTAAACAACACTTACTTTTAAATTTTCCCGGAACTAGTTTCAGAGGCCTTCCCTCTATCTTCTGCGGGATATCGACTGGTTCTCCTTGGTGTAGCTGGCAATATTTTGTCATCAGTCTCCTCTGGTGGCGGTTCGAGGAACTTGCTGAACAAATCTTTCTGGGGGATGTCGAAATTGAATACTTTGTTCCTATTTTTTGAAATAAAGATTTGTTCCCATGTGGACAGTTCTTGTTCCTGTTGTATGTTTTAGTAATTTTGGTTCTGGATTTATGTTGTGGTTTTTTTCCCAAAAATGTGTGGCAACTGCTGATTTTTCTAATTGTTTGTATTTTATGTTCCTAAAGTGTTCCTTTGCTCTTGTTTCTAAATTTCTTTTGGTTTTTCCAATTTAAATTTGACTACAGTCACAGCATTCAATTTTATATATCCAAGATTATTTGTTAGAGGGAATGGCATCTTTGATGTTTGAGCAAATTAGGTTTTTTAAGGAGAAATGGTTGACTGGTGCTAGTTGAATGTTTTGTTTTTTGAAGACTTTTTTGAATTTATCCTACGATGGTGCTGTTTGAGACGACCAGCCTTGATGAGGGAGCAGTGTTGCGGCAACAGGCAATAAAGTTTCAGTACAAATAGAAAACAGATGGGGGGATAGTATTTCAGGGTAATAAAGAGCCTGCATAAGCAGTTAACAATAGCGCAGTGAGTGTTCCCAAAATCGGCAAACAATGATACCCAAGATATAGGACTTGCCGGCACAGCTAGGATTTCATGTTTGGAAGGTTCTAGTGATATCTCGATTGACATAGAATAGTTGTTTTTCTTATTTGCTTGAGAAGTCTATCGAATTATGAATGAGATATATAAGCGATTGTGACATGCCAGCCAGACAGTTGTGTGTAACGAGAGTGTTGTTGTAATGAGAGCTGATCAGAACTTTCTTATTGTCATCGACCTTGGTAGATTGTGGTGTTTATATGACGTAATGTTGTTACGTGAAAATTGATCAGCGTATTTCTACGGAAATGAACATTTAGAATTTCTGCAAATTGGATTTTTAATTCTACGAACCCACAAAGTCATAATAGTCTACAACACTCTGCCTAAAACACTTGCATATATATATATATATATATATATATATATATATATATATAATATAAAATTCCCCTGCCTTATCTTCCTCCAAACTCCCATTTAATATGACACTGTATTTGCCTAAAATTTAATTAGCTTCATTCCCTCTACATTTACAATTTTATCTTTGCTAATTCTATTATAACGAACCTCCTCGTGTCTATGAACAAAACTCTCACTCTCTCCTCCTTTGAGTTCACCTCTTCTTGCATTTAAATCACCCACTATCAGAAGTTCTATCAGAGTAAATTCACTTCTAATCTCTTCCATCTCTAATTCTACCTCCCAGAGAAAAGGGGATTGTAAAAATCAGAGCTTTTTGGAGGGTAATATTTAAAATCATATGTCCCATACCTTTACAATCATTCACATTGCTCCATCTGAATTAGAAGTTCTCATCTTGCTTTTGCATATCATATTTGTTATAAACTTCCCTAAGCTCCCAGACACTCTTGCCTTTCTCTTTTTCCTCTTTCCTAATTCACTGATAAATGTGAAGCCTGGCATGTCTACTTTCACTGTATCATCTCTTCAAGTTTCAACAATAGCTAGAATCTGGGTGTTTTGTATTATAATTTTGATATAACCTATACTCAAACCTCTTAATAGACCCTCACAATTTCAAAACAATATCTTTACCACCCCCTTTCCCCCTGCCTCATCCTTTTGTGAACCCGACCTGAATCTGAAGTCCTTTAATTTTCTATGGCTTCTGAGAACAACACCAATATTATTTGAAGCAAAAGGCTAGAAACAGTGATGTATTCAACATTTGAAAGTAATGAGTTTGAATTATCGACTCATTAATTTCAAACACCAATATTGCCACTTTCCACCTTTTCCACAATTTGACTTTCTCCATGCTTGTTCACATATTTATTCACCATCGGCCTTTCAATTTCCAGCAAGCTTCCCCTCAGTGTTGATAGAATACTGGGCTGAATACTCAAGTCGCTGTCCCCTTCAATATCTTGATGCACTAGCTGTCTGTCACTTTGCATCATTAACTCGTCAGCTGAGATTCTTCTCTATTGTGAAGTCCCTTACAGCTGGTGGTGTTCTTGGTCACTACCCCTTTTCTGTACATGTTCCATTTTCTGGCTTAGCACTTCCAAAGCATAGTCGATCCTTGTACTGACAGCTTCCCTTGGCACGTCGTACAACATTCTCATAATTCACCCACTCATTTCCTACTCTCTCACTTGATTATCCTTTATTCCACTTTCCCTATCACATGCTGGTCTTCTATCTATCCATAACTGAAATTGGCGGATATAAGCTTGTCTACCTTCGGCTCTGGCTCTTTTTATTTGTTGTATTAGTTGGAACTTGAGTCTTCTTTGCTCCTCTTACAAAGCTGTATTAATAAGTATCTGCATCTCTTTCAGTAATTTAGTTCAGCTCAACACCTCATAGATCAAATGCATCATAGTAAATCTGGCAGTAGTCAGTCTTCTTCCTTGCTGTCTCCTGATGCGGTATGCATCTGCTATTTCCATCCATACAGTTTCATTTTCAACTTTGTGTCTAAACTTTTATTACTTCTGGGACTGGCCCCATCCCTCTTCTTTCCTCTTTGCCTGAGATGAACAGATTCATTTTCCTAGATGACTCCTCCAACTTATTTATTCTGGTTTTGAGACATCCCATTTCTGTATTCAATCTGGAGATTTCCTGTTTGATTTCCTTCATAGTCGAATTCATTTTATTACTTAAATGGTCTTTCATTCCTTCCATCATCTAAATTAGCTTCTTAGTGCACTTTGCCCCTCAGTAGGTCCTGGGTTCACTTCAATGCCTCCTATTACGAGTAACATCAACATAACACCTAACATTTTATGTTGTTATTTTCAAATGCTAGGCTTTGGCAATGAAGCCATTAGCTCTCTTGCTCTCCAATATTTCTGTGTAGTGGATCCGGCAGGTAGGACTTCACAGGTTAGAAGATGTTCTTCAGTCACTTCCTCTTCTTTGTTGTACAGAGGATAATTTGGACTCGTATAAATTCCTATTCTGTGTAAGTGTTTGGCCAAATAATCATGTTCCATAAGTAATCTAAAATTTGCTACTGCAGCTTTAAGCGGGATTTCTGGAATAATTTCTGGATTTTTAATTAAAATGTTCCATTTTTTATCTTTGGCTTTGTTAGATATTGATTGGTTTTGTTTGTTTTTATGTTTGTGTTTAATAATCTTTTTATGGATGTAAAGGGTAAGTTTTTATTTTTGTTCTGAATTAAATTTACACTTTTTTTGGCAAGAAAATCAGCTGATTCATTTCCAGCAATTCCACAATCCTCTGTAATATAATTCTTTTCTGTAGTTTTTTAAGTTGTTGGATCATTTTGTGACATTCTTTAATTTGGATTGACCTCATTTTATATGAACTTATTTCATATAATGCTGCTTTAGAATCAGAAAGTATGACAACAGTTTTAAATATGTCTGTTCTGTACAGAAGGTGTTTAAGTGACATATGAATAGCTGTTACTTCTGCATCAAAATTTGTTGTGTGGTATCCTGCTGGTTGATAGAATGAGAATAGGGCACACGAAATTCCTGCTCCTGAGTTGTTGTCCAAATTAGATCCATCTGTGTAGATATGTAACCTTCAGGTAGGTATCAATTGTTCACGGTTTCTAATGCTAGTGCTTTTGGTACAGGTTTGGAGGTTTCAGAGTTAGTAACTATTTGTTCTAAATCTAACTGAATATTAATTGGTTAAAAAATCAGCGGGTTTTCTTTGATTAAAATGTTTTGTTTAGAATTAGTAAGATTCAGATCTGTTTTTAATTCTATAACTTTGTGTAGGAAACTTGTTTGTGTTTTCATCTTGATTGGTTGTAGTAATTTTTTCTCCCATTTTGTTGGTTTTAACCGCAATATTTTTTCATGTTGTATTAGTGCCTGCTCCTCTAAAATTAGATGTGTTGGATAGTTCTGAGTTAAGGCTTGCATTGCCGTGATTTGCTTTGATTTTGCTGCACCAGTTATTAGTCACAGGGCCTGTTTTTGGCATACTTCTAGGTGATTTATGTTAGAACTGTTTGCTGTAATTATTACCTCTGCATTATAAACAAGTATTGGCTTGAAGAATGTTTTGTATGTGGTGTTCAGTGTTCACTTGACTTCAGCTAATCTTTTAAAATTGAAAATTTTGTTGTTGATTTGTTTACTACTGCTTCAATATGGTGTCTCCAAGATAATTTTGAATCAAAAATTGTTCCTAAATATTGTGTTTCATGTTTGTCTCAGGTTTGCTTTCTTGAACTGCAGATTTAGTTTAGGGATTTTCTTTTTTAAGCTAAATATTTGGAATGTTGTTTTATCAGTATTTATTTTCATCAAATTGTTGTCAGTCCACTTTTCCAATAGTATCAGAGCCTTTTCCATTGAAGCTTTGAATTTCTCTATTTGTGGGGAAGATGTCCACATGATCATGTCATCTATAAAAAGAGCTGTCTTTATTTCTGTGTCTGATACAGCCGAGGGAAGGTCATTGATGTAGATGTTGAACAAGAATACTCAGTATTGCACCTTGTGGGAGGCCCATTTTATGATATCTCTCCTATCCAAATCTCATCTCAACCTGCCTGTGGTGCAACCTGCGTTTACCAATAAGGCTCTGGGGACCAAACATTAGTGGTATAACTACATCAGAAATAGAGGAAATGTTATTTCATCTCTTACGCTGGCCTGTATGGCGTACAAATGTTCCACAATTGATGCTTGTGAGAAAAGCCGATGGATTTAAAAACTCCTCCTGGCCAGGTCCGACAGACCCATTAACCAAAGACAGGTGTTGCCCTCCAGACATACTGAGGGTTAAAGTGAGTGGATGATGTAATCACCATTACAAGCAAAAAAATGGTGTCCACTTAAAAAACGGTTACATTCATGCTACTTGAAACATGCCAACTTAACATTTTATTAAATTTTTAATTTCCTCTTTATTTCCATCCCGTATTTTGCGCTTCCAAATAGGCAAATTCTGACTCTATATGTCCCTATATTCACTCCCATTGTCAATCTGTTTCAGGTTACACTCCTTACTAGAGCTTTTTCGACATAACCTCCTTCTACCTGCTACAAACTTAACACTCCAACTTTGAAACTGTCCTGTGTGGACTTTGTAACTCTACAAAGCTAATATTATGGCAGTCACTGATTATCAAGACACATGGTTCACAGACATTTACATGTATGTTCTTGTCGAGTTCAGTATATACACTTGTCCTTTTACTTTCACTGCTCAGTTCCTTAGTTTTCCTTCCATAGGTGAAGAAACATTACAAAAATGAAACGTTATTAAATTAATAAACAAATATTCTCTGCCGAATTTACTATCAAATGGAGTTAACCATTCCTAAATGCGCTGCCATATTTGATCTCTTCACTCTACAGCCTTCTTAACTCTCCAATTGCTTATCTTGGACCTAAAAATATTAAGTATTGTTCTTTATGGTATCATACAATTGTAAACAGAGAACTTCAAGTCATAGTTCCATCGTACAAGGATATGATGTTGGCAGTTGTATGTTGTGTCCTGGTATCTTAACTTCAAGCTTTTAAGTCTCTGTTAAGCATTTCTGTCTTCATGGCATAACACTACTTCATGATGCCATTGCCTCTTCCTCTAGAGCACTCAGCTGTTGTACGAAGTCCTACAGAGCATAACTCATTGGCCAAGATTCTGTTCTTCATGTTCTCCATGTTCTTCATGCCATCGGTTTTGGTTGATAGTTCTGTTTTCATCTTGGACACTTGTGTCTTCGTTTCTCTCTTTACACCCTTCATTTCTGACTATATTTTCCACCAGAGATCCCAAATTCATCTCCATCTTTTTCAATTGTGGAATTTGTTATCATTATTTCACTTACCATTTTATCCATTTGAGATTTCATTTTGTCCCCACATTTTCCATCATGGATTCTTTTTCACCTCTATCTACTCTATCTTGGGGTTCATTTTTGTCTCGAACTTTATCCTGAATTCCATTTTTCTCTCTGTCTTCTTCATTTTGGATTTCATTTTCATCTCCATATTCTTCATTCCTGTCTACATTGCCTCTGTTGTGTCAATATTTGTAACAAATTGTAACATTGTAAAAAATGAGAAAACCACTTGCTGCTAAACACACTCTTCAGAGATAAGTTGAGTTGGTTACCAAGTGTTGTAGTTTATTTATAGTATTTGGATTGCTTCACTGTGATTAGCTTCAGTATTTTAAAAAGACAAATGATCAGTCAAACTGCTTCGCAGTTAAACTGTAAGTCACAATTGTAACTTAAAACTTCACTTATCTTATAAGAAATGATGACACTTTTATTATAAATTGTCTTATAAATTTTTCTTTGTCGGTTCCGACTGACAAGGTGAAAGAATTTCCATGAAATCGCAATGCTGAACAATTTATAAGAAAAGTGTCATTTCTTATAAGATAAGTGAAGTTTTAAGTTACAAATTGTTATATTTGTATATATTTGTTTGCTTCACTGTTAATAGTTTCATATTTTATGTATCTGTAAGTTTTGCAGATTACCTGTAAATGTCATTGCTGATGAATGCCACAGGATGTTGCAAACTGAACTACTTGGCATTGTCCAGTGCACTCAATTGAAATCTCACTAACAGCTTCTGCTGAAAAACTGTCTGATAGGCAAAAGCAAGGTCCTTTTATAGGATTTTAATAGAAAGCAAACATTCTGGAAATAGGAAGCTACTCAAAAGAGCAAATCAAATCCTCTGGAGTGGAGAATTGGCACACAGTAGCATTGTTCTGCTAGGGTTATTTGATTTGCAGAAGGCCTGTGCCTGTGCCTATGCCTAGGCCCAGGTGGCCAAGAGGTCACATGCCTACCCTGACAAAACCTAAAATTGAATTGAATTTATACATTCCAATGAGTAAGGACTATGATAGAATGAAGCTCAAAATTATTTACAATATTATTATCTACAATACATACATATTGCTTATTCTAGTTGTACAAATTTTGAAGCTGTTTTCCTTATTAACCTTGCTAGCTCAGCCTGCTTGGCTCCCAGGCTCCCAGTGCCATTAGTCAACAACATTAACAACAACAACATATTTCTATGTATTTCTTTCATTTTTCCCCATAACATTTTTATGCCCATCAGCTCGCTATGCATCTTTTCCCATTTCTTCTCCCATACTTTGTCCCCATGCTGCTAGCTCTTTACACTCTATTAAAATATGATCTACACTTTCTGTTTCTCCACATAATTACATAATCTTCAGTTAAATGAAGAGTGCATGGTTATTTTTGTTTTAAAGTTTAATTTTTAGAAATATAAAAGGCAATAAATTGAGGTTGATTATTAACAGTAAAATAAATGATTTCACTGGCTTTTATTGTTATGGCTATATGCTCAACAGAGGACCAATGACTTAAAATTTTAATCTTTTGTGCATGTAAATATTTCTGTCAAGTTGCAGAAACTACTGTAATTGTGATCTGTGTTCAGTTTCTGTGTTAATTTGGGAACTTTTGTGATGTGATACCTATTTCCAGGGTCCTGTTTTGCAGATTACCTGTAAATGTCATTGCTGATGAATGCCTCAGGATGTTCATATCTTCAGCTTCTTGTTTTGGCATTTACTTCTTTGCTATTAGTATATGTTAATATGCCAGTTTTAATTTAAATTAGCATGAGACCAATAATTTGGTAATCATTTTGTACCATAACCTCTCAGAAGTGAAATCAAATTATTATTTTCTTTTCTTTATAGTTTTGCAATTTTTTTTTTTTTTTTTTTTTTTTTTTTTTTTAATGTTTTAAGTCTTATTGTGCTTATTTGTGATAAATCTTAATTTAATGTGATAGGCATTTCTTTCTCATAAAATTTTCTTGTGGAATTATAATTAAAACTAGGTTATTCTTCTCTAGATTGTTGCTTAATAGTCATCCAGGAATGAACATTCTTTCCATTTTTAAGAAAACGTTTTTACTGAAATTTAACAAGTTGCATGAAATGGTTGGAGGAAAATAAAATATCAGTGTTTCATACAGTTTTTAGGGAAAAAACATTAGACCATATGTTGGTAATAGACAGTTGTGCACAAATAAAAAGTGGTAGGGTTTATATGATATTTGTTGATGTTGAGAAGGAATTTCATACTATTAGGATTACTATGGAGGGGATTCAGCACCGAAACCTGTGGTTTATTGTACCTAAGCCCCAAGTGGGGCATCTCCGGAAGGAAGGATGAGGTGAGAGGAGACAGGGCAGCTAACCCAAGGTGTAGAGACACCTGCTGACACTTCTACCCTGAAAGAGACCACCGGATGAGAGATGATGTGAAATGATAATGGAAATAAAATGGAGGGACAGGAAATTGGAGGGATGTAATTATCCTACCCAGCATTCGCCTGGTGACCCGGTAAAATACCTGAAAAAAAAAAAAACAATGGGTCAGGTAGGTCGGCCACGGGAACTGAACCTGGGCCTCCCGAATGTGGACCACAGACGAAACCACCTGAGCCATCCTGCTTGGTTCATTTCACACTATAAAGAAACACTGTGGATAAAAGTAAATAATAAAGGTATGAAAAGTGATTCATTGATGCAGAAGCTGTATAACATTTGTTTGGCATTGAATTACCAGATTATAAAAGTATATGGACATATGTGTAAATTTGGTGATATTAAACCTCCATATTATAAAAAATGAAAGTGCCTGATGATGCTAAACATACACTAAGTGCTTAGTGAATCATAAACAACACTCTTTAGGGACTGGTGCACACACTCAAAAGGGGGGGGGGGACTGAAAACTGAACAGCATAGTTGCATCTTACAACTGAACTCTATTCAACTGCAGCTGTTCTGAACTGTTCATTGGCACTATCCATATTATTATATAGGTCCTGAATAAAAACCAAGCTTTCTGGAAAAGGAACCTACTTGAAATGTCCAAGACAATTCTTCTGAAGTGGAGAAGTGGCACGCAATAGTCAATTGTTCTGAAGGCAGTTGTTCCATTAGCTGCCACTAGGCCTTGTAGATGGATGGTCTGTTCTCTTAGAGTTGACAGATAACTTTGATGGTGTGAGAATATTCATGATAATTTAGAGGAGATACAAAGAGAAAATATACATTTACCAGTGATTAACCCCAAGGACGTGTCAGAGTTAGGTACCCTGTTGCTGAGTTTATTTGAATTGAGGAGTGAAATAGTGCAAAATGTAAGGCAGCAAATAATGAGTAGGCTTTCATTAAAAATGATTAAAAATAAATCTGAGGAATAAACCAGGTTTTGAGAAGAAGTTATAATTAGAGATACAATAGTTGAATGGAAGAGAAATAGAAATGGTAAAATTGGATACCATTGATTAGATTGGATAAGATTAAGTTAAAATGAAGGTTGGAGAGAGGGAGAGAGAGAGAGAGAGAGAGAGAGAGAGAAAGAGAGAGAGGGAGGGAGGGAGGGAGAGAGGGAGAGAGAGGGAGATGCACTAAAATTTGGTGTGCAGATGAATGGCAAAATGATAGCAATAAAATCAAACGACTTTCTGTAAATATACTTCAACTACTTAGAGCAACACTAAATGGTGCAGCACAATTGCAGTTAGGTAGATTGCCAAAATCAGGTATATTCAAAGAATATCCTGTAGAGGAAAATAATATCATTAAGATGTGTTCAAGTAAAGTGTGATTTCAAGTTTAAGAAATTCTACAATAAGTATGGGAGATTTATGTTTTAGTAGGGAACATTAAATTCGAAGTTTTAGTGAAAAACTGAAGGACACCTTCCAGTCTTACATAAGAAATGTTTGTCACTTGAAGGGAAAGTTTCATCAAGGAAAAACCCTAATATTAGAATAAAAAATGAAAATGTGAAAGTGTTGAGTCATAAAAAAAAAACATTTTTGTGAAGAAGTTGAGAATCTGATATGGAGATTTCACCAGAAATACATGTTTGAGATCCATGGATCTCTGTAAAATATGAGATAGAAAGAGAGAGAATGAGATTTTCAATAAATTACAAACTTGATATTAAATTCAGTGTCTTCCAAAAATGTGACAAAGATTTTCAAAATTTTGCCAGCAAAACTTTGCAAAAACTTTTTTTTTCTAAACCTTGGCTAAAAATTTTGATTATTAACATGATAAATAAAATGTACCTCTTGAATTTCCTAGGAATAGAATATGAATTTTGTATTATTTTCTGTAACTGTTGAGCCATAAAAAGTAACTTAGTGTCCAAAAAAATTATTATGTGTTTCAAATGGGATTATGTTTGTCCTTGAGCACTACTGGGTGAGCAACCAATTGGAGTCCTGCAGTGTTGTCGTATTGCATTTTCCCTATGTGGTGTGTGACTAGTGCCAAACTAATCATTCTCAAATAAATACTATTTGTGCTAAGACAAAAATTCAGATTTTGCCAAAACTGATCCATGTGGAAGGAAAGAGTAATGTTAACCAGGCAAAAAGAGCACCAGAGGAACATAAAGTTGAAACAAACAGAAAAATATGCAGTGTCACACCATTTTTGGACAGAAAGCACAACATTGGCCACAACATTAAACTGTTAAAATCTTTAAGTACACCCATAGAATTGGATATTTTTGAAAAAATATTCATAACCAAAAACCGTGATAAAGTTATAAATTTTGAAATCCTGGCATTAAATGAAGTATTAAAAGTTAGTGCCCCTAATACCAGATGGCAGAGGGATCAAAACTCCGTAGTAGTGGAAGAAGAGAAATGTTCATTTAGTCACCAAACAGCTGAGGATGAGATCGAATGATCTTGAAAACGTTTCAATAATACAACAAGTAAGTGAAGTTTGAGTGTAAACATAGTGACTCATAAATCAAACTCAAAAAAAAAAAAAGATAGTAATGTATTTAACAGAACCGTAAAAGCGCCATATCTTTAGCTCAAATAGTTTTTCTAATACAAATAAATAAAGTAGATACCATTATATTATAACAATGTATTGCGACGTAAGCGCTGTAATGAACTTCATTATTAGTTGGCATGTATGCGTGAACGTATATTTGAAATTGCTCAGAGCTGAAACGTAAACGTTTGACATGACGTGATAAAAGAAATATGTACTTTTAATATGCCAAGGTGTTTGTTAAATTCGATGAGAGGAAACAATACCCTTCCTGCTGGTCTGGCAGAACGTGTCTGGTCACATTATATCGTTGTTTATGAATGGTTCTTAATCTCTATTTACTCTAGAGAGTTCAAAGCAGTTCTATTCAGTTACTCTTTCATGAAAAAGTGTATCAGCTGGATCAATAAGATACGATCCACCTTCCCCCTTAGTACTGCCAGAACAATCCAATTTAGTTAACGTGGGCTCAAATTATGTTGCAAATAGAAAAAATGGTTTTAAACTGATTGACGTTGAATGACTTATTAATGAAGAAATTAACAAGGAGCACAACAAGACTGGGAAAGCTGCGTGAGACATCAGATAAACTACAAGAAGATGACTTTTGGAAATAAATAGCATGTAATGAAATTTTGGAACCTATCATCATAAAGTTGCAGCATTCAGATGATGAAGACAGTGACAATGATGAATTATCTCTTAACATAAGTAACATTCACAGCTATACGGATGCACCGCTGGTATTTTCATTGGATTAGAAAAATAAGTAATTCATAATCTATAAATAATTTTAAATTAAATATTTAAACCATTTGCATAATAAACAAATATCCAGTTGCAATTTTGATTTCAACAACTGCATTATTATAAAACTTTGGAAAATTCAGTTTGCGTTAGCGCCAAGAACACTCGCAAATGTGCGAGAGAGAGGGAAATATTAAAAAGGTGGGGATAACGAGGTGGCAATGCTGACAGCTCTAACACATCTGATTCCTTACAGGCAAGAACTCTTCCCATTTGAAACACATAATGTATTTCTTTAAAGCAAACAAGTTCTTTAAATATCTAGTTTTGTAATATCAACTGTTACTGAGATATCCTTATTGGCTTGAATTTTGTAATATTTTAGCATTTCGTTTTAAGTACTGCCAATCTTCACTTGTTTCTCACAAAAATGAATGAATGAATTGTTATGAATTATCATCTCTCACAATTACATAATTACTCGTATAATGCATATGGTTTATCTATAATAATAAAAAAATAAAATTAAATTGCTTTATAATACTGTTTATTTTCTTACTTGTTTGCTTGCCATTTAAAGTTCCAATATATTGTGACTTGAATTAAAAGTCCAATTTGCAGAAATTCAAAATGTTTTTTATTTTCATAGAGACACACTCTGTTCAATCCTTACGTAACAGAATTGTCACATACACAATCTACCAAGGTCGATGATCACAACAACAGCGTTCCGAGTATGTCTGTTTGCAACATCAGCTCTCATTACAACAACACATTACAGCTGTTTACTTCTGTTACGAGTCACTCTTGGCGAGTCATCACCTTCTTAAATACCTCGTTGATACATCGAGATATTTCTGGAACAAACAAATAATGGAATGTTCTATCACCTTCCAGAAGCGTAACTTAATCTGTGCCGGCAAGTCCTTTTTCTCCGCTATCTTTATTTGCCGGCTCTTTGTGTACACAAGCCGCGCTGTCATAGCTAAGGGGTTCGCGACAATATCCAAACTACTGACTTCTTGAGTATTGATGATTCCTAACGCATCACTTGTTTCCAAAAACCATTTTACATCATTTCATAGCTGTTGCGATAACTTACTCTTGCTCGAGTACCTATCAAGTTGTATCTGTGCTGGTGCATTTGGTGATGCTACCAGTCAACCTGAAACAGTTTTCAAAAGCATCTCTTAATTTTGTTCATCGCTTTCTAAGCCTCATCTACTTCCTATATCTCAGAAAATAAAAGATTTTATTTTCTATTGTGGCTGTGTATATTTGTTCAAGTTATTTGACATTTATGTCTGATCATTTTCTTAAATATTATTTTATAACGTTCATGGCTGTTTTACCTTTTGCTGCAGTCATTCTTTATGGTCACTGCAACTTCCATTGTGCTTAATCAAATTTTCTTACCACAGGTTTCTCTTTCATTTATCTGCCATTTTCCTCATTGCATAATTTATTTTGCATTTTATAAACCATAATTTTTATTTACAATTTACTTTTAATTCCCATTTTTTATGAAAACTATTTAGGTACTGTGTGGCCCCGCCTCCGCCACACCCGGTGACGATCATCCGAAAGGGATCTACGTCGCCTCCCCTACCATGCACTAAGCCACACTAAAGTGATGGGTAGGACAAGTGGTAGGTGGTGTCCGGTACTGCCGAAGCAACCCGGATGTTAGTGGGTGATTACTAAAAAGACGTCCGCATGCAAGAGAGCATACGAGCAGAGTGGGGAAATAGGTACTGGCCATGACCCAGGCCCTGGCCAGGGACCTATGGTTAGTGGTGGTTAGTCATGCTCATGCAGAGGAGCAAGGTTTAGGTGTCATGCTTAGAGTAATCTGTGGTACCGTACCTTAATTGAGGCTTCAGCTGGAGAGGGCGCTGAGTCTTATATTCTCTTCGACATCTGCCGATGGTCCTGAAAAATAAACCTAGGAGTGGAGGGGAGAGGAATGTACATGGGGGGGATGCTATACATCTTATTTACATTTATTTTACATACATAATCTTCTATATTTACACTGATTTAACTATAGTAATTCTTTTTCTTTTCTTTTTTTTTTTTTCTTGTATTACAATTATTTTTACCTTCTTTTTTTTTTACATATTATTACTTCTCCACAAGATATGGAAAAAGGAAAGCTTTGGAATTTTTATAGTATTAATAATTGGTAGTGGACACTATCTTTAGATCTCCTCCAGTATGTCAATATAAAAGCTGAATAACATTAAATTATGTTCAAATCGTCGTCAAATCTTGTATTACTGTGTATAAATTAAATTATTTTATTGTCTAGCAGTTTTACCCAGAACTCTGTTGATATGTCATATGTTCTGTTTCTATACATATATTACTCATCATTCACTTTTCAATTTTATTATAAACTTTGTCTATCAGTTTCTCTAAATCAACAAATGACAGGTATTCCCTTCCCCTTTTATTGCTCAAGTATTTATTTGCAGTTTCTTAACTATGAAGATATTATCTGATGTTCTCTTGCCTGCTCTGAATCTGCTTGAAAGTTCATAATTTCTTATCCTGCTGTACCCAGTTCTGTAATTCTTGTATATTAGCTAGCATGCCTGTAAAGATCTTACTTAAAATTGAAACTAAACTTATCCTTTCTTTTCTTGGAAGTGTTGAAAACAGTGTTGTTATGATAAATTAAATTTATCTCGACTCCCTTTAAATTTAAACTTATCCTGTTGTTTCCTGGATTACTTTTCACCTTTTTCCTTATATGTTGTTACTATAATGCTTATTAGCCAATTCTTGTTATCTCATTTGTCTCCCATATTTTATCAACAGTTTCATAATTTAACTGATATTTGAAGAAAATTAGTAACAGTGATGTACAAATTAATTAATAAATATTTTATAGTGTGCTTTTCACACATTGTCACTTCGTAATTTATAGGGCCTAGTTTCAGGAGCAGTTGCTTCCATTTTCTACCATGAAGGTCTGTCCATTGTTGGTTGTAGTTGCCTGCAGCCTTCTCTATGGTGATGGAACAGTGAACTTCTATATTAAATTATCAACTGGTGGGATTTCAAAATTTGTTTCCATATAAAGATATTCTCCCATGTTGTAAGTTTGTTGTGCCTTGGTCATGCTTTTTAATAATTTCAAATTGGGTCAAGGATATGCTTTTCATTCCAACATGGCAAAATGTTACTGCTGACATCTTCCTGTTTCAGTTTGATGTTTGTAAGATCTTAGAAGTTCCTTATCATGCTCTTCAATTGGATTATTCAACCAAACTAGTTGTTCCCTTATAACTTTGAAATCAATATTTCTATGTTTGTATCACAGTATTCTGAGGTATTAATGAAAAATAACAGCAGTAATAACAAACACTCTGTGGAAACGTTGAGTCAGACTGAAAAATTCAATGCCATAGCCGGGATTTGAACCACGGATCTTCTGGTTTCCGTCCAGCCACACTACCATTGTGCTACTATGGCCAACGTGCCGATATGACATTAAATTCTCCAACTGACTCGTATTTTCCCGGTAAACCACTTAGGAGTTCTCATAAACACATGAGACAACTACCTTAATGGCGACTTACTACATGTAAGTACTTTAAGGCCCGGGCTTTATAGTTAACCACTATTAGGTTAATTAATGGAAATTAATTATTCTTTCACACTGGCCGTGTGTAGGCTAAATTGTGGAAACGTTGAGTCAGACTGAAAAATTCAATGCCATAGCCGGGATTTGAACCACGGATCTTCTGGTTTCCGTCCAGCCGCACTACCATTGTGCTACTATGGCATTGAATTTTTCAGTCTGACTCAACGTTTCCACAATTTAGCCTACACACGGCCAGTGTGAAAGAATAATTAATTTCCATTAATTAACAAACACTTTTTCCATAAATATCACCTAAGGAAAACTATAGTACTGACTTATTCTACAGTTCTTTTTCCTCTTTCATTTGATTTCCTTGTCTTTTGTTACAAAACACTCTAAACTACTTGATGCCCAACTTGTTCTTATATTCACACTATTTAAACTATAGAAGTCAAACCCAGTTATTTCTCTATTTATTTTATTTTCCAACCATGTATCCACTACTTGTATTGACACTTATTGTATTTCACCAGTACATGCTTTCTCTAATAGGCCTTCCATATGCTAGCTTACTGTTGATAACTCAAATCCCTATACTGTGCCTTCCCTCTCAAATTTAAATTGCTCTAAATTTACCTGCTTTCTTGTGTGCACTTCTTGTTCGCACATGATCTTTCACTTCCAAAGTGCTACATACAAGCACTGAGATAAGGCTTAAATCATCTTTCTTCCTCACATCTAAACCAGGTAATGCTGCGAATGCCTCTCTCCTACAGTCTTTGATCAGCTTTGGTGGTGGTTGAACTGATCTTCTGAGTGGCATCACTGAATGGCACATTTTCCCCAAAAAGTTTCCGCTGAGCTGAAAATGATACTGTCTACATCACTTATGATGTAGGTATGGATTTGCTCTGTTGCTAAATAGGCAAGTCATTTATCCATTGTATGTGAAATCTTATTCCCATCTGATGTAATCTAATGCTGATGGTTCTTATTTTACTCCCTCATTCCACAGATCAACTCCTTTTACGAAAGCCTTTTTCCTTCTCTTGCCTTCTTCACTTCCATTAATACTATTGATTTAAATTCCAGTTGCTTTTTACCCAAAACTTGCTCTGAGAATATTTTTGTGCCCTTTAACTGCTTGCTGTTTCTTAATACTTCCCTTTTAAATTTCATTGTAGAAATTTTAACATTTATTGATCTCAGTCTTAGCCCTTTTCTTCCAATCCTAAAGCAAGCAGCTATCTCCTATTCTATAATACTTAGTTTTAGTTTCTCTTAGGAGAAGTCCTTGGTGTCTTGCCAAGCTTGTTTATCTCTTTTCTGTCTATTCCAAAAGTAGTTAGGTTTAGCTTTCTTTCCCTTCCTCCCATTTTTCTAGTCAGATTAGTCTTCTTTTGCACTTCCTTATCTCTTTATTTACTTTTATTTTGAATTTTACTGTTGATGTACTAATCTCTTCAAGTTTTTCATTGGTTTTCTTATCTATTCTATTTTTCATGTTCTTTATTTATTTTATGCCTTTGGTGATAGTTTTTAGCAATTTACCTATTTGTTCCATTGTTGGTCTGTGACTTGTTTTGACTCTGTCAGTTGTAAGTAGAGTGAGCATCACAAATTTTCCAAAACCTTCCTCGTGACATTATTGCTCTTTTTTCAGGCACTCAATTCTATTGGCATTAAAAACGTTGATTCTGATTTGGAAAATGTTTATGGGTTTATACCCATCTTCTTCCAATTCAAGCACGTGTATATGGCAGTCAGGTTTTAAAATATGATTATTGTTAATCTCTTTATACTTATAGTGAAATGCGTAATGAAAGTGTTTATGGAAGCCTTTATTTTAATTAAGTTGGAACCACAGAGTGCAAGAATAATTTGTAGAAACTGTGTAAAAATAAATTATAATTGGTGAATGAAGTCTGTGAAGGTAACATAATGTTTTTAAATAATTTCTATATGCTAATAATCAAAACCATTGATAATTATAAAATGCTTTACCATGTTATTTTATACCAGCATTCGAACATTATTGTAAAATATCTTGAATTTCACTTAGAGAAAGGGTTAAAATATAGAGTATGCATAGGTGTTAAATCTTACTGAACTGGCATAAGTTGATGTGTAAATAGCTGCAAATAGTAGAACTTCAATTGTATCTCAGGTTTTTACCGGCTCACTCTATATCTTTATGAAGTAAATGAAAAAAGTTGCTGTTAATACAGAAATAGTTAGAGTTAGGAATACTGATATGAGATTTATGTCTCTTTTCCTTAAACATGCTGCATCATAAGTCGTGAGTTGACAAATTTCAAGCTAAGGCAAAAGGGTAACTAACTTTAAGAGACAAAAGTAAATGGAAAAAAAAAACAACATGCTTTTGTGACTACATATTGGTCTCTCATGCTAATACTAATTTTCAAAACTGCTTTTGTAGATTTTAGTATTTATGTACATATATCTGTTTCTGTTTAGAGGTAGGCTAATTTTAAATTCTTGTTATTTCAGAAGGTGCTGGTAAGAATAATGTTTGTAAATTTGTTATACTGTTGGTGCACTGTGTTAAAACAGAGGTGAAAATTTTTTAATTAATGTGTCTGTGTTTGTGTGTTTTAACATTTGCATTGTTTTCTCTGTTTGGGTGTCAGGAAGGCGCTCTGTGATTATCCCCGGACCGACCGTCCTCCATAACAAATAGTCATGTGACTTGACTGACAGACTCACATGTGTTTGTGCATCTGAAGAGAATGTAAAATAAATTGGGCCACCGGGGGTGATGAACTGTAAAATATGTGAAAAAAAAGCAGCTTTTCAATAAAAAGACTTTAATACAACCATATCAGCAACATAGACAGGGGATATGTAATGTGAGTGATAACATTATGCACGTTGCACATCTATGTTGCATGTCAACGCTGATCTCCGGACACAGGGCTCTGGAGCTGGCGGTTGTGGTCTCAGTGCTCCCTCCGCTAGCTGTGCTACGTTTCTGTTTTGTTTCAATATATGTAAAAAGAAAGAGTAATTTTTATAAAAAAAATCATAGTTCAACCCCATAAAACAGAATTATTAAAACAAAGTCCTATTCAAAGACTTATGTAGTTGTAAGTCATTCTCCCTCTCTGTTTCTCTTTTTTAAACCAATATTTGGAAAACATTTATTTTTGAATATCTTTATCAGCTTACATTTCATTTATGATGTGATTTTTTGATGTTTTCTGTAATTTTTTTTATCAGCCATCTACCATTAGGGTAATGTTGTTCACCCCTGTTGCTTGTGGAAGGTTTATCTGTTTGTTTTTGGAGGTGGTTGTGGAACTCTACAGTGACTTGATTTGAAATATGAGCTTAGGAATAAGAAATAGTGAAAATGAAATATAAAATAAAAAATATACAAAATTTATAATGAAAATGTTCTCATCTATGGAGTAAGTGTTTTCATTATGAATTTTTGGCATTTATGTTGCAAACTATATTACTGACTGAACCTTTCAGATTATTTTAATTTTTTGTCAGAAAAACGTTATGGAACGTTACCTAAGAAAATTAGAGTACCTTAAATTACCTCAGAGTAGGAAACAGATGCAGAGAATTCCTAAATTTAAGTTAAAACTAACCTAATGCTATGTTATGTGGCTTTTACTTTCATTACGTGCCTTGTTTTTATAAATCAATTCTATAAATGGTGTAGGAACTATGAATAATAAAGACTTGGCACAACACTACATTAGCCCATCAAACAAGTTGTAAATTGTCATACTAAATTCTTTTAGGGCAAATGTTGTATATATATACTATCACTGCAGGCTTCCTGTGCAATCATTCTGTTTCACCCAGATAGTTCATTTAATAGCTGTTTAAAAAGAAGTGAAGTAATTTGTTATTTGTTTTAAACGTGAAAAACTTGTTACCATTCTGTGTATGAAGGGTATTTTCCTAGTCCTTTATGAATGCACTTTAACTGAGTGTTTGTTGAATGTTGAGTTCAGATGGATGTTTACTTGTGATGATGATTCTTTAATTAAGCAACAAGTTTCTTAAGTCTTTATACCAACTTCAAGTGAAACAGAACAGCCAAAGTTTAAAATTTCATAGTTACCGAAAAAAATAGTAAAAGAAAAAAAAACTGACTATTATTATAACCAAAGATGTGTCTTAAATGTTTCTGTTGCCAAGTTGACTTCTATGTGTCTGTTTTAAACCCACCATTGTTGAGCTGTATAACCAAAACTCTGTTATGTACTTAAAACAGAAACAAAACTAAATGGCACAAAGGCACAAATCATAATAAGAGAGGCTGAAAAAGAAATAATTCTGATTTGTTTTTATGTTTGTGCACAAATGCTCAGTCAAACCAATGCAGGGCACAAATATTTAGAAAAATTATAATTTCATATAAGAACTCTAGTTTATAACTATTTTGTGATAGTATAGCAGTTAATATATTGTAAAAGTTTTCTTTATTTCTCTATTTTTCTTTTCTTTTTCAAATATACTAGTCTGGTGTTCTTTAAGAGGTAATTATTTGAAAATTGTCGCTAGTATATTAATAAGCATGCCTTGCATTGGAACTGTGTAAGAGTCTATAAATGGTGTTATAACTTTATGTTAATTTTTTGTGGGGTGGTGTTCACAATACTGCATTGTTTTCTTTGTTTGCCATGTTCAATTATTTGTAGGTGGATTTGTTGATTGTAGGGTTAATTATGTAGAAAAAGTGTTTATTTTTGTTTTAATTGTAATGTGTTTTATCTGTAAACATATAAATGTTATATGTTTAATTTCTTGAATAGCTCCCATTCATTGGTTCATAAAATGTTAAAATATTCTGTGTATCAATATGTAGACATTGCACATACATAAGATGGGGAATTTATTTCCATATTTCTTGAATGACAATAATATATTTTCTTTTGTTTGAATATATTGTATAAATTTGTGTGTGTTTGATTGTCCAATGTGACATTTTTGTGGTGACATTATAGAGCCAATGAAATGGGTAGCAGAAGTCTATTCCTTCTGTGTTAACATGTTACTATGTTGGTTCTTTTTCTGGAATCATTGCAATGGCTATATTAAAAGAATTTAAAAGTTTGTGTAAAGGAGTAATCTTTGTCAGGAATGTGTTGTGATAAATATCACAGTACTACTATATTGACTACACTTAATGCTGTGCTTAATGCTAACAGAAAGTGTAGTCATTTAATCAAATAGAAGAATTAAAGCTGATGTTGGTACATTTCTACTCAGTAATCACAAAAACAGTTTTTAGATACTATTTGAATTAATCATGATGTTTAAGAATATCTATATTTTATCAGCTTTCTTTTCTGTTTGTGAATGTACATGGATATTGTTTTGTTAATTGGGACATGGCCAGTTGATAGTTGCCAAATTATTTGTTTATTACTTTCATCTAAACAATAGCCAGTAATTATTTTAATTTTATTAAGAATAAATTTCTTACTAATAATAGAATTTGATCAAAAGTCTATAACAAATTAAAGTAGAATCTGCAAGATTTCCATTAATTATAGAACATTTGACATATGAAACAGCTTCACAGCTGCTAAATGTCAAAAAGTTGCACATAGAAATTGCACACTGGGTTGTTATAAATATTAAAACAAATACATAAATGTGTTGCTGAATAAACAGGACTGCTTCAAATTGCATTTTCTACTCGTACACTGAAAATAATAATTTCTTATAGCTTCTGTTTATTACTATGCACAGCTGAAGTTGGGGAAAAAGAAAGAAAGAAAGAAAGAAGAAAAATGGTCTATGAAATCTCAGGAACAAATCGTAGCCGCCATGTTTGTTTCTGTCCATGTGAAATTAGCACAGCAGTTTGTGTACCTCGCTCGCGCCAGTTGACCATGTTTTACTGTTTGATATGTGACAAAGAGTGCTCACAATTTGCATCATGAATATTTGTGTAAACTTGAAAGAAAAAGTAGACACAATATTTAGTTTTAAAGAGAGAACTATTCACAGTGTAAAAGAACATCTTTATACCAATATAGCCAAATAGAATTAAATATTGTGATTATTTATAAATGACTATTCAGTGTAATGTAAATGGACAGCAGCATGGAGAAGTTAAAATGAAACCTATTTTGGAAGTACAAATTATTGTTTGCTTTATTTACCTTGTAGCTCCCTTTCCACAAACACCTAGTCTTCTCAAATCCTTTTAACACAATAGTTTTTTTTTTTTTTTTTTTTTCAATGATTTTGGATTCAGTGTTGTTTCACAAAGTTAGAAGAATCTACCATTCCAGTGACTGAATGGTCCAAATTAAAGTAAACTGAAAATAAAGAACAAAAGGTATAATCAAAATACACTACAAATAAACTAATTCCAAGTTCATCTTTACTGTAGTAAGGCCCAATGATGATATCATGTCCTATTGCACACTAATGGCTTTACCGTAATAAACTCAAATTATTATTTGAAGCAAAAGGTTAGAAACAGTGATGTATTTAACATTTGAAAGTAATGAG
Organism: Mantis religiosa; assembly: GCA_030765055.1. NCBI lineage: Eukaryota > Metazoa > Arthropoda > Insecta > Mantodea > Mantidae > Mantis > Mantis religiosa. Next base: position 107,275,825 of record CM060953.1, on the reverse strand, counting down.
TCGGTAATTCAAACACAAACATCACTTAAATTATCCTTACTTGGACATGTTTCAGAGAACAGTTTGTCCCCATCGTCAGTAGTTATCCGCAGTCGGATGTTTGTGTTTGAATTAACGACTCATCACTTTCAAAAACTCAAATTATATAATTCCTTTCTTGGAAGTGTTGAAAACAGTGTTGTTGTAATAAATTAAATTTAAAGGGAGTCGATTAATGATACTAAACAACACTTATTTTAAATTTTCCCGGAACATATTTCAGAGACTATTTTGGAGGCAAATAGTCCCTAAAACATGTTCCGGGAAAATTTAAAAGTAAGTGTTGTTTAGTGTCATTAATCGACTCCCTTTAAATTATTAAATTAATAATTAATAATTAATAAATTAATTTAAATTTGAGTTAAATTAGCCCATTAATCCAAGAATTCATGTCATGTGCTTGTTGTACCCATCCAGCATAACACGAAATTTATTCTATAAACCAGATACTTAAAAAATAATTTTGGTATGTATTTATAAGAGTCAAAACACAGAATAGAAATCTGTATTTTAAATTTCATACTTGTGCATGATGATTAAGTTGCATGAGGTGTACAAATAGATCCAATTCATATATCTTTCACTGAATGGACATTCCTTCATGATCTGTCACTGGTTTCTTATAGGAATTTTGTCAAATGCCATATATATATATATATATATATATATATATATATATATACTTATTTTATTTTCCCATTTCTTCCTTTATAATGAGATAAAATTGAACCAGTTTTCACCATATTGCATGTTTTGACACTCTTTTTCCATAAAGTTCATGTAACACTTTTGCACTTGTTCCTCCATCTAGATTAACTCACGTAATTGAAAATAATTCAAGAATTTTTTTCATAGGTATGATTATGTTTTTATTGTTACTCTTACAGTCTTCTTTACCAAACACCAGAAGTAATTATTAAATTTTAGATGAGTCGCATTTTTTACACATCTGCTTCACTTTCGTACCTATTTTGAGGACATGTTTCGCAAATCTTCGTTTGCATCTACGGCTCTTGTGCGACTGACGCTAGATCCAGCGGTGTGGGTAATTCTGGGGTTGTTGCTGCCATCTGATGATTTAGTGATGAACTGAAATGTGGGATTCTCTTCTAGCGGGATTTCAAAGTTCATTAGTTGGTTTTTATGTTTTTCTATGTATATCCTCTCCCATATGACGAGTTCACTATGTTTTTGTACGTATTTTAGTAATTCTGTGCTATCTTCAATTTCATGATTTTCAGACCAGAAATGAGCTGCTATTGCGGACTTATCAATATTTTTGTATCTTAAGTGCCTGAAGTGTTCTTTCTTTCTAGTGCCTATGTTCCTTTTTGCCCTTCCTATGTAAATTTTTTCACAGTCTTTACACTTAATTTTCTAAATGCCTGACTTTTCCTCTGGTTTTATCTTATCAGTATTATTACTGTGAAGTAGGTTTTTAATGTTGTAATTGGTTTTTGGTGCCAATGTTATATTGTATTTCTTGAATATTTTTTGGAACTTTTTTGTGGCCCAGGGGTGGTAAGTAAATTTAGCAAATCTAGTTTCTTGTTTTATTGGTGTGAGAGCTGTGATCTGTTTTAATTTCTTTTGAAGTTTGAATAATTTTAGTTTTTTATCTACAAGGTTTTTTCCATATCCATTTTTAATTACAGTTTTTAAGATTTGATGGTATTCGTTTTGATATTCTTGCTGGCTGAGAGGTAGATTTACTAATCTGTGTGTCAGACTGTTGATGGTTGCATGTTTGTGTGGAATTGGGTTGAAACTATTTGCTTTGATGTAATTATCTGTGTGTGTTGCTTTTCTATGAATGCCAAATTCTAGTTTTTCATTGCCTTTTTTGATTTTAAGGTCTAAAAAAGGTAGAGTACAGTCCTCTTCAGTTTCTACTGTGAATTGTATGCTGGGTTCTTGCAGGTTGAGTAGTTTCAAAGCATCATCTATTAGTTTGTAGGGCACTATTGCAAAGATGTCGTCTACGTATCTGTACCATGTTTTAAACATATGAGGGAAGGCTTTAGTAATATGTGTTTCGAAAAAGCTCATGTATAGATTGGCCAAAAATGGTGATAGCGGTGATAGACAAATTTCAGGACTAGCTATGGGAAGCCCGCTATCACCATTTTTGGCCAATCTATACATGAGCTTTTTCGAAACACATATTACTAAAGCCTTCCCTCATATGTTTAAAACATGGTACAGATACGTAGACGACATCTTTGCAATAGTGCCCTACAAACTAATAGATGATGCTTTGAAACTACTCAACCTGCAAGAACCCAGCATACAATTCACAGTAGAAACTGAAGAGGACTGTACTCTACCTTTTTTAGACCTTAAAATCAAAAAAGGCAATGAAAAACTAGAATTTGGCATTCATAGAAAAGCAACACACACAGATAATTACATCAAAGCAAATAGTTTCAACCCAATTCCACACAAACATGCAACCATCAACAGTCTGACACACAGATTAGTAAATCTACCTCTCAGCCAGCAAGAATATCAAAACGAATACCATCAAATCTTAAAAACTGTAATTAAAAATGGATATGGAAAAAACCTTGTAGATAAAAAACTAAAATTATTCAAACTTCAAAAGAAATTAAAACAGATCACAGCTCTCACACCAATAAAACAAGAAACTAGATTTGCTAAATTTACTTACCACCCCTGGGCCACAAAAAAGTTCCAAAAAATATTCAAGAAATACAATATAACATTGGCACCAAAAAACAATTACAACATTAAAAACCTACTTCACAGTAATAATACTGATAAGATAAAACCAGAGGAAAAGTCAGGCATTTACAAAATTAAGTGTAAAGACTGTGAAAAAATTTACATAGGAAGGACAAAAAGGAACATAGGCACTAGAAAGAAAGAACACTTCAGGCACTTAAGATACAAAAATATTGATAAGTCCGCAATAGCAGCTCATTTCTGGTCTGAAAATCATGAAATTGAAGATAGCACAGAATTACTAAAATACGTACAAAAACATAGTGAACTCGTCATATGGGAGAGGATATACATAGAAAAACATAAAAACCAACTAATGAACTTTGAAATCCCGCTAGAAGAGAATCCCACATTTCAGTTCATCACTAAATCAACAGATGGCAGCAACAACCCCAGAATTACCCACACCGCTGGATCTAGCGTCAGTCGCACAAGAGCCGTAGATGCAAACGAAGATTTGCGAAACATGTCCTCAAAATAGGTACGAAAGTGAAGCAGATGTGTAAAACATGCGACTCATCTAAAATTTAATAATTTTTCGCTTCACTGTGGTGTTCCAATACAGTTGAATCTCGAGATACCAGAAGTAATGATTAATAATTCTGCCAATAATCTTTTCTTATTGAGTTGCAAGTGCAACATAACATTCAGCATAATGTTATAAATTATAGTAAAGTATAGGACAAAATTATAAGGTTAAGCTGGAACCTCCCTTTACTTTATTATACTTTTTCAAGATATCTCATTTTCAGACATCTGCCTGTTTCAGATTCAGCTAATTATAGATGTTCAGCATCTGCAGATTCCTAATTTTAACACAGCTTAGAACTTTTTTGAAACCTAAATTGATTTTAGATAGACCAACAATTGTAGAGGAACTGTTTTAAATGGAGATGTGTTATTGGTTCCATTGAATTTTACAGATTATGTATTCATTAAAACAGAAGATTATAATGACAAACCAAAAACTGCCACATGCTTTATGAGAAAATATGTTATATATAAACCAATTACATATTATATACAAGTTATTTGTGGGTGATTTTCTAAGATGAACTTCTGACGGTGATCTATGCTTTTAAGCTTAAATATGACTTTATGATTACGATCAGAATTAAAGCATGAATCAATATCTAAAAGAAAAAAGGGAAAAGTTATATTTGGCATTTAAGAAAGCTTACAATCACATTAACTTCAAATATTGGTAAATATATATATATATATATATATATATATATATATATATATATATATATATATATATATTTGTCTATATTGTATATATTTTATATATTGTGACTTTGGTGGGTTCGTGAAATTAAAAAAAAGTTCAATTACACCACTCAAAATGTTCTTTATTTCCACCTTATTCCAATATCACAATTACAATTTAATGTACACAATTACAATTTTGCCAGTTCGTCTTTACACGTACACTCAGCGCGACTACACGTCTGCCCGCCGCGACTCGCTCAACTCAACTGCCCGGCTCACACTCACACAACTCTGTCGCCTCGCTTGTCTCGATCAGCCCCGAAGCCTCTCGAATCTTCCATTTATGGAGGGGGAAAACATTCTCGAAACTTTGTGCACCTTCGAGCGGTAGGAGGAGGGGTAAACAAAGACCCAGCCACCCCTCCTGTCTCCCTTCCCTCCGCCGGCCTACATTCACTGCTCAGCATCGCGGGCTTGCCGTTTATAAGGAGAATGCATCCTCTGTGAGAGTAGGAGCAGGAATATAAAAATGTAAATAAATATATCAATAAATAAAGATATTATGGGAAATATATGAGGCAAGTCCTGTACTATTGAATCTGTTCACGATGATGTGCTAACCGTGACAGCAAAAAGTAATAATTACTTGCAAGTAATAAATATTGTCACAATTGCTGAGTTCCTATTTGCAGATAATTTAGTTGTAGGATCTATCTCAATTGGTTTTAAGTAATCCTTGCAACAAATAGGCAAGTTTTCCAATGAATAGAAATTCCCAGTAAACCAGAAGAAAACTCAAATTACATGATAGAAGAAATATTGAGTGAGTACGAAAAGTGAAAGAAAGAAGGTAAGGAGTATAAAGTGCTTTGAAATTGTATACTTTTAGAGGTCAAAATTGTTGGGGTAAGAAAATGGGAAACAGAAGTTGACTTTGGCGAAAGGAAAGGAGCATTGCAGCAGTTAACGAGTGTAAATAGAAAATATATCATGTAAATATTAACTGGCTAGAAAAAAATATATAATATGGTAGTCTAAGCAAAACTACTATATGGAATTGAAATATGGGGCCTAGGTGGTGGTTGGAAAGTTGTGGATCTAGTACACAGGAAGTTCTGCAGGATCTGTTAGGTCTCCAAATGCAACAATAAAGGACTTGCCTCAAATTGAAATGGGACATGTGGAAAAGAAATGTGTAATTATGGAGAGAACTGTTAAATATTGATATAGAATATTAAATGTAGACGAAAGCAACATGTTAAGGCAATGTTTAGATTTTCGAGAAAAGAATTTAAGGAAAAATTAGTGCCATTAGGTAATGTAAACTATTGGAAAGTATTGCACTGAGGAAAATTCGGAGGAGGGAAATGATGTAAAATGGTTTTTGGAAACAAGTGATGCAGAGTTTTGAAGGTACAAATTGTTAAATAACATATGGTAAAAGGGATCATTAGAATCATATGTACAGTTTAAAAAACATGGCAAACAGAAGTGTATATGGACAAATTTAAATGAAGAACAAATGGCATTGCTTGGGTACAAGTGGGTGTATGAAGACTAAAGGGTATGAGAAAAGGTCTCCAACAGAATCAATGCCCAATATGTGGAGCAAAGGAAGATGTAGAACATATCGTTTTTTAATATAAAGGAACAAAGCATTGGAGGAAAGTGTTCAAATGGGAAAAGGTTGAAAATAGACAAAAAGCTAGCTTTAATTAAGCTCTTTAATAAGGATAGCAAGAAAGTAAGCGAATACTTCACTAAAGTAAAAAAGAAATGGACATATTCTGCAAAAAGAGAAGTGGAAGAAAGATAAGTTTACGAGTTGTTTTATGAAAAGAAGGTAACTATTGTGCACTTTTATCATCATCATTCATTATCACAGGGCCTAGACTTTTGTGAAATGTCTTTTTTCTGAGTGTTTAAATGATGCAGATTAATAAAGGCATTGTGCTATAAATATAGGTAATTAAGATGCACTTTTTCTATGGTTTTCTGATAGTCATTTTTAAAACTTTATTTGTAATATTAGGTCATTTTAATTGCTATTTGTACTTTTATTCAATATTTCTTTAATAATCTATGGTTAAACGTTTATTTTTATGTGCTTTTTGCTATCTTGTTTTTTGTGCTCTCGTGAGCACAATGCATGCCTCAAGAAAATGTAAAACCCTTTCAGTGCGAGAATCTTTGGATTTGTAATCTTTTCATTATCTCAAGAGAGCAGTGTTTCTGTATGGTCCTGTTGATTTCTTGCAGTGCAAAATGCCAAAACAAAAAGTGTGTAGTGCTATCCGTATGACAGTATATAACAGATTTTGATAAGTATTTTCTACTAATGGGAGTGTATTATTTTGCAAGGTATGCAAAATCAAAGTCACTGCTGATAAACATTTCACAATAACAATATTGTAACTTGGTGGGTTCGTAGAATTAAAAGACAGAGTTGCAGAAATTAAAAGTCTCCTTTATTTCCATAGCAATACACTGTTCAATTCTCACGTAACAACATTACATCACACAATCTTCCAAAGTCGATGACAATAAGAAACACTTGCAGCTGATTACATTAGCTCTCGTTACAATAACACTTCCAGCTGTCTGGTTTCACAACAACTGCTTCACAACTACCACTGTCCTGTTAGCGTGTCACAATCCCTCTACGATGTTCCGAGGTGAAGTCGTACTCCTGCAGCCTCTGGACCCAACATGCTGTCTGGCCTTCCAGGCCTTCTGTCCTACAGCTCAATAGTCAGGTTAGTGCGGAATGGTCAGTCCTCAGGTGGAATGGCTGACCGTACAGGTACTTGTGGAAATGCTCCAATGTCTTTACTACCGCCAGTAACTCTCGTCGGGTGACGCAGTAGTTCTTCTCTGCCTTGGATAGCGTCTTGCTGTAGTAGGCTGTCACCCGCTCATGGCCGTCCTGGATCTGCGATAGGACGCCTCCAATGCAATGGTCGCTGGTATCGGTGTCCACAATGAAGGCGCCACCTGGTTGAGGAAAACCCAAAATTGGAGCACTGCACAGGGTCTTCTTCAGGTGCTGGAAAGCGTCTTCGGCGTCCTCCGTCCACAAATAAGGCCGGTGTTCCGCTGTCAGGCGAGTGAGGGGTTTGGCGATGTTGGAGAACCCCTTTATGAAGCGTCGGTAATAACTACACAGCCCCAGGAAACTGCGCAACTCTTTCTTATCCTTTGGTCTCTCACAGCCTGTGTCTTCTCCGGGTCTGTGGCCACGCCGGTTGCTGAGACTATGTGGCCCAAGTAGTTCACTTCCTTGCAGAAGAGCTGGCACTTCGCGTTCAGCTTCAAGTTGGTCGTCTGCAATTTCTGTAGCACCTTACCAGATTCTCGAGATGGTCTTCAAAAGTTTTACCGACGATGATGTCGTCCAGGTATAGCAGGCAGGCGTCGTAGGTCAGTCTTCTCATCATTGACTCCATGAGGCGTTGGAAGGTAGCTGGTGCGTTGTCGAGAATGCGGTCTTCTCCTTGTCTCTCTGGTCTAGAGCTACCTGGCAGTAGCCCGACTTCAGGTCCAGGGTCGAGAACCACTGTGCGCCAGCTAGCCTGTCCAGGGTGTCCTTAATCCGGGTTAAGGGGAAGCAGTCCTTCCGGGTGACAGCGTTCAGCTTCCTGTAGTCCACGCAGAAGCGTATCTCGTCGTTCTTCTTCGTCACCAAGACTACAGGGGAACTCCAAGGGCTGTCAGACTCTTCAATCACTCCCCTGGATCTCATGGCCTCCAGCATGTCTCTTACCGCCCTTGTTTGGCCAGCGGAACGCGTCTAGGTGGTTGCCGAATAGGCCGGGCGTCCCCGGTGTCGATGCGGTGAAGCACTTTGTCCGTGCGGCCGTAGTCACTATCACCTTGGCTGAAGACGCGCTGGTATCGTCTCAGCAGTTGTTGAACTTTCTCCAGCTGTTCTGCGGTCAGGTGGTCGGCCGCCCTCTCCAGTAGGCCTTCCAGCCGGAGCCCTCGGTGTTGCTTCGGCACCGGCTCCTGTGTCTTGTCGATCGTTGTCACGATGACCACGGGCTCACACGTCATCTCTGTTCCGGCCTGGACGTCGTGTTCGATGTCCGCTAGGTTAAGCAGCCTCACTGGTACCTCTCGGAACGGCAACAATGTTCTTCATTCGCTGTCCTTCCAGTCGCGCCGTCACCACCACCTCCTTTCTCACGGGGACCCACGACTTCCTTCAAGATGACCCTGCAGATTCCAAGGCATTCTTCGCGTTGCCGGAGTATGACCTCTTCTCTGTTGAGCCGCAGGACCTTCCTGCCGTCGTCGACCGTCGCCTCGTGGCTCCTGAGGGCATCCTCAGCCACCTCCACGACGAACACCCACTGACACAGGGCACTCCATCCCAAGGTTAACAGCAGTAGGGCCTCCCTCTCCACGGTCAAGGTTTCAACTGATGCCGTCACTAGCTGGTATGGTCGGCTCAGTTTTCTCGATGGCGAACCCCTGGCTACGTCGGGTCTGATGATGGTTATGATTGCCCCGGTGTCTACGAGCACCCAGCATGGCTTCCCTCGTACCCAACCATCTGCGATGAGGCTGTCATTCATCCGTCGGCTGACGGTGTGCAGTGTCACTCGAGGAGATGGTGTAGACGGCGCCGACGTGCTCCTTGCCACGCCGGTCCTTACTCGTTCTTCCGGCTGTTCTTCCTGGAGTCTGTCATCTTCGCGGCCAAGATGCTATTTGCAGCTTCCGTCTTCGTTTTTAATTCAATCTTCATTTCTTCCATCTTCTCGGTGATGTCGTCGTCCTGCTTCCTGACACCAATTGTAACTTTGTGGGTTCGTAGAATTAAAAGACCAAGTTGCAGAAATTAAAAATCTCCTTTATTTCCACTGTTCAATTCTCATGTAACAACATTACATCACACAATCTTCCAAGGTCAATGACAATAAGAAACACTTGCAGCTGATTACATTAGCTCTCGTTACAATAATACTTCCAGTTGTCTGGTTTCACAACTGCTTCACAACTACCACTGTCCTGCTAGCGTGTCACAATTCCTTTTATATCTGCATTCATGATTATCAGACTGTTCTGTCAATCACTAGGCATCTAGTTACATAATTCATACATTCTATCACCTTCCAGAAACGTAACTGAATCTACTCAGCGAGGCCTTTGCCTCAGTTAACTTGCTTGCCTGCGTTACCTGTTTATGCAAGCTCGTTATCTCCGTGAAACCTATCCGTCTATTGTGGGCCAAGCCGCCTTATCGCGATCGGGTTCGCGACAATATATTGAGTGCGAGAAACATTTGCAGGCTCTTCAAAATGTGAACAAAAGAAATGTGACTCAATTATTGTTACAATAAACTGCCTCTGCATCAAATAGCAAATCTTCTTTATTTTTTAAAGAATTATATGAAGTGTTTGCCGGTGCAAATATTCCACTAGGAAAACTAAACAATTCTAAACTACATGATTTCCTTGAACACCATACAGGTTCTGTTTCAGACAAATCAACATTGCATAAATGAAGTTACATGAAACCATATATGAACACATTAAACCATGTGTGGATGGAAAGAAAATTTATGTATGAATTGACAAGACCACTGATTCAGAAGGACATTTTGTAGCTAATTTAGTGATAGGTATAGAAATAAACGGTCCTGGATCTTTCTACTGGCCTCAGAAGCTTTAGAGGTAGTTAACCACACTCAGATATACAAACTGTTTGATAAATCCATGTATTTAATGTGGCCTAATGGAATACAACAGGAGTGCATGCTCCTCTTCCTAACAGACTTATATGGTAACGGCAGCAAATTCAATCAAATCATTTTACAGTAAGTTATTGCATGTTACCTGTTTGGGCAATGCCTTTCATAGAATTGCAGAGATCAGATCAAAATTTTCGGAAGTAGATATACTAGTTTCCACAGTAAAGCAGTGGCATGGCATTAATGTTGCTTCCATTGTCGCTGGCAACAGCTAATAAATGAAAAAAGTGTATCCAAATTTTACATTATTCTTTTGTTCAAAGAATAATGGAAAGTCCAAGTGATTTCACTTTCAGATTTCAATTGCATTAATTCATGCATTAATTTATGACCAACCCACCAGGACTAGTCTGTGATAGATCCCTCGAGACTGATCGTGTAACATCCTCCAGTTCTAAATAGCTCATTATGTTGCCAGTGGCACTCACTGGCAAATTCGAAGCATACAAATTTGTGTGGAATGCCAGTGACCTTGCGAGGCAACGGAGGCTTTAAGTATTTGTTTATAGAACAATTATTGCCAGTGCAGTGAAATGGCAAACCTTGCATCTTAGTGTTAATTCTTCACATATAACAGTAATATGGTGAATGATTTAATGTTTAAAGTAAAATAACGAGAATGGCATCACAATTTACCGATAAAAGTGACTGTGTTAGTGTGATTGAAAACCTTTTAATTTGCTCCTTGAGTTCACATTCTTTTGGTGAAAAATGTCACATAATTTCAACAGGAAGGCCAACTCCGGATCTTAATTCTTTAAAAACTAAATCAAATGATCACAAATCACATGATCATACTTTAATGTTGATCATTCTTGCCACCAGTGCATCAGCAGAACAATCTTTATCAGTGCTCCGCAGAATACACACTTATTTAAGAAACACTCAAACTCAGAATAGACTTCATCTCTGTCCTTGTTATCAGTGGAAAAGGGATTGTTTAATAAAGTTAAAGAGCAAAAGCAAGCAACTTTTCAAAACTCTGTCACTGTTTTCTTGGAGAAGAATCGGCACATTCAACTAAAGTACAAATAGACGCTGAAAATTGGAGAAATTATAAACACATTTTAAGTAAGGCATGTTGCTATAATTTTTATTTATATGTTTGTGTTTTTTTATGTTATGCAACAGCCTACATAGTATTAACCTGAAAACCCTCAGAATTCGCAAATGCTACTCCCCAAATTAAGTCTGAAGCTGCCAGCAACACTTATGAACCACCTATGCCATGCCCCTGCGGTAAAGAAAATCTTTGTTAAAGCTCTAACCTGAACTAAATGTTTTAAAGACAAGGCCCATGGTGTAGCTTTATCCCCAGAACCAATTTTGACACGTTGGGTCATGTGGTTGACAGCTTGCATATATCATTGTGACAATTTTCATATACTGCAAGAGGAGTAAATAGCTTTGTTAGGTCAGATATTAAGGCAATTGAGAGTGCACAGGATCTCTTTTCTGATTCTAAATTGAAGGTAAATTCGCGTGCATTAAATCAAATTTGCTGTTTTTGTCAGAAACCATAACTCTTTTAGAAAAAAGTTGTATGCCATTGGAAAAGTCAGTGAAGTTAGTCAACAGTGTTGCAAATGCTATAAACAATGTAAATGGAGAAGCAGATAGAAATTTAAATCGATGTTAGACAAAAATAAAGAGTTCCACACAGTGTGTCAAAGAACCTGTATTTTGTCAGGTAAAAAATTCAAAATTGATATTTTTGCTGAAGGTTTAACAGCCAGAGACATAGTGTTTTTGAAATATGCAGCTGTTACATCTGTGGAGCTAGAGAGAAGTTCCTCCAAATATAAAAGTCTTAGCTGATAATTGGTGATCCTTCACTTTTGATAACTTAAGGATGACTATGGTGTTGTATTGCAATGGCAACTAAGGTATGTTTAGTTAATAAGTTTTCATACTTGTTTAGTAGAAATGACATTGACCTAGTGATAATTATTAATTTATTATTATTGATGATGATGATGATGTAGATGATGATGATGTAGATGATGATGATGTAGATGATGATGTAGATGATGATGTAGATGATGATGATGTAGATGATGATGATGATAATAATTTATTTGTCTGAGATCAAGTACATTGAGTAAGACATCATCATGGATAAAATACATCGTCATGGATGAAACACAATGGCATCAGGTACATATGATGTGAATTCACTAAGTTAATAAAAGGATCTTAATAAAAGCCAATGATAAATTTTTCTTTTAAACAGAAAAAGGTACATTGTTTGCATTACAACAAAGTTTGTTATAGAAATTAACACCATTGTAAAAACAAGTACTGGCTGTCAAGTGTAATCTGCAACTAGGAATATGTAATTTAAAATGGTTTTTCGTATGGATACTGTGAACATCAGATCTCAGTATGTACTCGTATTTGTTTTTATGTATATACAACAAAACAGAATAGATATATAGATTAACAACAGTTAAAATTTTCAGTTGAACAAACAGTGGTTTACATGGCTCGGTTGAACATTTATTCAACACAATTCTTAATGCCCTTTTCTGACAAATTAAAATATCCTTAATGTGAGGGGAGTGTTCTCATAAGTGTATACTGTATGATATATGAGTGTGAATAAGATTAAAATAAATATTTTTCAAATCATCAAGTGGAAAAGCAGGTCTTCGTTTACAAAGTAAAAATATAGTGCTAGTAATTTTATTACATACTTCAAAAACTTGGTTTTTCCATGTGAGCTTGGTGTCGAGTTTAAAACCTAGTAAATTAACGCACTGAGAAGTGCTGGTAGACATTTTTCTTAACCCAAGGTACATAAATTGAGTTTTATTTTGATTCAATAATAATAATAATAATAATAATAATAATAATAATAATAATAATAATAATAATAATAATAATAATAATAATAATAATAATAATAATAATAATAATAATAATAATAATAATAATAATAATAATAATAATAATAATAATAATAATAATTAATAATAATAATAATAATAATAATAATAATAATAATAATAATAATAATAATAATAATAATAATAATAATAATAATAATAATAATAATAATAATAATAATAATAATAATAATAATAATAATAATAATAATAATAATAATAATAATAATAATAATAATAATAATAATAATAATAATAATAATAATAATAATAATAATAATAATAATAATAATAATAATAATAATAATAATAATAATAATAATAATAATAATAATAATAATAATAATAATAATAATAATAATAATAATAATAATAATAATAATAATAATAATAATAATAATAATAATAATAATAATAATAATAATAATAATAATAATAATAATAATAATAATAATAATAGCAATAGCAATAGCAATAGCAATAGCAATAGCAATAGCAATAGCAATAGCAATAGCAATAGCAATAGCAATAGCAATAGCAATAGCAATAGCAATAGCAATAGCAATAGCAATAGCAATAGCAATAGCAATAGCAATAGCAATAGCAATAGCAATAGCAATAGCAATAGCAATAGCAATAGCAATAGCAATAGCAATAGCAATAGCAATAGCAATAGCAATAGCAATAGCAATAGCAATAGCAATAGCAATAGCAATAGCAATAGCAATAGCAATAGCAATAGCAATAGCAATAGCAATAGCAATAGCAATAGCAATAGCAATAGCAATAGCAATAGCAATAGCAATAGCAATAGCAATAGCAATAGCAATAGCAATAACAATAACAATAACAATAACAATAACAATAACAATAACAATAATAATAATAATAATAATAATAATAATAATAATAATAATAATAATAATAATAATAATAATAATAATAATAATAATAAAAACATTAATTGAAAACCAGTGTTGAGTTCTGTTAAGGATTAAGCTAGACAAAATGTCAAGTTCACTTAAATTAGCATGTCTAACTCGAAGTGTGGTGTCATCAGCATACAATATAGGCGAGTCAGAAAAATTATTGGAAAGATCATTAATAATAATCAAAAATAGAAAAGGACCAGGAACGGAACCCTGGGGAACTCCATATTTAATATCCAAGCAAAGAGAATTATTGTTACCTATAGATACAAGTTGCTGCCTATTTGACAAGTACGATTTAAATTGCTCAAAACAATTACTTGAGGGACCATAACACTCTAATTTGCGAATCAGTAACAAAGGCACAATGGAGTCGAAAGCCTTAGATAAATCTCAGACACAAACTTTTTTTCTTCAAAAGCTTTAATCACATATTTGACAACATGTTCAAGAGCCACAGAGGTGGATTTACCAGATCTAAAGTCGAATTGTAATGGAGATATTAAGTGATTATTCTCAAAATAAGGTTAAATTTGACCATAAATTATGTATTCAAATATTTTTGTGAACATGGGTACCGAGTTAATCGGACAATAATTCTTTAAATCTTTAACATCACCCTTTTTATGTATAGGAGTTACTCTTGAAGACTTTAAACATTTTGGAAAAGTACCTTGAGTTAAGCATTAAATTTGTTGGGGGAAATATCTAAAGGTATGTTATGTTTTGATCTCTCAGTGTTAATTAATGACCAAGTAGCTTTGGATTTGTTATTAGCTGATTCAATATAATGAGAGTATGTTCTGCCTTTGGCCAATTTCACTTGCTTTTTGTATTCACTATTTAGTAATAAGTATTTTCAGTTAATGTCTTGACTCTGTGTGTGCTTGTACATATCATAATATAACATATCTTTACCCTTTAAAGACTTTATGTCAGCAGTATACCAATTAATTTTCTTGGTTGTAAGCTTATTCATTACTGATCTCAAAGGGAAATATGAAGTAAACATATTAGTGAAAACATTTAAAAAATCCAAAAATACTAAATCTAAGTTCTTTGAAAGATCAAATAGAAGGTTCCAAATAATTAACAATATAACCCAAATGAAAGTATCATAATTATTTGCAGAATAGACCCTAGAAAGAGTATAAGTGAGCTGCTCATGTTTTAAAATATTACACTTTAAATTACAAAGCAGGGCAAAATGATCAGCTATATAAAGATTGATTATACTGGTGCTAGAAAGACTCTGGTCAAGATCAGTTAAAACATAATCGAGTGAAGCATCCTGCCGAGTAACAACCAAGTACGTCCGCCCCACGTTAAGTTATATCGGATGGTGAATGAATTGGGTGAAATGATGCTCAAATGAGTCAAGGGTCCATGGAGCTTAGAGTTACCCAACATTCGTCTTGAAGAATAAGGGAAAACCCCGGAAAAAACTTATCTAGGTAACTCACCCTGACCGAGATTCGAACTCGGGACTTCTTGAAAGTGAACCAAGGACATGAAATGACGATTAAAAGATCGTAATATATTCCTGCAATACCTAGCATTATTAGAATCCAAATTAAAATCCAAATTCAGATCAGTGGCACATATGATGTTTTGCTAAAGTTTGATAGGTAATTCAAAAGATTTTCAAAAATAGAGAAGAAGTTCAAAATATCACCACTAGGAGACCTATATAAATAAATAATGACTATGTTTGTATCATCTAAGATAACAGCACAAGGTTCACAGCATTTTTCCAAACAGAATTTGGAAACATCAAGTGGACGAAATTTGATGTTATATTTTAAAAGATAGAACTACCACCATTCTGAAACAATGTGTGACAGCATGCACTACCCAAGACATAATTAGAATGAATATAATACTGTATTTCTTGAATAGTTAGCCAGTGTTCGTTTATACAGATTACTTCCAAGTTAAGATTTTCAATTTCATTTTCAAAGACTGCAATTTATTTCTAAGACTTTGAACATTAATATGCAAAAGATTAAAATTATCACTGTCATAATTAGTGCCTGAATTTGAAAATTTCACATGATTTATTTTTGTGTGGGGAACTGACCTTTTAGACGTATGAATAAACAATGATGAATAGTGACATTGCATGGCCACACATCGGCCTCCATTAAGCTATCCTTGTAAATAAAGTCAACACCCAGTTTAAAACTACTGTTTAAACATTTATATTCAAGTTTTTCCACAGTTATATTAATATCAGGGAAAGCTTCCTATAAATAAAAGAGTATAGAAGTAACTGGAAGGAACATGTTGACAGGATGAATGATAGCCCATTCCAAAATTAATTTTAGATTACAAACCATAAGAAATATTGGCAGACTAAGAAAAAGATGGATACAAAACTTTTAATTTAAAATTTATGAGACCGGAACAAGCCTTGATGGCTTAAACCGTGAAATGATGATGATAGTAAAACTAATAATAAAAATAGTAAAAATAATAATAATGATAATGAGGGTGAGGATAAAAACATTAAATCTTTGTTTTCTTTATTTCTCAACATAATCTCCAGAAAAGCTAATACATTTGTCGTATTGGTGTTCTAATTTAATTGAACCATCTCTGTAATGCGATTTATCATGGTCCTCAAAATAGCTGTTTATCACATCAGTGACCTCGTGTTGCTGTAAAATCTTTGTCCTCCAAGAAATATTTTGAGGTTCAGGAACATGTGGTAGTCACTGGGTGCTTGATCTGGTGAATAGGGTTCAAACAATTCAAACTTTAATTTCCAAATTTTTCCCATTGCAATGACTGATTGATGGGCTGGAGCATTGTTGTGAAGAAACAAGATTTTTTTCTTTGCCAAATGAGATCTTTTTCTTTTAACCTCATCAGTCAGACGTTGCAGTAAGCTTGCATAGTAGTCAGCAGTGATACTTTTACCCTTTGCAAGTAATCAATAAAAGTAATTCACTGTGCGTCCCAGAAAACACTCACCATAACTCTGTTAATTGACAAAATTGACTTAACCTTTTTTGGAGTTGAGTCAATTGGCACAATCCATGCAATCAAAATGACTGTGATTTACTTTCTGGAGTGCAGTGATGTAACCAAGTTTCATTCATGGTAAAGAGCTGTCTCAAAAATTCACTGTTATTTTTACGGTAGATCTCCAAATTCTTAACAGAAACAATTTTTCTTTGCAGCTTTCGATCAGGTGCCAACAAATGTGGCACCCATTTTTACAGACTTATGCAAGCCCAAAACATTACTTAAAATATTACATATCTTTTGACATATTACATATCTGCCTCTGATATCACAAACAACTTTAATCTCTGGTCTTAATCTGCAAATTTTTTCAATGATCTCTGGAGTTGTCACTTCCAGAGGCATCCAGAGCAAGGCTCATCACTAGTGCTTGTACATTCCATTTTAAACTCTGCAACTCACCTTTTAATAATTCAATGTAGTATCCATTTCCTGCTTGATTTCTTTAGTCATTAAGCCTTTCAATTGGAAGTATTTAATCATTTTTCAAATCCTCCATTTTCTTGAAACCACTGCACTTTGTCTTGTTTAAAATGCTGTCATTCAAAAACTAAACAATCTATTGGCATGTAACTATGGATACAAGCTAGTGTAGAGTTAAACTCTATGATGCTATTCTTCAAACTGGCCTAGTGGTGTCATGTCTATGTGAGTTCCGGGACTTATCAGCCGACCCTCGTAGCTTCTCAATGCATGTGCATAATGAAAGGAAATTACTAAAAATGGCCATTTATATTATCATTTTGAAGAATATTTTAGTAAGCAGTAATATACCAGAGCTGTAGCAAATACACCTATTAGTATGTACATAATGTTGAAGTTTAAACTTGTATAAATAAAATATTTTGTTAACAAAGCTCTCATTTAACAGATTTATTTCAGTACCAGTGAGTTCTGAAATTTCAGCCTATAGGAGTTCTTTAACATACCAGTATCTACTCTAATAGGGATGTTGCTTTTAAGCACCCACAGTCTGCGTCAGGTTTGAATCCACAACCATGGGATCAATAGGTCAGCCTTTAATCACTGAGCTAAAATTGTAGATATGTAACCATAAAACAAAAATTTATATATATATATATATTTATTTATTTATTTATTTATTTATTTATTTATTTATTTATTTATTTATTTATTTATTTATTTATTTATTTATTTATTTATTTATTTATTTATTTATTTATTTATTTATTTATTTATTTATTTATTTATTTATTTATTTATTTATTTATTTATTTATTTATTTATTTATTTATTTATTTATTTATTTATTTATTTATTTATTTATTTATTTATTTATTTATTTATTTATTTATTTATTTATTTATTTATTTATTTATTTATTTATTTATTTATTTATTTATTTATTTATTTATTTATTTATTTATTTATTTATTTATTTATTTATTTATTTATTTATTTATTTATTTATTTATTTATTTATTTATTTATTTATTTATTTATTTATTTATTTATTTATTTATTTATTTATTTATTTATTTATTTATTTATTTATTTATTTATTTATTTATTTATTTATTTATTTATTTATTTATTTATTTATTTATTTATTTATTTATTTATTTATTTACTTATTCATTCATTCATTCATTCATTCATTCATTCATTTATTTATTTATTTATTTATTTATTTATTTCTGCAGCAGGTAGAAGAACTTGTACTCCTCCCAAAAATGTGATACCTAGATTTCACTAGAAATACTAGTTTTGAGGCTGCTTGAATCCCCCATGATGGACGTGTAGAGCTTAACTTAAAATCAAGTCAGATAAATGCCAAATTTGATATTTGTTCAATATCTTTCAAGAAAATCCTTCAACCCAAGTTGTATTTTATTTGGAACATTTCTTGTTTTGTTTTATTTTGTTTTCTCAAAAAACAGCTACGATTCATTAAATTATTAGGCGATTAATTTTTTTTTATGGGGCATATCAAATATATATCTTAAACTTTCTGAAATCCTTTTCATTCAGAAGTATTTTGTGTAGTTTTATATAAATGGCAAATCATATGAACTTTACATATCAATGCAGAGTTTTGTTAAAACATAAATTTGTGTATAATACATTCTTATGGCAATAATAACATTTAAGATACTGTTATTATTTTAAATTTAAATTACTTGAATACTTTTCTCAAGCTGCCATGCATGGTTTCTATTCTCCACTTTTCAGCAGTTCTTAGATGCCAAAATTTATTTACACGTTTAGTATTTTAATCATTTATTCTCTGATATAACCCTTCCATTTAAAAAAGAAATGAAAGTTCCCTATTAAGAAGTAGAATTACTAGACTTGGTTAAGGCTGAATCTGCTCATTCATGTGCAGCATCTGAAGACATGGCATGAGTTAATTTCATTAATGCCATGAGTATTCCTAATGCATGTACTGTTTGCATTAGAGCTATAAATTGAAACAATTTAATGTTATACACAGTAAAAAATAATGTGATCAGTTTCTGCACACATCCCATGTAATCAACCTGCTTTTGTGGCATAGATGGTGACGTATCTGCCACATGTTCAAGAGGTACCAAGTTTTGAATCTTGGTCAATGTGAGTTATCTGGATAAGTGAAAAAACTATTTGTAGTCGGTTTTTTGACAGTTCGTCACTTTCATTTTTATATAATATAAAAGTGTAAGATATGAAGTGTGAAAAAGCTGACTATAAATAGTTCTTTCAATTAATTTTGATGTCACTGTTACTAAAATTCCTCCAATCACACATCATATGTGGAAAAGATTTTTTCCGGAGTTTCTCCTAATTCTGAATGATGAATGTTGGGTAAATGGAAGCTCTGCGAATACTTGACTCCTTTGAACATCATTTTATCCACATCACCAGCCCACCTCGGTAGTGTGGTGGTAGAGTGTCTGCCTCACGTTCAAGAGATCCCAAGTTCGAATCTCCGTCAGGGTGAGTTACCTGGATAAGGTTTTTTCCGGGTTTTTTCGTTATCCTGAAAGATGAATGTCAGGTAACTCTAAGCTCTATGGACCCTGGGATCATTTGAGCATCATTTCACCTATTCCATTCATTGTCCGATATGACTTAACGTTGGAGTACGTAAAATTACAAGGGGAAAAAAAAATCCACATCACCAGTATAGCTAACTAGATTGATAATCACTCATGTAATATTCTGGACCCTGGGCTCATTTGAATATAATTTCGTCCATTTCATCCATCATTCAATATGACTTAGCACTGGATGACAATTAAAAAAAATAAAACAACAGCAAATAGCTTATATAATTCACAGAATTCCTCTTGTTCATGCACAACGCACTCATGCATTAATGTTAAGTGAAGCTAAATATCAGAATAAAATATCTCAGAGATATCCAGCTAATAGCTGCTTGAATCTCAGTATAAAACCTCACCAGCAATTTAGTTTTGCAATGGTTTCATAATGTAAAATATTATTTTTCATGGGATGATGTTTTAACTTATGATGTGATTTTATGAAGTTCCATATTGTGGTGACATTTGAAGCAGTTTACTTTATATGTGTGTCTTCTTATAAAGTTGTAGGTTACTGCAACCTTTGTAGAATAATCCCTTATGGAATTAAGTTCTCGGTTGACATAAAAAAGGTCTAGTTTGGAGTCAAAAATTAATTGGTACTTTTCTCAAGATCATGGTCTTGAATCAAAATGAAGAAACTTGGCATTGTTTAAGAAATAACTTATTTCTATTCTTCTTTCCATATGTTTATATTTATCAAGTAAATGTAAAATACAGTATTCAGACCTCTACATAAAAACTGTTGGCATCCCTTATTGAGAAGAACAAAATTATTAAATACTTTGTAATATCAATTAAAATACATCTTGTTTTGTTGATGTCTTTTGTTAGAAGACAATAACAAGTCTTACCTTTTTAGCATAATTTTACAGAAGAAGATGTAGTTATTGAATAACTTTTATACACATTTCAAAAACACGTCTTAACACTCTGAATCTCTCTTTAAGAAGAACAAGATTATTGATTCGCATTTCCTTAAATACAAATGGCGCCACTCATATTTCACATTCATAACTCACTCTGCATTGCACATCTTTCTTTCATACAATGATTAACCTTATTCACATCGCAAACACTTCCAATAGTTTATAATGATTTCTTCTTAAAAATTTTTTAATAAATTTTGAATAACAAACATAAAAAATAATGTCTTGGGGTTTGAAATTAATAACTGTTTCAATGGTGGATTACAACTGTCATGCAACTGATGTTTTTATGCTGTCAGACTTAAGTTTTACTTTGTCTTAGAAATCCAGTAATGAGTCTCCAGGAAAGAAAATGGTACAGATGTCAATCAGTGCATTGTAGAGGATGCAGCTCATTATTGCACTTTCAAAAGTTTTTAATTCCCAGGCATTGTCATAGAACTGTAGGGAGAATTTACATTCCTAAAGTAAGGAAAGGTAGAGTCAGACTGAAATATTCAATGCTGTAGCCGGGATTTGAACCACAGATTTTCCAGTCTCTGTCCAGTTGCTCTTAATTATTGAGCTACCATGACCAATGTAATCTGTGGTTCAATACTGACTATGGCATTAAATTTTTCTCCACCGTTCCATTTTTCATCTAAAACATGGCTAGAGTGAAAGAACAATTAATTTCCATTCCTGAAGTAAAATGCATTATTTTTATCACAGAGAAAGTTTATTACCAAACAAAATGCACTATGGCATCCTTAACTATATACCTTGCACTATTTTTTAGACACAATCACCACTGACCGTTTGTTGTAGCAATCAGTTTGAAGAAACTGCTCTGGTAACTTGATGCCCTGCAATGTAAGGAATCGTCAAAGTCTGCTCCATGTCAGTATTATTTTGGAAATAACATCCCATATGTGCGGCGTAGAACACATAAAGATGGAGCTGTAGGCTGGGAGATCCATTCTCTCCCATCTGAAGCGACAAATTTGATCTTGTGTGAGCCTTGCTGTCTGTAGCATTGTGTTGTCGTCCAAGAGCACAATACCTTCCTGCAAGAACCCTGGTCTCTTTTGTTGAATGGCAGACCTGAATTTGTTAATGGTGTCCCTTGATGGAGGAAAGCAAGAAGAATCACACCACCGTCCCAGAATGCTATGGCTATATTCATGCGGTGGGTGACACTTGGAATTTTTCCTCAGGTTCTAATATTTAAAAGGAGGTGAATGTAAATAAGTGTGATCATTTTAATATTCCAACATTGGAAACATTACGGCAAGGTAGGTCAGTGTGAGAATTATTGGGTCTGAACATGACCCTTACTCCGAAGACTATGAAAGGTGTAATGTTTTGGAAAAATTAAATGTACAGCTTGGTAAACATTGGTATACACTAATTATATTGTCACCCGAACGTCGGAACTCCCTATAGAACCGGCTGGCAGTTGGGCCAGACGGGAAGCATTCAGGCCACGCCTACCTATTTGTCTCGTGTCAAACTGGTGAATTGTGATTGTGTGCACTACGTAATTCTGTGTAATTGGCAAGTGTTCCAACTGTAATTCGGTGGAAATAAAGAACATTTTGAGTTTGTGCAATTGGACTTTTAATTTCACGAACCCACAAAGGGATGACAACATCTCCGAACATTACAGACATGGACGCGGCATTGGAAAAGATTTTGGAGAAGTTGTAGGAAATGAAGGCCAAACTGACCTTGGAAATGAAAGCGGCAAATAATAGCCTGGCCGCGGAACTGAAGGAAATGAAGACGGCAAATAACAACCTGGCCTGGGAACTTAAGGAAATAAAGACCGAATTGACCACGGTAATTAAAGCGGCAAACGTCCTCGGTGCAAAATTTGAAGAGCAGTTGGCCGACGTAAAGGACGACGTCACGGAGCTTCGTGAGCGCGTCGAAGACCTGGCGAGCCGCGTTAACAACCTGGAAGGAAAGGCCGATAGAAGCTTCAAGTCCCTGAACGCCATGGTGGAGGATGTCGTCCGCAGGAGGTTGAAGGGTTTGAAGGCCGACGCGCCGGGACGCGACACAACATTGGTGCGCGTCAAACCTCCGAAATATGACGGCGCGTCAACTTTCGAAGTCTTCTGCCGCCAATTAGACGGAGTGCCCAAGCACAACAAATAGTCACCAGAGGAAGAGGCCACACAGTTAATAGCCAGCCTCCAGGGACGGGCCGCGGAAGTCCTGAACGCGGTACAGACAACGGCGGCGCCCAAGGACATCTGGGAGGCCCTGGAGAATCGTTTTGGAAACCACCGCTTAGCCGCAGCGTACCGCAGCCAGCTAAAGGCAAGGTCACAGCAGCCAGGGAGACGCTGCAGGAGTTCGCCCTGGTAGTTGAACTGGCTAGCAAGGCCCTAGTCGACCTCCCACCAGAGTTCGTATCCCGGGAATTTGGCTACACATTCGTTGACGGGGTACGAGACACGGAGATTCGTCAGCGCCTAATGCTCGGCGACTATAAAACCATCCACAAGGTGCTAACGGCAGCATTAAGGATGGAGGCGGCCAAGGTAACAGCTATCCCGACGTCGAGAACGAGGAGTGTCCGCTGCACCGGAGAGAGAAGACCAGCCGTGGGACGCCGACGAAGACCTAGTGGCCTGTGTTGGGGGTGTAGATGATCCGGACACCTGCAGAGAGACCGCCCACACCAGGAAGAGCAGCCGGAAGAACGAGTAAGGCCCGGCGTGGCGAGGAGCACACCACCTCCTCGAGTGACACTGCGCGCCGTCAGCCAGCGGATGGACGACAGCCTCGTCGCGGACGGTTGGGTGAGAGGAAAGCCGTGCCACGTGCTGTTGGACAGCGGGGCGGCCTTGACCATCATCAGACCTGACGTGGCGAAGTGTTTGCCGACGAGGAAGCCGAACCGACCATACAAGCTTGTGACGCCATCGGGCGATACCTTGCCTGTTCAGAAGGAGGCCCTATTGAAGTTGACATTGGGACGGAGTGTCGTACGTCTGTGGGTGTTCGTCGCGAAGGTGGCTGGGGAGGTGACTCTGGGACTGGATGCCCTCAGGAGCCCCGAGGCGACGGTCGACGTCGGTAGGAAGGTCCTGCGGCTCAACGGAGAAGAGGTTATACTCCGTCAACCCGAAGAGCACCTTGGAGTCTGCAGGGTCGTCTTGAACGAAGACGTGGTTGTCCCCGCGAGGAACGAGGTGGTGGTGACGGCGCGACTGGAAGGCCAGAGAACCAGGAACATGATGCTGGAGCAGATGACGCCTGTACACGGACTATGTGTAGCCAGGGCATTGCTGCCGTGCCGAGAGTAGGTGCCAGTGAGACTGCTAAACCCAACGGACACCGATCACCACGTCCAGGCCGGGACGGAGTTGGGAGCGTCCAAGCCCGTTGTAAGCGTAACAGCAATCGACAAGACACAGGGGCCGGTGCTGACGCAAAAACTGGGGCCCCAGCTAGAAGGCTTACTGGAGAGGGTGGCCGACCACCTGACCACAGAACAACTGGAGAAAGTTCGAAAACTGCTGAGGCGATACCAGCGCGTCTTCAGCCAAGGCGACAGTGACTGCGGCCGCACGGACAAAGTGCTTCACGGCATCGACACCGGGGACGCCCGGCCTATTCGGCAACTACCTAGACGCGTTCCGCTGTCAAAACAAGGGGCGGTACGAGACTTGCTGGAGGACATGAGATCCAGGGGAGTGATTGAAGATTGTGACAGCCCATGGAGTTCCCCTGTAGTCTTGGTGACAAAGAACGGCGAGATACGCTTCTGCTTAGACTACAGGAAGCTGAACACTGTCACCCGGAAGGACTGTTTCCCCTTACCCAGGATTGACGACACCCTGGACACGTTAGCAGGTGCACAGTGATTCTCGACCTTGGAACTGAAGTCGGGCTACTGGCAGGTAGCTCTAGATCCGAGAGAAAGGAGAAGACCGCATTCTCGACAGGCCAAGGGCTTTGGCAGTTCACAGTTATGCCCTTTGGCCTCTGAAATGCACCAGCTACCTTCCAACGCCTCATGGAGTCCGGGATGAGAGGACTGACTTACAACGCCTGCCTGGACGACATCATCATCGTCGGTAAAACTTTTGAAGGCCATCTAAAGAATCTGAGTAAAGTGCTACAGAGACTGCAGGCGACTAACTTGAAGTTGAATGCGAAGAAGTGTCAGACCTTCCGCAAGGAAGTCAACTACTTGGGCTACATAGTCTCAGCAACCGGAGTGGCCACAGACCCGGAGAAGACGCAGGCTGTGAGGGATTGGCCTCGCCCAAAGGATAAGAAAGAGTTGCGCAGTTTCCTGGGGCAGTGCAGTTATTGCCGACGCTTCATAAAGGGGTTCTCTAACATCCCCATACCCCTCACCCACCTGACGGAGGAACACCGGCCTTATGTTTGGACGGAGAATGCCGAAGACGCTTTCCAACACCTGAAGGAGACCCTGTGCAGTGCTCCAATTTTGGGTTTCCCACAACCGGGTGACGCCTTTATTGTGGACACCGCCACCAGCGACAATTGCATTGGAGGTGTCCTATCGCAGATCCAGGACGGCCATGAGCGGGTGATAGCCTACCACAGCAAGACGCTATCCAAGGCAGAGAAGAACTACTGCGTCACCCGACGAGAGCTAGTGGCGGTAGTAAAGATATTGGAGCACTTCCACAAGTACCTGTACGGTCAGCCATTCCACCTGAGGACTGACTATTCCGCCCTAACCTGGATTTTGAGCCTTAAGAACCTGGAAGGCTAGACAGCACGTTAGTGTCAGAGGCTGCAGGAGTACGACTTCACCTCGGAACATCGCTGAGGGAAGAGCCACGGTTACGGAGACGCTATGTCCCGAAGACCCTGTCCAGAAGAGTGCGGTCAGTGCACAAGAGTGGAAGAGAAGTAGCGCGCCGCAGCAGTCCGGGTAGTCACGGCAGTGCCTGCGGATGGCTGGGATAGCGCAGGTCTGAGGAGGGAGCAGGTGGTGGACGCAGACAGGGGCCACTCTTAAAGGAAGTGGAGGCAGGGACAAGACCAACCTGGGAGGACATCGCACCGAGGAACGCCATCTACAAGTCGTAATGGGCCCAATGGAACTCGTTGAAGACCAGAGAGGGCGTGCCCTTCTGGGTATGGGAATCGCCCGATGGGAAGACGCAGAGAGAACAGTTGGTACTTCCTCGGAGTAAGGTCCCGGAAGTCTTGAAGGAAGTGCACGCCGGTACATCAGGAGGACACCTGGGAGCGAACCGAACTATTGACAAACTACGGCAGCGCTACTACTGGCTGAGGCTCCGAGCAGACGCTGTGAGATGGTGCCGTCAGTGTCACGTGTGCGCGGCGAGTCGCGGCCCCTAGACTAGGAGCCGGGGTCGCATGCAGCACTACAACGTCGGAGCGCCATTCGAACGGATCGCCGTTGACATTGCTGGACCGTTCCCAATATCCGACCGAGGCAACAAGTACCTAATGGTGGCCGTGGACTACTTTACTAAGTGGCCGGAGGTGTATGCCATCCCGAACCAAGAGGCAAAGACACTCACAGACTGCCTCGTGGAGCACGTGTTCTGCCGATTTGGGTGCTGTTGGAGCTCCACAGTGACCAGGGCACCAATTTTGAGTCCAACCTGATGAAGGAGGCACTAGAAAGATTTGGGGTTAACAAGACCCGCACAACACCTCTACATCCCCAGTCGAATGGCATGGTCGAAAGGTACATAAAGACCTTAGAGGAACACTTGAGGAAGGTCGTGTCCAGCCGTCAGCGAGACTGGGACGTCAAGGTCCTACTGTTCTTGCTGGCCTACCGCTCGTCAACACACGACACCACGGGGATGACGCCAGCCAGCTTAATGTTCGGCCGAGAGTTACGCCTCCCTTGTGACCTTGCTTTTGGTAGCCCTCCGGAAGCGAAACAGCCAGCGACAGAAGTATGTGGAGAACCTGGTGGACCATCTCCACGACATGCACGAGATGGTTCGCCAGAACATCCAGAAGGCGAGCGACCACATGAAGACCCGGTATGACAGGCAAGCAAACAGCCAAGGTTTCCAGCAAGGTGACCTGGTCTGGTTGTACCGCCCTACCTGGACCAAGTGACGCTGCCCGAAGCTCCCGCAGCCATGGCAAGGACCGTACCGGGTGGTGAAGAGCATTAACGACGTGGTCTACCGCATCCAGAAGGTTCCCCTAGGGATGATGTTGGTGGTACACCTGGATCGCCTGGCACGCTACGATGGTGCTGTTCGGGACGACCAGCTTTGAGGAGGGAGCAGTGTCACCTGAACGTCGGAACTCCCTGTAGAACCGGCTGGCAGTAGGGCCAGACGGGAAGCATTCAGGCCACGCCTACCTATTTGTCTCGTGTCACTAACTGAAGGGATAATTAGGAAAGCGGCGCGAGCCCGTTACCGTCTCTTTGTCCTCTCACCAGACGTCTCGAAACCTCGGGATACTTGTGTGCGCCGTGAAACTTCCGGAAACGGCGATCTTCCCTATATAAGACCTGTAGTTGGCGAGTCAGCTCAGTTCTTGGTGAGCAGCCATGAGGAGCGCCCAGTGAGGGAACGGACCGGAAGACTGTGTACGTGCATCGGAGGAGTTATGCGTAATTGCGAGTGCAGAGTGGTCCTGTGACAGACGAACTGGTGAATTGTGATTGTGTGCGCTACGTTATCTGTGTAACTGGCAAGTGTTTCAAGTGTAATTTGGTGGAAATAAAGAACATTTTGAGTTTGTGCAATTGGACTTTTAATTTCACGAACCCACAAAGTTACAGTATGGAAGTAATACCTTCAATTATGCAGTAAACATTCAATGGTTGCCGACTAAACAGCACACTAAGTTTATGAGCTCTATTGACAAATAGTTCCAGCTCTTCCCTATCGGACACACTTGTCACACAATTATCGACATAAAAGCTGTCCATCAGCTGTCTAATAATAACAATAGTCACCTTATTTCCATCTTGAGCGTCAAGCAAGGCTTGATTTAAAATATGCTCAATTAGAGCTGCTAGTAGAAAAGGACTTAATTTCACTCCAACTACTCACTTGTGTCTGTGTATTTTCACATTTTCCTTGCCCCACAGGAATGTCTAAAAATTTCTGTCATCTGGTGCTACCGAAATTTGAAGGAACGCCTTACGAATATCTGCAATAACCCGAGTTTTCTTTCGGAATTGTAAGAGTAGAGAAGGAATTAGTTTGATGAGATTGGGACATTTTTCTAAACAATCATTGAAGGATGGACTGTTAACCCTTCTAGCGGAAGCATCCAAGATAGCTCTAACTGGTGTTATTACAGAATTCTTAAAAACTGGTCGATGAGGCAGATAATGTCCACTGATCTCAGTCAGGTCACTTGGAACGTCTTGAATTATCCCTTCATATAGCCAGTCTTGAAAAACTGTGTCATATTCTTACAAGTGCTCCCTGCTTTCAAGTTTTCTCTTCGTACTTTCTAGTCGCTTTTCTGCTATCTCGAACAATGACTCCAATGGGAGATAATCCTTGAGCCATGGAAGTCGAACTTGGTATCTACCATCTTATTTTATCTGAACGATTTCAAGGATACCCAGTCTTGCTTCTTCTAGTTGACATTTCTTATTTTCAGAGGTGGGAGTCGATTAATGACACTAAACAACACTTACTTGGTACTTGGTAACTTACTTACTTACTCCTCTATTCCCAAAATATTCAGTTCCCATAAGTTGCTTATTTTCCCAACGTTCAGCAGAATATGTGTCGATTCTTTCTCATCACACTCTGAATGCTCATCTGTACCAAATACTGTCCACCCTAATGTAGTCATCATTGCTGTCAAGTCTCCCAACGTTCCACGTTCATTCAAGAGGACTGACCCTAAGAAATCTGCACCAATAAGGATTTCTATATCCTTATATATCCCTACATCTAAGTGTGAAAGTCCAAGTTTCATCACTTGCTCTGCTGTAAGCCGAGGAAATGGACAGCAAATTAAAGGCTGGCTAAGAGCAGTCAGTCTCAGCTCATTAGAATTATCTAGATTTTGAAGAACAAGCTCAAATACAAAATGTTCCACAGGAGAACCAGTACTACCACCAAACACAGCATGGCTCAATGTCAGCTTCCCAATCTCTTGAAGACCCAATCTTTCTGCTAGTTCTTCTTTCAAGTAAGAACGCTACGAGGCAGAGTCTGAAAAAACACGCACAAGTTCCTTGTTATATCCATGTGCTAATTAAACCAAAATTGTTTGAAGGTAGACACATGAAGTATTAATGCAGAAATTAATCACTGACTGCGGTGAAACTGTGGTACTTTATCAACCCTCCTTTCTACAAGGTCATTCATAACTGGATAATGTTGCCGCTTACACACGTTACATGAAAGGCAAGAGTAACATTTTATTGCAATATGCCCAAACTTGGGGCATCTGAAGCATGCACTGTTCTGGAAGAGTCTATTTTTAACCTGCTGAGTAGTATATAAAGGCCTTTTCCAGATCACTTTGCATAAATTTGCATAAAGTCGCGACACCGCCGCCGGTGGGAGGGGGAGGGGAGGGGGGTGTGAGGACCACCCAAGATGTTGCAGGTGGTATGGAAACATGTCACAACTTGCATTCCCAGGTGGCTTTTTTTTAATGGAAGCCATAAATTAATGTAAATGTATGTTATAGATACAGACGTCGTGACTGTCTGTGGAAGGGGGAGATGAGATCGGCCATCTGTCACTTGACAAAGTTTATGTGTTATGGAAGGGGGCATACATGTCTCGTGAGATTGCCCTCCTGTTACTCGACAAAGAGTATGTGTTCCCTGAGTTTTTTAAGGGAAGTCATAAATTATTTTTTTTCCGCCCAAACGCTTTCCCACCTCTGAATTCCCCCACCACTATTGAAAGAGTATATAAGACTCTCCAGCTTGGAGCGCTAAATTAGTTCGTGGATTCTCTCAGCGTTCTTATTTGCTATGTCTGATATGTCAACTCTTGGGAGTGAGTGTGCAGCGGAGGCGCATCATTACGCGTATTACCACAAAGAGTTATGCAACGGTCTTATGCATTCAATCGTTTGTAACAGACCTTCATACCATGATCAGATGTCTTCTCGGGAAGTATGCACAGAAAACTGTCCAGTCTACAGAAAGCGATACATGTAAGTATAATAGCAATTATTCTTTTTTTCTAGAGAATTTAATGCCGTTTTATATTTAAGTAGAAAAAGTAATTTGAAACCTATTCGTTATTTCAGGCAAGAGCCGGTTCATGAGCAAGAACAAAGCGGAGTTGATGAGGTTGATAGATTCGCTCCAAGTCACGAGGCCATACACCACTCTGAATTTTGTAACGGTGATACGCATGCAACCCTGTGTACGCAGCCCGAGGCTCATGAACATATGTACTCTTACTTCCTCTGCAATGAGAAGTGTAGCGTGTACCAGCTCAGACAGAGACAATCAAAGTGAGTGAAATTAAAGGAAATTCACAACTCTTTCCTTACAGAATCGCTGAAATATATAATTCCATGTACAAAAAATACCTTTGTTACAGGCTACGAATGACAGTTCGAGATCCTAGGCCCGTGATTGATAGCGAAACCTCCAGCAATGAAGCTGAAAATGATGCTGTTACGGAGCGATCTACACAGCTTGTAGACGACTTCCTGCCAGATCAGGACGATGAAATTACTGAGAATGTTACTCCTGAGCGTACCCCGAGCACACAATCCGAACGCCGCAAAACATCAATGTAAGTATTGCTATCATGCAACTTAAAAAAGAAACTCTTGCGCCTCTTAAGTGCTACTCTCTCAGGAGACAATCTATTTTTTTTTTCTCTTGCTAACACGCATGTTATGTGCTCTGTTTCAGGACAGCTATAAGGAAACCTCGAAAAAAGGTACATAAAAATAGCTTTGCGGATCTCCAAAGGAGGCTGACACTCTTAGAAGAGCGAATGACGTCTGCTGCTGCTACCCCAAAGAGGCATGCAAGTAGTTCCCGTTTACCAAGACGCCTGAACCTCTGAAAGAATTAGAGGGAACAGATTCGGGCTTCTCCATTAAAAATAACGGGAATCATGACATCGGCTACCATGCTCCACGACGTTCAAATATCCAAAAGTTACAGTGTTAACGTAGGACTAATCTTTCGTATTCCAGCTGTAATCATAAAGAATAGAGCCAGTGACAATTTTGTGTATATGTCAGTGTATGACTGGGAAATTATTAAAAGTAGGCTTCATGTATTTGAAGCATTCCTCAAAGAGAGAAACTACGTGTGTTGTGATTACAGTGAGAACATTGTATATTCCTTTAATGTCATTGTGTATATGGAAGATGAGAGCATCAGATTTCTGAATACAGTTCTAAACAGAGGTGAAATACTTTTAAATTTTAGTGAATTTTGTCAGTTAAAGAGGTTGGAAGGTTATATACAGAGACACTTAACGAATCTAACTCTCTTTAATGAAATATCATATGTAGGAACAAGGAGCTGGAGAAGGGCGGCATTGGAAATGTACAATGATATGAAATAAAACTAAATTACTTTTCATATTATATATCTTTTTTATTCACTTGAAATCCTTGTTACATGCATCCTATATCATGTATATCCTTCATTACAAGAATCCTTTGATGAAATTAAATTAATGACTGCATCACGTGAGTCAGAGGCTTGTATGTGAAAACTCGGTCATGTATTACCAGACAATACAAAGTAGTCTGTGCGGGTATATTTGCACTAGTTTCAATTTCAAGTCTGATATTGACAGCGCCATTTATAATTTCCTCAGGCTGATGCGAGCAGTCTATGATGAACAATGGTGCATGCTTGAGAAAATCTTTTCTCTTCAATAGAGGATAGTTTTCTTTCCCGTAATAAGAGTTTTGGAACTTTGAATACATTTCATATAAAGCTGCAAATCTAGAGTTCCCAAAGTCCAAGTTCATATCGTGATAGGGATAACACTCACTATTGAGATAAAGCCGCAAATTTGTTATGTTACAATGATCAAACTCGGAACAGTCCTTTGATGCATTATTTGTTCTTGATGTCTGGGCTCCCACTATAACAAATCTCGGCTTCTCCGGTTTCGAAGTTGTTGCGACGTTCCATGTAAATGATCTAGTTTGCGGAACGGCCGGTTGGGTATGTATATCCATTGTTCTAAATGCGATATGCAGTGGTCTGTCTGCCTTGACGATCTTGAGGATTTCTACCTTTTCAGTGTCAGAAAGGCGGATTACAGGCATCCTCCACTCGATGCGAGCAAGTTTAACGATAGCATTTCCTTCTCCTTCGGGTGCCAGAATGCAGTTCTTAGAGTCCTTAGATCGAATGAGCACCAACTCAAACTTGCTATTGAGAACGAGGTCCTTGTGGTCATCTGCAAATCCCAGAAGCATTGACAGGGGCACTACGGCATTGAAAGCTCCGCTTGTTGAGTGCACAATATCCACATCTTCTCCAGGATAGCACCATCCGGCATTGATCAAACGATTCGATTCCATGGGATTGAGAGCAGCATAGTTGCGCATAGTCGATGTAATGCCTGGATTCCTTGTTCTATCTATACAAGTTCCATTCATGTCCAGCCGAATCTCATCAAACATAAATGCCAGGGCATTGTTAGTCAACTTCGCCAACGTAGCTGTTCCATTAGGCTTAGAAACAGATCCCTCAATGTAGAGATAACTCCGGTTAGGCAGAGTATATAAATCTTCCGCTTGACAAGGTATCCTAATCTCGTCATTAGCGTCCAGAGCCGATGTATTATACGGGAGAAACACATGTTCCTCTTCTTTAGCAATCTTATCCTCAAATGAAGGCGTTTCGGTCACGTTAAAGATGTCCATTACAGAATTCTGAAGCCCAAAGCTTCGAGGAACTTCTTGCTGCTCGATGTTAACACTCTAAGAGTCAAAGGGTGAGTACGGAGATTATGTGATTGTACTGTATTATATGCTTTGCGACGGTTTCTCCTTCTAAAATCTATCCCCATTTCGTCGAATATGAAGACGTATGCTTATATCCTCGTTTCTAAAGTTGATGCTATCTCCGTTCTGATCGACCACACGAAGGGTGATTTGATCGATAAGATTAGTGTCTATTATAGGCAGGTAAATAGGGTTCGGAGGCTCTTGAGAAATGTGATATCCAGGCGGCACAGAAGGGAAAAATTCATAGATCGAGTGTCCTCTTTTACCATCGATGAAAGAGCCTGTCGCAATACTGCATTCGATTCGAATGATGCTCACCTTAAATATGTTTACTAGGAAATCAGATTCAGTCACCTGATTAGGAGCAATAACTTTGTTTTCACTGAATCCTAAAAGAGATCCAATAGAACGTCCCCTAGAAAAATCAATAGAAAAGGGGCACTTGATTTCAGCCTTCATTGTGTTATTATTAGGACGAATGAAGAAGTCGTTTTCATCGAATTTAAGCTTATCTTTGAGGTAAGTATTAATATCAGCAATTTCGTAAGTTCCAGGCGGAATATCGATGACCTTAAGAGTGTCATTGGAAATGTAATGGAAGAGATTATTGCTCTCGTCCACATTGGGAATGGAATAGAAGGTTTCAAAATTCAGAAGAGCAATTTCATAATTCCCGCGAGGATCAATCCTCAGAGGGGGATTCAGGTAGGTGGTAAGATCGGAATCATTCCCGCTAACAGCAATAGTGTAACTCATTGTGATAGAAATTGCAAGCACAGGTGTCCACAGATAACTGAGCTAAAACTCTGAAATCTTCTTGTATTATACATCAGCTTAACTCCTTTGAGATAGCTTTCTACCTCTTTCGGAGGTTTCAAGTTTCCAAAGCTATCGAAATAAAACGCGATATCACCTTCCTTCTTTATAGCTACCCAATGAGTTCCTTCATTATCAGAGTAATCGAGATTGACAATAATCCTCTCTCGTTGATATGGCTTTGAAGGTAGCTTATCAAGCATATATACACCTCTAAAATGGGGAATTCTTAAACGACGAGCGTATAATGCAAGCTCAATGTTACTTAGGGCTTTTTCCGGGACAAGTATAGCCCCTGACCGGAGTTTTTTTTTGAAGGATGCTTATTCTGGGACTGCTTCCTCCTCTTCAGACCATTTCCTTTAGTAGACTTATTTGCTTTTATGGCTCTGGCAATTTTGGAAGCAAGAGCTAAAGATGCGCCGAGCGGTAGCATTGGGAGAAAACCACCAGTTCTCTTCTTGTTAATCTTTTTCTTATTACTTTTTCTCCCTCGGAGACCTTTTCCTTTTGCTTCCATCTCCCTGTTATGTCGCGTCATTTCTGCAAGCTGTTTATCTGCAGCTTTCTTCTTATTCACTGCTGCTGCAATTTGAGCTGCACCTCCGGCTGCAGCCCCTAAGGCTGCAATAATTGGTATGAGAGGCAGAAATCCACCATGCTTCTTTTTCCGGGATCCTGCACCAATAGCTACCTTGCCCTTCATAATTGATGTTACCAGCCTTGCAGCCAACTTTTCCCCTAGGCTAGCGTCTGATGATTGAACTCTTTTCCACGCCTTCTCTGCTAATATTTTATCTGCAATATTTCGCGAGGCAGAGTCCTTGCGCTCTGCGTAGGCGATGTCGTGAAATTTACAAGCTTCGTCCAAAGAATTAATTCCTGGATCTCCTCTCTTGAGTCGTTTTTCTAGTTTTGTCCCTGGACCGCAATATCTGTAACCGGGTAAGTGTACTTCAAATGGTAGGCGATTAATAAGGGAGTTAAGTATCCCTGATCCTCTGGAGGTCTTGCTCCTCCTATGCACCATCATAAACTACTCTACTTTATGATTTGCCCTCATATTTTATACAATTTTCGAATCAGCGTCTCCTGTTGAAGAATTTCACATCCATTAAGATACCCCATTTTCGCGAGTGTATATATAAACACTAGGTATGCACTTAAAATTCAGTCGTTAGGATGGAGCTTGTGAAGCAAGATTGCTCCCTACCTATTCAGGTGCTAGACTTTGAAAGTGATTTCAGGCGCGAACGACATGGGAAGCTATTTCCTTCTAACGTCAGAGCTCTTATTCTAGGAAGTTCCAGTGCAGGAAAAACCAATGTACTTCTGAATTGGCTGCTTCATGAGAATGGCTTGCGCTTTGAAAATGTGCACATATACTCAAAGTCCCTTTATCAACCAAAGTATCAATATCTCATAAACCTACTCGGAAACATTGATGGCATCGAAATAAAAACCTATGAGGATGGAGAAAGCGTATTACATCCCACCGACGTTAAAGAAAACTCAATATTTATATTTGATGATGTCATCACTGAAAAGCAAGGAAAGATTGCCTCCTTTTACAGCATGGGAAGACATCGAAACGTCGACTCAATATATTTAGCACAGTCCTACGCGAAAGTCCCGAAACATTTAATTCGCGATAATACCAATATGATTATTCTGTTTAGACAAGATAATTTAAATCTGAAACACATATATGAAGATTATGTAAACACTGACATGACATATACAGAATTTAAAGACTTGTGCAAAGGCGTCTGGGAGAGTGGATCAGAAGGAAGACCATTCGTAACAATTGTTCCTGAATTCTCTATCAATGGCGGTCGATATAGGAATGGGTTTGATGTATATATTAAAGTAGAAAATAAGGAAAATGTCATTTGAAGTTCATCATGAGTATTGACAGGTTCGGAGCACGGAGAGCTCCCTCAACCAAAAGATCACTTCAGCACTTTATCATTAACAGAGATGGAAAAGGTAATTATCAATTTAAGAACAAGAGGCTATGTATAGTCCAGGATCCTGAAGAAGATAATGACGCGAGCACTAAACGATATGTGGATGCACTCGAAAATAGGATGATTGTTTTCTCGCAGCAGAATACTGGGAGAATTGAGACAAACGTTAAGGTCATGATCAAGGATTTGGTTTCAAAGTATATTTTCAAAAGAGATCAAGAAAATAACATAGTGATTGATAATACCAGATTAAAAGTATTATTAGATCCTATTCATGATAATGATGTGGTAAATAGAAAGTTCTTTACTGAGTATATGAACTCTCGCATGCAGCCGCGAGATAATAATGGCAACATCGTTTATGTTTGGTGCTTCTGAAGCAAATTTGTTTAGCCAAAGATTTTTTATTCAAATCCAGCAGACACTCGAAATATTTCTCAAAGGTGATTGTTCGCATTCCACCTTTGGTAATCCCCTTCGCCTTCATAACCGTTTGTTTGTCATATTTATAGCTGTAGAGCTTTGCTCTGAGACCAACATATTCGGTCATCACCCTTCCGCCCAATTCATCTTTAAACAACCCAATCTTTTTCTTATTGGCCGGCTTTATCCCATATACATTATCGGGTGCATAATTTGAGGTATCAAAAAGGTGGGGATGTATCTTCATGAAGTGGTATATATCGGAACTTGTTTCCAGAATGAATGAATCTGTGTCCATATAATCCAGGACAAGATCATTCAGATGGGGTTTCATTACATGATAAAAAAAATCATACATAATAAATTTTGAGATGTCTAATATCGCCTGACCAATATAGATTGGCTTGTTCATGAGGATCTCCTCTCTAGCCAACTCTATGCCAACCAAGTTTTCATGGAAAAGAATGCTCCTTATATACGTTGGACGTGCCGTATATTTCCGTGCTTGCTTCCAGGCAGTTACAATACGGAAATCACGGTGGTTACGCACGTTTTCCATAAACTTGCCGTACACAGCGTTGTTCATTTTCTTCCAGAGGTTTTGACCAAACTTAGAAGTTTCCCTGGCTCGCTTATTGGCATTAAGGTCAATATAAACCTTAAGCCATTTAGCTTGGTCATACGATACCACCCGATGAATATGTCTCAATATCAGCCCTAATTCTAAGCACTGCTGCAAGGTTTTATAATGCAAGACATATTTGCTTTTGTCAGTGAGACTTGCAATCAGTTTCTTGTATTGGCTGCCGGGTGGTATCTCACTCTGGGGGCAGAGAGGAAGATCATTATGGGCGTCGTGGAGATGGTCAGGATACTCTAGATCTACTTCTAGAACATATCCTGTCTTGGAGTCCTCGGGGATCCTGGCGAAGTTTATGCTCTCTATTTCATTCCTCTCAAGCCATCTCAGGTTGCCATGCGGTAAAGTTTTAGCCATTGAGCACCCATATAAGTTATTCGCATCCAAATATGCTAGAAAGTTCCTTTTTTGATCAGGCTTATAGTCTACCATATATTCATGGTTGGCTTTGGAGTAGCGCTTTGATGCTGTGCAAAGACCCCCACGAATACCTTTCTCGAAAAATTCTAGCATACTGGGATCCGATAGTAACTCTAATTCGACTCCAGTTGTTTTCAGCATGGCGTCGAAAGCTAGCGATGGTAAGGTGTAGTACCATGCTGGGTCCAGATGATACATCTCCAGTGACAAGTCTCTAAACTTTTCAAAAGCATCCGCTAAAAGAAGCGTATCTGTCTTCAAATAAAGATCACTATATTCCCCGAGATTCTTTATGTTGAATGTGCTCCACACCTTAAGCGCATGGGCATATTCCTCCTCCGAAATACCATCGAAAAGCTCGATGGGTGGAAGCTCCTCTTCTTGGAGCTTTTCGACAGAATCTAGATAAGTATATGGAAATATTCCCTTGCACTTCATTAGCTGCAGGTGTTCTGGGTTCGAATACTCGGCATTAGTGACCTTGAAGTCATCATCATCTAGCATATCAGCTAGGTTGGATAACTTATCATCAAGAAACTTGTAGCTGTCGAGGAACCTGAATTCTAAGCCCCTATACCTTTTGCTAAATGCAATATAACGTTCAGAAGATTGTGCTATACACGAAATGTTCCCATTGTCATAAGCCATGTGCCTTATCAAGAAGTGGCTATCATAATTGCTTAAGCAATGAAAAAAAATTGGAATGAAGTTCGGCAATTTCCTATTCAAATTGCAAGCATTATGCGCCGCTCCGAGATATGCTCCAGTGATATGGCAATGGTCCCTCACCCTGATATCATCTATAGCAAAACCTTTCCTGCATATATGACATTGATCAGCATTGGCAAAATCCTGCTCATTCAGAGGTGTCATTTGCAGTGGTATAATTTGCTTGTATACCTCAATGACTTCATCACCAATCTTCCTAAGTTCAGTGAAGAAGTCATCGAGTGCATTAGCACCTCTGAAGAGCTTAAATCGTGACAATGACTGGTCATGCCTACATATAACTTTCAACGCTATAGATATCGCCTCATGCTCTTGTATGGATCGGGTCCAGCTCTCTGCGTCTGAGGGCTCGCATGAGTGAACCTTCCTCAAAACAGATTCGATATCAGCATAAATAACAAACGGTACAGGAGCAGACTTGGAATATGCATTAAACGACAAACTCTCACCCTGCGCAGGCATTTTGAGTGTCTGACATTTATTGCATTTCAGTTTATGCAATCTCAAGGCATCCTCATTAGGACACCTTGTCATGCATGCCTCGCATAGCCACATTTTCTTGCTTTTTGCAGTTATCTGACTTCTAATAAGCCTCGATATGTCGGTAATGAGGCAGTAATGAGACTTATCACCATCATCGATGATCAGCAGGTTAACATGACTAGCCTTCCTCTCTGATGGTTTGCGAATAGACTCCACCGAGTTGTTGGCATTTAGAGCAAATACAGCTATAGATACGTCCGGATTTTGCTTCTCAAATCGTTCAATTTGATCAATTGGAAATGGGAATGTAATTTGCTCATAATTGAATGCTTTGAATAGCAAGTTCCTAGGGTACGATGATGGACGACATCTATTTATCTTAGCGGGAAATTTTGAAGCCAACATGCACCAAGCGAAACAAAAATCATCATTATTCTTAATGTTAAGAATAGCATTCTTCCTCCTGATGCATGCAGGCAACTCAATATACCCTGAAGCGCGAAGAGGATTATATTCTGCTGCGCTGTTTACTAGCGAGTGGATTGCGAACAAAGTCTTTGAACTTGCTTGGCCTTCAAAACAGGCTAGGTTTTCTAAAATTTCATTTTTCATTGCATGGAAGATATCATTCACGTTAGTTGATTGCTGGATCTCTTTAGTCTTGGAATTAAAATAAACCGATTCCACGTTTTCATGGTCAGGTGTCTGAATTAAGTATGAGACGTTCAGTGAACAACTCATCTTTAATCCGGATATGCTCCTCTTTAATGTGGATTCAATTTCTCTAATAACGAGACTCTTGCATTCATCCAGAAACTCGCTGGGGACCATTATTCCCGCCGTATTTTCAATTTTGCTGTTGAAGATACGGCCCTTGAATGCTGACTCGATAGTTTTGCATTCTAGGTCAAAATGATCATTTCTACATACCCTTTCTGCCGGTGATGATGATGATGATGATGATGAAGAAGAAGGAGATGGCCTGCAGAGACCTGAAGGCCCCGCCACTGCTTCCTCCTCCCTCGGGTTTCCTGTGTTCCTGATGGATGCGGGAGTGATGTGGTCTTCTTCGCTGCTGGTGTGACGGAGCCTCTTCGGGTCTCGCACTGAAACCTCTGGTGCTGCTGGACGCTGGAGATCCTCCTGCACGCACATTGGTTCACCATCTTTAATAAAAGAAACATGTAGCAATTACACAATAATAAAGAAAAACTAGACATATTAGCTACATATATTCAAAATAACAATAAGACATCCAATGTGCTAATAATAATAATAATAATAATAATAATAATAATAATAATAATAATAATAATAATAATAATAATAATAATAATAATAATAATAATAATAATAATAATAATACTAATAATAATAATAATAATAATAATAATAATAATAATAATAATAATAATAATAATAATAATAATAATAATAATAATAATAATAATAATAATAATAATAATAATAATAATAATAATAATAATAATAATAATAATAATAATAATAATAATAATAATAATAATAATAATAATAATAATAATAATAATAATAATAATAATAATAATAATAATAATAATAATAATAATAATAATAATAATAATAATAATAATAATAATAATAATAATAATAATAATAATAATAATAATAATAATAATAAAAGAAGAAGGAGATGGAGAAGAAGGAAGGAGATGGAGAAGAAGGAAGAAGAAGGAGATGGAGAAGAAAGCGCCAGCAGTATAATATGCATGTATATGCTAAAGTACACATTAATGGAAAGAATGCATGCTTCTAATTAATGAAAATAATTTGTCAAATGCACTTACATTGCATGGGATGTAACAGCTCGCAGAGCCGGATCCTGTACACGCAATTGGTGCAACCGCACCATTCGGCTTCGGGATCAGGCATTGGTCCTGGCTCTGAAATCGGAGAAATTAATCATATTACTAGCTTAAAATCCTGTAAGATTAAATATAGTGAAACAAGCTCTACTATCGGCAATGATATAATTGAAAAAAACACACACAATGATAGCTAATGGCAAATTACTTTTCTTATATTCCAATATTATTACACTACAACCTGCTTTGCGAGACTAAAAAGTGCTTGAAGCATAAACCATTTCATTATACTCTATTTCTTAGTTGGCGGATGGCTGTAAATGAAGATAAGCGTATTGCGCATTATATGCCTTTGATATATATCTTTCTAATATATAAATGATACAGAGACTATGTTTATTTGAAACTATATCCATTTTGTCAATTACAGTTATTCTTTATCTGCAATACAACACATATGAGACCAAAAGTTAAAATTTAAAATGTAAAATTTGAAAGTAAAATAACTAGATTAATATATACAAAAAAAAATAGCTATATATATACTTGAAGATCTCAATTAGAGAATTTATTTGAGTATAAATTCGCCTATGTTCAGGCCCTTAGTTTAAAAGTTACAATAGAGTGACCTATGTCTTATCGAGCAGGAGATGCGGTGGAAAAACTAATTAATAATTACCGCAATCTTCTGAAAGAAACTCATAGTTGCATGAAAATGGGGAAAGTGGTAAAAAGTACAAATAGAAAACTATGAAAGAGTATTGAATACCTGCATTAGTGTTTGCAATCCATTCTAGTGCAATCCTATAGCCGCAATTCCGACAGGAACATTCATCATCTTGAAAATCCGTGGGCGGTGGAATGATGTAATCCACCCCAGGCAATATTGGCGACGCTTGCTCGCTGTCGGGAGCTTTACGCTTTCTGCCGGCAAGGGTCAATTTATTTACCCAATTTTTTCTAGGATGCATCTTGTTTTCCTGAAATAATAGAGATTACGATATAACTATGAAGCAATGAGCATTTTTATAAGTTAAATGAAGCAATGAGCATCTTATAAGTTAATAATTTCGATTGTGATTTGAACAAGAAATATTCTTGAAAAATGCACACAGTCTATACATCTTTAACACCGATAAGAGATAATTTCCTTCAATATATTTTCTTGCAAATAAACACTCTCTATAATTATGAAGCAATGAGCATCTTATAAGTTAATAATTTCGATTGTGATTTGAACAAGAAATATTCTTGAAAAATGCACACAGTCTATACATCTTTAACACCGATAAGAGATAATTTCCTTCAATATATTTTCTTGCAAATAAACACTCTCTATAATTATGAAGCAATGAGCATCTTATAAGTTAATAATTTCGATTGTGATTTGAACAAGAAATATTCTTGAAAAATGCACACAGTCTATACATCTTTAACACCGATAAGAGATAATTTCCTTCAATATATTTTCTTGCAAATAAACACTCTCTATAATTATGAAGCAATGAGCATCTTATAAGTTAATAATTTCGATTGTGATTTGAACAAGAAATATTCTTGAAAAATGCACACAGTCTATACATCTTTAACACCGATAAGAGATAATTTCCTTCAATATATTTTCTTGCAAATAAACACTCTCTATAATTATGAAGCAATGAGCATCTTATAAGTTAATAATTTCGATTGTGATTTGAACAAGAAATATTCTTGAAAAATGCACACAGTCTATACATCTTTAACACCGATAAGAGATAATTTCCTTCAATATATTTTCTTGCAAATAAACACTCTCTATAATTATGAAGCAATGAGCATCTTATAAGTTAATAATTTCGATTGTGATTTGAACAAGAAATATTCTTGAAAAATGCACACAGTCTATACATCTTTAACACCGATAAGAGATAATTTCCTTCAATGTATTTTCTTGCAAATAAACACTCTCTATAATTATATCACTGTAATTATAAATGAATCGCTTACCTTTTTATAAAATGAAGTCTGGATGAATATCCCGAAGAAGGAAGAATTGCTGTCTGATGGGTGTTGGCTGTGCAATGCTACAGACTGAATAATTGTCTATCAAACAATCGTTTTTATAGCGATTTCAAAATCCTCCCCTCCACTAGTCTAGCGAGCCCCGTATAGAGCGTTTTGAGACTTTCGATTTTCCCTCTCCCCTCTGTCATCCAAAGATATTTCCTTCTCTACGTGCGGTACAGTCTGAAAAAGATGTTATAACTGCAAATGACGCTTCTCCTCAATACATTCGTATACATGTGAGTGTGTATGACTATGTGTGTATGACTATGCGCGTATGTGTACGTGTATGTGTGTGCCTGATATATTCATTTTAAACCATTTGTTTCATGAGTACACTATATATATATATATATATCCAGATTTATTTGAGTTACATCCATGAGATTCGAACCTAGATGCGTTGGCTACCAACCACTGAAGCTTTTTTCCCGTCAATTTTCATGTTATTCTATAGATGGAGTACTATTTACGTTCTTAGCCAGAGGACTATTTATTTCAAATGATTTTTTAAAAATTAGCATTAATTGCTGGCGCCCTGCCTTGGTCATAAACATTGAAAGTAAAAGAATGGTATTGATTTCGCTAAGTGGTGTACATTCGTTATTACGCTTCAACTATTACGGTTATCTTTTCATTCTTAACGCTAAAACCCTTTTTACAAGAACTGAAGAATGTTCTTCTGTAAGCATCTGTAAATGAAGAAATACATTACATATTTCCTTGAATGGGGATTATTTGGAGTCCTTCAATGTAGTTAATTAAATGACCAGTTGGTCATCACTGGCCACATGCGTGGTTAAACGGTTGTGTGTAACTTTTGCACAGAATTTGGCCTTTTCTCAGAAAGTTTTTTGTTTCCTCTCTCACTCCCTCCCTCCCTCTCTCTTTCTTTCCCTCTCTATGGTGCTTGCTTGTACGCATGAATGGCGTGAAACAATCGCTTCCAGAGTATACTTTTGAGTGTGAAATATTAAGTAATCCTCTATCTAATTATCTCACGAAAATCAGTTCGCAGATAGATCAGAAAAAAGAAGCTAGCGCAAATGCTTTAGAATATTAGCAGGTATTAAGAATAATGTATACGTAAATGAAATGTTTCACCTAAATTCAAACTCTGTATCTTTAAGCCCCATGAAGAAAATAAAAACGTTTTGTCATAAGCAGTTCTAAGAATGCGCACATTGTAATCATAGTAAACGAGAGAAGAAAACATTCGTAAAGCGATTAAAAACAAGTGAAAATAAGTTTAAAGTATGAACACGTAATCTTTGTCATGGATAATGTTACAAGTTGGGGATGGATTTTCCAGAGTCCTTGCTTCTCTCTGGATGCTGGAAACAATAATTGATGGCTTCTCTTAAAAATCTCTGGGAATTCATTTCAGCGTTTTTCTCCCACATAATCTTTGCCCTGTAACAGATGGCCAATCTCATCTCCCTTAGAATATTAGCAGGTATTAAGAATAATGTATACGTAAATGAAATGTTTCACCTAAATTCAAACTCTGCATCTTTAAGCCTCATGAAGAAAATAAAAAAACGTTTTGTCATAAGCAGTTCTAAGAATGCGCACATTGTAATCTTGAGAAGAAAACATTCGTAACGCGATTAAAAACAAGTGAAAATAAGTTTAAAGTATGAACGCGTAATCTTTGTCATGGATAATGTTACAAGTTGGGGGGATGGATTTTCCAGAGTCCTTGCTTCTCTCTGGATGCTGGAAACAATAATTGATGGCTTCTCTTAAAAATCTCTGGGAATTCATTCAGCGTTTTTCTCCCACATAATCTTTGCCCTGTAACAGATGGTCGATCTCATCTCCCCTTCCGCAGACGAGAGATGTAACGAAGGATAGAGAACCCTCACCTCTTACTGCGGTTGTGTGGGGTCAGGTAAAACTTTATGTGACGCTAATTTGTGTTACAACCCACAGTTT
Organism: Mantis religiosa; assembly: GCA_030765055.1. Classification (NCBI taxonomy): domain Eukaryota; kingdom Metazoa; phylum Arthropoda; class Insecta; order Mantodea; family Mantidae; genus Mantis; species Mantis religiosa. Next base: position 107,232,038 of record CM060953.1, on the reverse strand, counting down.
GGCGATTTCTTTTCGGAAGAGAGGGACCCTCATTCTGCGCTATGTTTACCAGGAAACAATTTATGACTAGTGCCGATGGAAAACACGACATTATTAACACTGTCCACAAGGGTTCGGGACAATCTCACGAGACATGTATGCCCCCTTCCATAACACATAAACTTTGTCAAGTCGGAAACAATTTATGTCGAGTGACTATGGAAAACACTACATTATTAACAATGTCCAAAAGGGTTCGGGACAATCTCACGAGACATGTATGCCCCCTTCCATAACACATAAACTTTGTCAAGTCGGAAACAATTTATGTCGAGTGCCGATGGAAACACAACATTATTAACAATGTCCAAAAGGGTTCGGGACAATCTCACGAGACATGTATGCCCCCTTCCATAACACATAAACTTTGTCAAGTGACAGATGGCCGATCTCATCTCCCCCTTCCACAGACAGTCACGACGTCTGTATCTATAACATACATTTACATTAATTTATGGCTTCCATTAAAAAAAAGCCACCTGGGAATGCAAGTTGTGACATGTTTCCATACCACCTGCAACATCTTGGGTGGTCCTCACACCCCCCTCCCCTCCCCCTCCCACCGGCGGCGGTGTCGCGACTTTATGCAAATTTATGCAAAGTGATCTGGAAAAGGCCTTTATATACTACTCTGCTGACATCCCGATGAAGTATGAGTCTCAATTTTACAGAAAGCACACGCATTTCTTACTCCACCAGTTGTAACTAAACCATGAGCAGTTGGAACATTGGGTTTTCTCAAATGTTTCGATGTTTCATTCTTATACGCACTAATGTTGCTGATCTTCCTAGACAACTGTAAATATTCTTAATTTTTTACATCAGATTTCAGAAATTCTAACAAGCCTTTTAGCCTTTCTTGTGAACCACTTTCTTGCGTATTATCCCCTCTTCTCTGTCACACTTGAATTAATTCGTTAGTCTAACAAGACTCCACTTAATGAAATAATGCCGTATAGTTGTCAGTAGTTAGACCCATCGATTCACTGACAAGGCGGATTATTCAGTCACTAGATTTATAATGTTCCTTATAAAGCTCTATCAATAAATCCTTTCGAACATATCGTGCTTTTAACAGCTCAACAGCTTCATTATAATTTTCAGCAAAAGGCGGAAAAGTTCATAAGCTCGTGTCTCTTAAATATAAAATCCTTTCTGCACCATCCAGCTCACTACTTTCATGTATTCGCTCAAACTCCAAAATAGTAGCCACTGCATAATATCACCAGAGAAGTTTACAAGCGACAACTTATTGATCAATCTGCCTTTTAGTGAAATACTCGATCTTGTGGAAGAAAGATCAATCGATACTTGATGTGCAGTAAATTTCTCGTACCTACATTCCGCTGTTGACCACTTATCTGGATATAATTCGACTTCATCATATTCTTTAGCTGCATCCTCGTCGGTGGCCTCATTGCCATAACCAGCTTCATGAATTTTCTCGTCCATCACTAATAGTCAATCTGCATTCTCTTCCAGGAGCTTAAAACTAGCAACAACATCGTCTCATGTCATATTTTCTTCAGCGATCTTGTTCTGGAATACTTCGAATTCTCTTGTAAATAAACCACGTAAGTGTGTTCTTTCTTTCAAACGTGAATTCTCAGCAGTCATGTCGAACAGTGTACCGCTAGTAATCTTATTTTACCTTCGTATTATTATTGCACGACCAGAAGCTATCCTGTCGCGGTCGCCAAATGTTAATAATTCAAACTCTTAACACCTTAGGTCGTACAGTAAAAGGATCGAATTCAATTCAATACACACTCGTTAATATATAGGATAATATTCTTAGTGCAGTCGCCAATGGTAACATAATAACATCAACAAATGCCAAACCTTTAGTTATAGCCAACATTAAATATATCAACTTTTCCAACAGTACCTATATTCTTTTAGATGGTACTGCATTATTTTACTGTTTCAGAATACCCTTATCCTAAAAAGACGAATGTCGGGTAACTCTAATCTCCATGGACCCTGGGCCCATTTGAGCATCACTTTACCCATTCCATTCATCGTCCGATATGACTTAAAAAGCTAAAGGACGTAAATTACAAAAAAGAATAATTAAACACTTTACATATCACTGGTCACATAAAAAATTGCGCTTATACACAAGATGCAAACCGAGAACAAACAGTAGCACATGGGCACACTAGCACAACACGCTCGTCCGATATGACTTAACGTTGGAGAACGTAAAAAAAATAGCACAAAAAATAGCACAACACGCGGAGCTTGCTTAAAGCGGGTTACCACTTTTACCAACATATTTCGTTTCAAATAAACGAAAAAGTAGAAAGAAACTGCTGTATTGTATATAAGCTGAGGCTTTCAGGCCGGCGTGTTGAAGATAAATGTTGTGTTCAGGGCTCATGGGCCGTGGTCTAGGAGTTGAGCGAACCGACGTTTCGTCAGAAACTGCGTCTAGCACAGTGTTTCTCAAACTCTTCTGCCTCAAGGACCCCCTTATCATCTAACAACTTGTTTGCGGACCCCCAATGGATTGGCAACTCAATTTATATCAACGAGTCCACTTTTGGTTGAATTTTATAATTGGAATTTAAATAATTTCTGTATGTATAATTTAAGATGTGTTCTTGTAAATTTAGTTTTAAATTTAATTAATAGTTAATTAAAAAGTTAAAGTTGGACTAAATCAAATAAACTTGTGTATAAAAGGTATTTTAAATAAAACATATATATTTTAAAATTGTCTTTATTAAAAGTATTTTTTCACTTTGAAGAAAATCTTATACAAGTTTGCCTAACTAGGATTGTATTTAACTTTAGTCTTACATCAGTATAAATTTGAAGTACCACACTCTTTGGATTACTCAAGGATTATTTACATTAGGCACAACATGTTATAAAAATGAATTTGTTTTCCATGTAAAGAAACCATATTTATACATATAAAAATTTATTCATTGTGTTCTGAATCCACCATTTCACATTTTCAACAAACTTAGTACTGGGTTACTAAAAAAAATCAGTTTATGTGGAAAAGGCTTGAAACTTTGTTCATTGGAATGTATTAATGTGAACAATGCAGCTGTTTTTTACTGAGTAAGCTCAGTTAAGCTGGGCTTAATGTTGGTGATTTTTACTCATAAGTCAGTTTCTACATTGAAAAGTCTGTTTCTCTTCAATGGCTTGATGTTGAATAACACTGAAAATATTTGCTCCCACAGAAATATTGGGAAGGGCACAGTGCCTTGGTAGCAAATTCATTAAATTCACTCTGCGCCAGAAACCAAAATTTTGCAAGTTCATTTTCTTGGTATATACCCTTCCATCCTATGCTGTTAAATACCTCTGTTGGTCCTGTTATTTTTCCGAAAGGCTATCAATGCTGCTGCCTGTGTCACTTTTCTGGAAAGGATCCTTTATCCACCCATTCTGATCATCTGTCGGTGCTGGAAAGTACTTCCTCAAAGTTTTTGATAGGACATTCAGGTGTTCTACTATGGCTTCTTCAATACCTTTAGGCAAAGTTTCGTATGATGAAGTCAGAAATTTTTTCAAAATAGAAAACGAGCCTAAGGATTTTTTTTGTACACGACCATTCCTCACTTGAAGTTTCCTTATCATTGCTTCTTGCATTTCCTTGCATTTCTCATGAACCGTGAAAACATATGGTTTTGGTCCTTGCAATTTTCGGTTTAGTTCATTTAAGTGTGAGAAGTTGCTAGATAGATATGCCACTTTGCACAACCATTCAGTCACACAATCGTTCGCTAAGGGGAAACTTTTCGTGCTTGTTGTCTTCAAAAAATAGCCTCACTTCACCACGTAATTAAAAAAGTCGTGAAAGAACATTTCCATAAGAAAGCCAGCGAACGTCTGTGTGGAAGAACAGTTTTTTATATTTGCTTCCCATTTCTTCACATAGTTTCATGAACATCTATGAGTTAAGAGGACAAGCTTTAACGTATTTCACAATTTTAACCAATTCTTTTAATGTTTCCTTCAGATCTGGCGGCATTTTTTTTTACAGCCAGCGCCTCTCTATGTATCGACTTATGCCTACACAAACTTTCCACTCAAGGCCTTGCTCTGAAATAAATCCCCCAAGTGTCTTAAAGACATCCTCAGCAGTGTTATGCAAGACTTTTCTACCAAACAATAGGTCTTCAACAAGCTCTTTCTGGTGTTCGTAACGTACAAAATCTACCAAATGAGACCTATCAGTGAAATCAGTACTTTGCCAAGTTGAAAGCATACTTGTTCATTGTTCTTGATTTTAACCCCGTAATTAGCTGGTCCAGGACATTTTGAGACATAGCAACAAGTATACGTTTAACTGAATAATTTGATAGTGGGACAGTGTTCAGCTCGTTTGCTGTCACCAATCATTATGTTACACATCCTTTTAGCTGTTGGCAATATGAATTCCTCTGCAATGTTATAAGGCTTGCCACTTTTAGCAATGAGTAGCGCTACTTCATAGGAAGCTTGTGCTACTTTTTCACTACTGGTTCCAGTAGGCATGTTTTCTATTCTAGATTTACTCATTTTCATCTCCTTACTTTTTATTTTAAAATAATCAAGCGTCTTACCAAGTCAATCCAGATGTTCCTTCTCTAAATGTCTTCGCAGCTTAGCAGGCTTCATTGCGTCATTGGACAGTACATCATAGCACAAAACACACTGAAGTTTTTGTTCATCTGTAGTTCCGCTTAGTGCCTCTTAATCGCCAGTTATTGTAGGCGCTGACTCAGACCTGCGCACGCAGGCTCGGCTGACTTCACCCGCACGCTCAATACGGTTGCGTCGCTGCTATTATAACGCTGCACTAACGCTCCCAACTATAGTGGACTAACACCGTCCCGTACCTCGGAGTTAAATTGGATAGAGGTCTAACTTTCCGCCAGCACATCAGGCACCTCTCGGCAAGGGTTCAGGGAGCAATTGCTTCCTGTATCCAATGCTGGAATCGAATTCAATGTTGTTGGTCTGAAGTTGTTCCTCTTCTGAGAGCTGGTAATTCCGGTGATGCTATATGCCTGCGAGATTTGGGGCACGGCCGCAGATAGCTGGCTGGCATGGCTTCAACGTGCACAGAACTTCGATCTATAAATTCTGTGGGTCGTTGTTTTCCTACCAGGTTGCTTCATGAAGCCTCGGGTCTTCCTTATGTGGAGGACGAAATTGGGCGTCGGGCATCAAAATTCTAGGATATTTCACCCAGATATAGAAGCGCCCTTGTGAAATCACTGGGAGATTATGACCCCACTAGACGCCGTTCCAGGCTGTTCCGGGTACCGCGCATGGCTTGTGGTCACTCGAGATAACCCAGGAGCTAATCCTAACAGCAGCTAAAGCTGAGCTCCACATAATTCTTCTATGCTCTTTGGCATCAAAATTTTCAACCTAACACACATTTAAAACTAGAACACCAGGGTTCAAGGTTTTGCATCCATTCCCACAACCTGAGGTACATAAAATTAGTAACCTCGAAAAATTTCTACCTCAAAACGCACAACCCATCCTACTAAATCCCTAAATGAAACCCCCACCCCTTAAGGGTTTTACCGCAGGTAAAGTAGGCAACCTTAGTGTTAGTTTCTGTCAACACGGGATTATGATCAGAGTGTAGTGCATTGGTGGATGTAAGTTTTAGATGGAATGGAAAATGTTTTTTGATTACGAAGTCGATGACAGAGGATAATCCTGCACCTCGCGGGTGTTGTGTGGGTTTCCAGGGACCCTGTATTTGAACTTGTAGGTCCACGTCTATTAGGCGAATAATTTGATTGCCTGTGGCGTCGGCCTGGTGACCGCAATGGCAACGCTGGTGCTTAGAATTGAAGTCCCCTGCCATTATGACGCAGGGATGAAGGGCTAGGATGGTGAGGTAATCGTTAGGCACGAGCTGTTTTCCGGGAGGGTGGTATACCGAGACTACCAGAACCTCCAAACCACCCACATCCATGCATCCTGCCGTGGCCTCTAGGGTTTGAGAGGAGGGATCAAAATATGCCTATGGACCATATTCTGCCGCACACGGACCGCCGTCCGCCACCTGGACGACCCTGACGATCCATTCTGTGAGAGGTGTAGCCCTTTAGGCGAAAACGGAGGTTTGGACGGAGGTGAGTTTCGCCGAATAAGATACGTCTAGCGCATATGATCGGGAAAAATAAGGTAATTCACCACCCCCCGACCAACAAGACCAACTGCATTCCAGAACGCAAATCGGAATGAGGTACGAGACCTATTCCTATCCGTCATTATCAGGTAAGATGGACGTTAAGAGAGCAACCCCCTCCATTATAACCACCGTCTTGCTGGCCGGGTCTGTGTTGGAGAAGAATCTGGCAATGAGGTCGAAGACGCACTCTCCATTAGCTAGCAGCACTTGCCGCAGCCACCTAAGTAACGCAGTCCAATCCATACCAGCTGTTAAAGTAAGGTTTGAAGGAGGCTTAGGAGTGGGTTGGAGAGAGAAGAGTCGGATAGGCGCAGGTCTACCGCCCGCCATGTCGTCCCTTTGTGTTCTAGGAGGTTTGGGAATCACCCTACCCTCCAAGACTTCTGGTCTCGAACTATGCACCTTAGCGGTTTTGCGCCCTTTCTGTCCAGGATTGTTTGGCAAGGGTAGATTGTGGTACTGGAACTGAAGGTGTTGTGTCAGTGGGTTGTAATTTCCTTGACTTTCGTCTATCATATGGGGGCTTTTGTACAATTTCAGTAAAGGTGGGCCTTGTCGTGTCTACTGCTGGTGAGAGGTTGGTGCTGTTCTTGCAGCAGGCACAGGTCGTGACGCTGCACCAGTAGTGGTCTCTTGAAGAGCATGTGTCCACGAGTGGGTCTGTTTTCTGTTAGCTGTTATCACAGCTTTCGTTGCTTGGCATCCGCCGTAAGAAGCCACATACTCACCTTCGCAATTCTCACAGGTAGGCGCAGCAGTGTACGTTGGCTAGTAGATGGCCTTGGGGTGAGATCCATCACATCTAAGGCAGTGAAGATTTCTCTGGTAAAACTGGCTGGAATTATTGAATCCTAAGCATCTGTAGAATTGGAGAGGTCCGCCAGAGCTCTTCAAGGCTTCTATATTTACCCGAAGGTACCAGATAGTAGTGACTCCTTCCAGCTTGACCTCCGGGTCGTTCGCTTTTTGCACTACTCACAGGAATAGTGGAACAGTAATTTTCCCAGATTGGTCTTGTGGAGAAGGTTTGGTGAGTTGCTTCACCAAACGGGGAGTTATGCCCTTTCAACAGAGGTCGTCTTCGATATCGCCCACTGATGTGTCCACCGGGAGACCCTGAATGACACGATGGATGTCCCTAGCCTTGTCAAGGCCGAAAGTAAAATGGGAGATCCTCCTCTTTTAGGGCTGATAGTAATAGGAGTTTGTAGTCCTCCACTGTTTTTGTCTGGAAGACGTATCGACTTTTCTGCCTTGTCACCGGACAGAGACAAGACAAGGTCAGCATGACTTCCTTTAGGAAGCCTACCATATCCTTAAAGTCGTCCACGACGACAGGCGGAATGTGGCGCCTGACTCCTGCCAGTGCCTGGAAAGAGTATCCTTCGACAGGTTTGGCGTTCGCCTCCCTTTCCGCGATGTACTTCTTCACGTAATTCAGCGTCATCCACTTCAGTAGATACGTCAGGTAAGCTGACCTCATCTTGTTCGATAGCAGAGGATAGTTGAGAGGGAACCGCAGTCCCCTCGGAATCCAAATGTTCAACGCAGTCAGTACAGTTGCAGTTAGAGCACTCGCTCTCTAGGTTTCACCAGAACGATAATGCTCTCGCAAAGGGGCCTCGTGGGTATTAGAATTGGCCAGTGCCCAAAGTTTGGCCTAGCCATGTCCGCCCTGAGGGAATTTTCTGCAAGGCTGGGTTTTCTTCTCTGCAGTAGGGCTCACTGCAGAGGGATGGGAAGCACCAGTACTGGTGCTGAGTACTGTGTCCTCCATAGGACTTGGCCTATTTGAAGGATCGGCTTGGGTTTGGGTTAGCTTGAAGATGGGCGACATGACCTGCACCTTAAAGGTGCAGTGCACCCAAAATCACTGACTTACCTACAGCAGTGGTTGTTAAAATGCGTAATTATCAAGAGGCCGGGCATCTAAATGTGCCTAGAATCGCTAGAGTTAGTGTTGGCTGTGGCCTTGATAATTAAACCTCCGCCGTTTTATTTTTCTGAACGTATGCTTGGAGAAGATAGTTTTCCGAAGTACCGCTGCCTTCCTTCAGATAACTGACACTGTTGCCTTGTAGATACAGGCTGCTCTAACAAGTACAGCTTGCCGGAAGCTGCCCGAAGTTCGCTTCCGATGATGGCGAGTTACAACTGTAGCTTGTAGTAGGTAAATCCTCCTTCATCCCCTCTCGTCGGCTGCTGAACTTCGAATGTCGAGTGAATGAAGTGGGTTCCTTTAGGTACTACGAGGCTGTGCTCAGCCCGAAGACTTTTGCTGAGTGCCCACCCAGGATTGGGTTTATCTGCAGGAAGGATTTTCTTTGATTAGGAAGGGGTATTGTGGTTTAGGATGGAAGAACGACTGTGAGGTAGTAGATTAGTCCTGTGAAGGATGACGGATGCTGTGCCTAATGCACCCTGGCGATGAAGTATATTAAATTTAAAATTAAAGTAATTTTGAGGCCAAACAACTCTTTGCTTGATTATGAAGGAGCTCAGCTTTTGCTGCTGGTGGATTTACTCCGCGGTTACCTCGGATGCCTGCAAGCCACGCAAGGACCTGGAAAAGTCGAAGCCGATGTCTAGTGGATCATAATCAGCAAGATACCTAACTAGGGCACATCTATATGATGGTAAAATGGCGTATAATTTTATTGTCCGGCGCCTAATTTCATCCTCCAAGTATGGAAGTGATATGGCTTCATGAAGCAACCATACTGGAAAAGATCGGCCTACTGATTAGATGAACCTAAGTCCTCTATTCTGAGCACGTTGAAGCCATGCCAGCCAGCAATTTGTGACAATGGCCCAGACCTCGCAGGCATAAAGCATCAACTTCACACGGACTGGCATCGATCGAGAATTCAGCATAGGGTACAAGGAAGCAATAGCTCCCTGAGCTCTTGCCGAAAGGTCCCCGATGTGTCGGCGAAAAGTCAAACCTCTATCTAACTGAACTTTCAGGTATTTCATGGAAGATACCCACTCTATCCTTCGACCTCTGAAGTTGAAATTTCGGCAGTCTGCAGGGCTGTGGCGCTTAATGAATAGTATGGCGTCCTGAATAACCGACATCCGCCAACGCTGGCACCACTCTTGTGTGAGAGGGAGGTGTCTTTGTATCGGGTTGAAAGCTCTGAGGATGTCCCTGACTTTGCAGAACAGCAGCACGTCGTCAGCGTATTGTGCCATTTCTACGCGCGGCTCAGTTGGAATGTCTGGTATGTGGACATTAAATAGTGTGGGATATAGTACAGAACCTTCGGGGTCTCCGCCTCTCACAGGTCTAAGAGAAGAAGTATTTCCCCCGACTGTGCCTTTAAAAGTGCGATGACTGAGGAAACTGTGTACTATGTTGATTAGTTGAGTTGGTAGGTCCAGGTGGATTACTTTATGGAGATGTCGGGCGTGGCAGGTGGTAGAGAAGGCCTTCTCAACATTAAAGGATACCACCGCCGTGAAGGCGCGTTCCTGGAAGCCCAGAGCAGCCACCTCCACGACTCGCAGTAGTTGATGGACTATCTAATGCCCAGGACGAAATACAAACTGATGGCCAGGTATGCCTTGAGTTTCAGTCAGAATTGGGGACAAGTGGTTGAAGATAACCCTCCCTAAAACTTTCGAGACGGTAGACAGGAGACTTATGGAGGGAGACATATTATGGATCCATCTCAAGCTTCAATATACAATCACTCTGACCTCTTTTCACTCTCGCGGAAGGTGACCGAGAGTTAGATATATATTGAAAACGTTACTGAGGAACAACACTGCATTGAAGAGAAGATGACGGGGAGTGAGGGGTGATAGCCCATTAGGTCCCACCTAGTTTTTGGGTTTGAGTCGCTGGAGTACGCCTTGGATTTCACTAGGACGGACATTAGGTAGTTGGTCCGCATCCTCAGCAGATCGGCGAAAGAATCGACTCAACTCCCTTCGGACATGTTCCGAAAGGCTGTCGTCCTGGGGCGTCCTCTCTTGGGAAGAGAGTGCGCTCAAGGTAGTGCGTGAATACGTCTGCCTTGGAATTAGGATCATAGGCCAGGGGCCGAGTGCCCTGCAGTGTATTGACCTCGGCGATTTCTGAAGCCTTTGCAATCCTCCACACGTCACCATCCTCAACACGTAACCGGCCATTGTGTCCTCCCATGCCTACACTCTATGTTCCCGTAGTCGGAAACTGACCTGTTGGCGCAGTCTTCTCAGAGGGGCGAGATTATATGGCGTGCGGTGAGCTGGTAGAGTTTCCTCGTCGCCCAGGAGTGGCGGATAAAAAGGATGATGTCCAGTGGAAGGACATCAGCCTGTAGAGGAGCAGGTACATGAACTGTCAAACTATTGGCAGATCTTGTAACTATGTGAAGGAAGAGAGCGCAGCCTCGAGGGAACGGATACTGTCAATCCTAGGGTTTGGCGATAATGAGGTGCATAGGCGATTCCTTACGCTTGCCCAACCGACTTCCCACATTTGAAACGAGCTGTCGTGGCTGGCAACCCTAGTATTGATCTCTGTATTTACCGGATTATGATGGAATGAAGTTCATTTAATGATGTGCGAGTGAGCTGAAATGGAAAATGCTTGGTGATTGCGAAGTCGATGACTGAAGCCAGTCCTCCACCTCGCGGATGATGAGTGGGATGCCAGGGACCCTGTACTTGAAGTTGTGGTTCCGCATCAATAAGGCAAATAATTTCGGCGACGGCAATCAAACGCTCATGCTTAGCATTGAAGTCGCCCGCCATGATAGCACTAGGATGAAGGGCTCGTTTGGATTGCTAGTTATTTCTAACGAATAACCTATCAGGAGGATGGTAAATAGATACCACTATGAGCTCAGATCCACCGAGTTCTAGACACACTGTCGTGGCCTCTAAGGTTTAGAGGTGAGGAAGCTGGAAGGGTCTATGGACTATATTCTGCCTCACAGGCACTGTCGTGCCACCACCAGGACGGCCTTGGCGATCCTTACGATAGCAGATGAAGTCCGGGATAGGGAATCGAATGGGGATTCTGGACACAGGTGTGTTCCGTACGCCAGTATGACATCGAGAGCTTACTCACGAGCAAAGTGCTGTAGTTCGCTCCCCTGACCTTCCAAACCACAAGAATTCCAGAATGCAAATCGAAAGTAGCTACGCGATCTTCTCCGACCCCCTATTCTTAGTCTGTGGAATGGTGCAAGTCAAAGGGGCGAGACCTTCTATGAGGACTAGCACCTTGATACCCACAACTGGGGATGACAGGAGCTTGACTAGCAACTGGCAGATACGCTGTCCATGGGTCAGCAGTGTTTGCTTCAACCTCATCAGCAATCCCGAGAAGTCTAGTTCTATGTGGGGATGTGCGGGAGGAGGAACGAATAGGGGCAAGCCTACCATCTGCCCGTACGTCCCTCAGCTGACGTTGTGGTAAGGGGGAAGCAAGCCCCTCCGCCAATTGATGATTCGCTTGGGGCTCGCTTGTGGGCCTTCCCCCTACGCTAAATTGTGTGGCTGGGTTTTTTGGTGCCTGGATCCGTGTCTGTGTATTTGTAGCTTTATATGTCTCTTTATATGTCTATTTTAGAGCCTCTTAGGGGTCTTTGCGCCACTTGGGCGGGCGTTAGTCTGTGCTTCTCTTCCTGCAGAGGTGGAGTGCTCTGATTTGCCATTGGCTTGAGCCTTGGTCAATCACTGTTGTTTCTGGAAGGAGACAAAGCTTGCCCACGTCTGGTAGGTGGTGCTATTGGTGGTGGCTATTGATGCCTGGGGGTCTGCTTCGGCCTTCTGGCGGCAATGACCGCCTTCCGGAACGGGCAGCCTCCGTAGCATTCCACATGCTCGCCCTTAGAGTTGGCACTCGTGGTTACATCTGTAGTGGAGCTTTGGCATGCTTCTGTTGGTTGCGATTCGCCGCACCTCAAGCAACGAAGTTTGCTGCGGCAGAAGCTGCTAGAGTGATTAAACCCTAGACTACGATGGCATTTGGGTGGACCAACAGAGCTTCTGATGTCTTATAATATCACCCTGAGGTAAGAGACCGTTTTTACATCATCTAGTTTATCCTCAGGGACATTATACCGCTCCACTATTATTAAAAAAGGGTAATGGGAATAGGACCAGCCTGAACTGTGAAGCTGGTTTGGCAAGTTGCTTTGCCAAACAGGGGGTTATTCCCTGGCGGTGAAGGCCGTCTTCAATGTCCCCTACAGACGTGTCCACTGGAAGACCCTGGATAACTTTTCGGACATCTCGAGTCTTCTCAAGGCCAAAGGTAAAATTGGTTATGGACTTCTTATCCAATGCCCTGATGAGTATTTAGTAATCTTCCATGGTCTTAGCCTTGAAGACGAACCTGCTCTTTCTCCTATTCACTATTCCAGCTCCTATTCCAAGTCCGAGAAAGTTGGCATAACTTCCTTTAGGAAGCCGACCGTACCTTTAAAGTCATCCACGCTGATGGATGGAATATGTCATCTTGCTGGCTCCCTTGCTCCCTTCGACATTCGTAGAGAGGTCTGACGAGCTGTCCTCCGATACGCTTTCCAACCTGGATGGCTGAAGGTCTGGATGTTCTCGGCTCCGTTGGAAAAACTTGAATCGGCATTGGAGTAGGTATGCTGAGCGAGCTTGCGCTCCAATGATTGGCCTATACTCGGGGAACATTCCTGGCAAGAGCCCTGGTTGATAGAGTGTTTGGCCATGGCAAAACGTTTGGCCTTGCCATTTCCGCCCTGTTGGCGTTGTGGGCGGGGCGTCTTGTTACCTGTCGTAGCTGGGGTCACGGCTAACACCACTGTTGGTGCTAGCCGTAGCATCTTGTTCAGAACGTTGAAGGTGGGGTGTATTGGGGGCTTTTGGGCGGACATCTTGCCCTGCAACTTTCCGTGCTAAGTACCAGCTACTATGTGCTGAACACTTACTTATCAGTACGGGCTGCAGAGATTCGTGAAGCCAGAGGGTTCAGACACGAGTGCGCCTTTAAAACCGCGTTTCGGCGTTGTTTGTGGCGTTGTGCTTCCCTGACTTATCTGATGAGTCGCCCTTTTCTACGACGTCCGCAATTGGAGCAGGCTGGGTGGCACGCTGGCTGAAGTGAAGGTTTTCAATAGCACAATTACCGAGAGCTCCTGATGGTGGCAATTTCCTAGTCGCAGCGAGCGCAATGAAGATCCTTCTAAGGCGTCTGTCCTCGTCGGCTCCTCGCTGCAGAATGGAGGTGATAAGGCGGACTGGATCGAGGTGCTGGCTGGCTGTATAAAGCCAGAAGGCTTTTGGTGCGTGCTCACCCGTTAAGAGTTTTACCACAGGTAAGGTTATTCAATTGGGACTTTGTAGGATGTGTTGTGGGTTTTGAGGTTGGAGATTTGATGAAGTGGGTTTGCTTGTAGGGGAATTCTGGGTGTATTCACACCCATGGCTGCTTTAGGGCTTATTTAGCCCTCTTCAGCCAATATATTTATTTGGAGGAGGCAGAGATGGCTAATTTTTCTGCGAATAAATGTTCATCAAGCTTGAGAGCTTGTGCTTTACATAGGATGAGTAAATTGCTTTTGATTTGTTTAAGCTGTTGTTGGAACAGGTGTAGTTGAGTCCGGATGTCAGTTGTGGGGTCGGCAAAAAGCTGGTCCATTGCTGTTAACTTTGTGAGTTGCTCGATCTGTTCTGCGTGGCGTTCTGCGATGCTTGTGGTGATTGTTTATTCTAGTTGGCCTAGGCGTGGAGCAATGTTGAGTTCCTCGGAGTGGAGGTGATGGATGTCCTCTCTGGAGGACTGTGAATCTGCGATGGCGTTCTCAAGCGATGCAAGACGGGTTCCAATGGTCTGCATTTCTCTCCGAAGATCCTGAATGGCTTCCTTCAGGTATTGATTGGGAAAGAAGGCAGCTGCTGCTACGGTAGATGGTAAGATTGGAGCCTCTTCTTCCCTGGTCGCTGGAGTGCTGCGTTGTACTTGAAGCTTCGCTCTGGGGTAGCGAGGGCACTGCGATTGACCTGTAAAATGGCCTAGACCATTGCAGGTAGCACAGTACCTGCGTCGGTGTCTTAGATCATGCTTCCTGCTTTCGGCGGTGAGGCACTGTGTCCCACAGTAGTGGCATCTGGGTGGAGCGGTGCAGGTGGTGCCACAGTGGACATAGCTGCAGCATCGCCGACAGAGAACCTGCCACTCTAAGTTGCTTGCCTCGACTCTGAGACATTGCCCTAAAAAGGGCAGTCCCATCCTCAGGGCAGCATCCCTGTCGGCATTGTCAGCTAGATGCAGACGCACTAGTGTGGTGGTGCCTCCTCTTGAAGTTATGCGGTTGGCTTTCCAGGCAGAGGACCACCTCTATTTTGCAGCGGAGAGAACAAACCTACACGGGAGATCACGGGGAACCCCGCTGATGACCACGGTGTGGGCTCCTGGAGAAATGGCTGGCGCTGGCGAGGAGTGCAGAGATCTTGTTGGTGTCTGTTGTGCTGCAGCAGCGTAGGAAAGCCGCTGATCAGTCGTGTGATGAAGTGGTCGCTCGCTCGTGCTGGCTGGCTGGCCCACCCATTAAGGGTTTTACCGCAGGTAGGATTTTTATTGAAAGATGTAGGATGAAGGTGATGTAGGTTTTGATTGGGAGTTAATTTTGAGGTTACCAAAGTACCTTCGGGTTGAAGGGGAGGATGCAGTACTTAGCACCCATTATTTTGTTTTAAATATTTTGTATTTTAGTTGGGGAGAAATTTAGATGCCAAACAGCTTGGAAGAATTATGAGGAGCTCAGCTTTAGATGCTGATAGGTTTAGCTCCTGGGTTATGTAGGGTGCCCGCATGCCATGCGGGGGACCCGATGCGGTCTAGATCGGCGTGTAGTGGAGTCATAATTTCCCAATAATCTGACAAGGGCGCTTCTATGAGATGGTAAACTTGCGTATAATTTTGAAGCCCGGCGCCTAATTTCATCCTCCACGTATGGAAGACCCGAAGTTTCGTGGAGCAACCTGGTAGGGAAATAACGTCCCACAGAATAGATAGACTGCAGTCCTTTATTCTGTGCATCTTGAAGCCATGCTAAACAGCTGTCTGCTGCCATGCCCCAGATCTCGCAGGCATATAGCATCACCGGGATTACCAGCGCTCGGAAGAGGTACAACTTCAAGCGGACTGGCATCGAGGTTGACCCCAGCATTGGGTACAGGGAAGCAATTGTTCCCTGTACCTTCGCCGAAAGGTCCCTGATGTGTCGGCGAAAAGTTAGACCTCTATCCAAGTTTACTCCAAGGTACTGGACAGAGTTAGACCACTCTATCCTTCGACCTCGGTAGCTGAAGTTGGGGCAGTCTGCGGGGGTGTGGCGCTTTGTAAAAAGTATGGCGTGGCTTTTGTCCGGATTTACAGACATCCGCCAACGCCGGCATCACTGTTGTGTTAGGCGGAGATGTCTTTGGATGGGGTTGAAGGTCCTTGGTCCTACGGGTCCAGGACTAATGGGAGTAGATCCTCTGCACTAGCTCTGAGGATGTGTTTGTCCTTGCAGAACAGAAACACGTCGTCAGCGTATTGTGCCATTTCGACTCGTGGTTATGTGGGGAAATCTGCCATAAAGACGTTGAAGAGGGTGGGGGATAGCACAGAGCCTTCTGGTACTCCGCCTCTCACTGGCCTTAGTGTTGATGTTTTCCCCGCGACTGAGACTTTAAATGTGCGATGTCGCAAGAAGCTGTGTAGAATGTTGATCATTTGTGTTGGGAGCCCCAAATGGATAATTTTGTGTAGGAGTCCGGCAGGCCATCTCGTAGAGAAGGCCTTCTCGACATCCAGCGAAACTGCGGCCGTGAAGGCGCCTTCCTGGAAGCCCAGGGCGGCGGTCTCCACCACACGCAGCAACTGCTGAACTGTCGAGTGCCCAGGACGAAAACCAAATTGGTGGTCAGGAATGGCTTGAATGTCTACCAATATTGGGGACAAGCGAACAAGAAGTAGCCTCTCGAGAACTTTCGAAAGGGTGGAGGGGAGGCTAATGGATCTATAGCTGGAAGGGCGTATCGGATTCTTCCCAGGTTTCAATATGCAAATCACCCGGGCCTCTCTCCACTCTCGTGGAAAGTACCCAAGGGCGAGGCACATATTGAAAATCCTAGTCAGGAAGAGAACCGCATTGAAGGGAAGATGGCGGAGCATTAGGGGAGTCAGCCCATCCGGCCCCGCCGCCTTCTTTGGTTTGAAACGTTGGAGTGCGCCTTGGATTTCGCTAGGTCGGATGGTAGGGAGTCTCTCCGCATCCTCAGGAGGGTGACGTAAGAAATGACGCACCGCCCGACGGACACGTTCAGAAAAGTTGTCATCCTGGGAGTCATCTCTCGGACACATAGTGAGCTCAAGATAGTCAGCGAAAGCGTTGGCTTTGGCTTGGGGTTCATAGGCCAGGCCCTGGGTGCCTTGAATGGGAGAGGTGTACTGACCTCTGTGTTTTCTGAGGGCTTTAGCTGTCCTTCACACGTCGCCATCCTCGACGCGCAACCTGGCCATTTTGTCCTCCCACGCTTGCACCTTGTGCTCGCGCAGACGGACACTGACCTCTCGACGTAAACGTCTTAGGAGCGCTCGATTATGTGGCGTGCGGTGACGTTGGTATAATCTCCGTGCTGCCCAGGATCGCCTGATTAGAAGAAGGATGTCCAAAGGGAGGACATCGGGATGAAGAGGAGCCGGAGCATGGACTGTCAGATTAAAGGCGGTCCGCTTCACGATGGAAGTGAAGGATGAGACGGCGTTATCCAGGGTAGGGATATTTGTGATTCTGGGATTTGGTGGGATGGAAGTGCGGAGGCAGTTCCTGACGCCTTCCCAGTCAACCTCTCGCGTTTGAAGCGAGATGTCGTGACTGGCAACCCTTGTGTTGATCTCTGTCAACACTGGATTGTGATATGAATGTAATGCATTTAATGATGTGAGTGTGAGATGGTATGGTAGATGTTTTGTGATTGTGAAGTCTATGACTGAGGGCAGTCCTCCTCCTCGCGGGTAATGAGTGGGTTGCCAGGGACCCTGTACTTGAAGTTGAGGGTCCGCATCTATAAGGCGAATGATTCCATTGCCTCTTGCATCCGCCCGACGACCGCAATGCCAACGTTGATGTTTAGCATTAAAATCGCCGGCCATGAAAGCACAGGGATATAGGGCTAGGATGGATAGATAGTCATTGGGTACAAACTGTCGGTTTGGTGGATGGTACACAGAGACTACCAAGACCTCTAATCCACCTAGGTGCATACTAATGGCCGTGGCCTCTAGGGTTTGTAGGGGTGGGAGCTGGATGGGCTGATGGACCACATTTTGCCTCACCAAGATCGCAGTTCCGCCCCCTGGGCGTCCCTGACGATCCGTACGATGGCAGATGTAGCCTGGAAGACGGAATCGGGAGTCTGGTCGGAGATGCGTTTCGCTGACTAGGATGACGTCTAGGGCATTGTCTCGGGCAAAGTGAAGCAGCTCGCTCCCCTGACCTGCTAGGCCGCACGCATTCCAAAATGCGAATCGAAACGAGGAACGTGACCTAGTTCGATGCGCCATCTCGGAGCTGTTGTGTGCCTGCGGTCAGGAGGGCCAACGCCTCCTTTGCCACCAGCATCTTGCTGGCCGGATCTGTAGCTGTGAGCTGTGAGCCCACAGATTTTCTGTCCATGTGTCTGCAACAGCTGCTGCAGCCACTTGAACACATCCGTGAGATCGAGTGTAGCTGTCATGGGAGCGGTGTTTGTGTGGGTGACTTGGTTGAGAGGAGAGGGTGACCTGGAACGAATGGGTGCAGGTCTTCCTCCCGCCCTTTCATCCCTAAGCTATCTAGGAGGCATGGGCTTGCCATGGTTCTCCTGTTCAGCAGGATTTTGGGGCTCCTGAGGAAGCCTTCCTCCCTTCCTACCATTATTGATGTCGATGCGTTTTTGAGCTGGGGCCCGCTTTTGTTTGCGTGGCTGTGTGGGAGGGTTGTCTGTCTCCCGTGACGTTTTAGGTCCATCAGAGGCCCCTTGTGCTACTTGAGCGTAACTTCTGGGCCTATCGGCATCCCGCCGAGTCGTTGGCGCACTGGAGCTGGTTGAGGGGACCGGTCTTGGGTCCGCCCCCGCTGGTGAGGTCCTCTGCTGTTGCTGCTGTCTCACTGGGGGCTTACTCGCTGCTATAACTGCATTTCTGGCCGTAGCAAGCCACATGTGCTCCCTTGCAGTTAGCACAAGTGGGCACATCTGTGGGTGATCTTGGACAAACTTCCTTGTCGTGGGCTCCGCTACACCTCAAGCAGCGGGGTGTCCTCTTGCAGAACTGTGATGAAGTGGGTGACCGCACGTCCTAATTTATATCGACTGGAGAGGGGTGGGGCTAAGGCTGATCGCGTTCTGATTGGTTCTGTTCTGAAAGTGACTGTTTCATGTGTTTACTGTTTTATGTATGTGTGATTGAAGTCTCTGTAGTGCAGGAACCCAGGATTTGTTTATAGAAAGTGCTTCTTCTTTGCGATTAAAATTATTTTTGTGTTTGAATATATCTATGGCTTTCCGCTGTAGACGATCATGATAGCTGAAGTTTGACGGGAGTGTTCTTGAGTGTTCTTAAGTTGAGTGTTCTTAAATTCCATGTCATGGCCCCACAGTAAAGCGTGTTCTGCAACCGAAGATTTTCCCACCTGCTCTAAGCTGCTGTTCCGGTTGTGTTCCTTTAATCTGGTGGAGACGCTGTGCATAGTGGTAGCAATGTATACGTTACCGTAGCTACATGGAATTTTGTATACCACAGCTGTTGAAAGGAGGTCCCGTTTGTCCTTAACTGAGTTTAGTAACTTAATCTTGCGTGTAGGTTTGTATATTACTTTGATTCCACACGGTCGGAGAAGCTTGCCAATCCTGTCAGTTACTTTATTTATAAATGGTAAGGTATGCCATCCCACGTGTGGGCAGTTCAGTTTTATTTGGCCCGCGTCTTCCTGGACGTACTGGTTAAGAGAACAGCAGACTTCAGCCTGGAACATACGGTCTACAAAAGCCCACGCACAGCAACCGGTACTTATGTAAAACGTCGAATCACAACCAAAACAGAAACACGGAATAGCAAAAACACTTAGCAAACGAACGGAAAAGATTTGAGATATAAAATAGATAAAGGCTGAATTAGAAATTCTAAACTCAGCCTTCGTTGCCAGCGGCAACATCTTTACTTGCTGCTCTTTCAAGCAAAGACAGCTGAGAACTACAAGCTTCTTCTCTCAGCGCTGGGTGAAAGGAAGATCCCACATTTCACATTTGGTCTTGATAAGGCCAGGGACATTTGGCGTGTTATTCGTGGGCTCCTGGTGGATGCACCGGTGGATATCACTGATGACCTCAGCCACCAGGGCATAACCCCTCGTCTGGTGAGGCAACTCACCAAACCTGCTCCACAAGGTCAGGCGGGATAAGTACTTATTCCGCTCTTCTTGGTGGTGATATAGCGTGCCAACGACCCGGAGGTTAAGATACCTTCGGTTAAAATTGGAACCCCTCAGAAGCTCTGGCAGTTCCCCATAATGCTGCCGGTGTTTTGACCACTCAAACTATTTCTGCCATAGGAACCTACGATGCCTAAGGTGTGGGGGTGCCCATCTAAAAGAGGCTTGTCAGGGAATATTCACCGATGCACCCACTTGTGCGAACTGCAAAGGTGAGCACGTGGCGTGCTATGGTGAGTGCCCAACCAGAAAGGCAGAAAAAGAAGCAGACTCCCCGTCCCGCATTTGCACAGCAGGAGTATATTACTTTGGCAACAGCAATTGCGCCAAGAACAACACCGGCACCACAGCAACACCAGCCGCTTATCTTTGCGCAAGTCGTTAAACAGCCAACGAATGACAGGGGAATGTCTCGTAACACCCAGAAACACGACACATCACCCAAAGTTGCAATCACCAACCCTAATCCAGGTACAAATCCTGAGAAGAAGGGGCAGGAACCCGCTCAAGCGCCAGCTTCAAAACCAGAAGCTTCGGATTCTGGAAACAACCTCAAACCTCCGAGAACTCAAAGGGAAGAAGCAGCGGCGCCCATTCGCTCCTCCTCTGCTGAACCTGCATCCAAACCATCCCATTCTCCTGGCATGCACTCACGGGTGACTCTGAGGTGGCTATGGCAAGTGCTGCTAGCTCACGGCCAGCAAATCTATGAGTTCCTTGCGAACTTCTCCGCCGCGCACCCGGCTGCCAAGGTTATGGTTACTATGGAGGGCATTACCCTTCGTACCTCCATTTTGTCCCAGGATGGCTGATCGGAATAGGTTTTGTACCTCATTTCGGTTCGCGTTCTGGAACGCTTCAAGCCTTGTTTGCATTTTGCCCGCAATTATGTTCTTGACGTCATCCTAGTCGGCAAAACGCATTTCCGTTCTAACCCCCACTTCCGGCTCCTGGGCTACACCTGTCACACAAGTGACCACCAAGGCCGTTCAGGTGGCGGTATTGCGGTTTTTGTGAGGCTGAATGTGGTCCATAGATCCTTCCAGCTTCCTCCAGTGCAAACTCTAGAGGACATGGCGGTATGCTTGGTTCTTGGCGGTTTGGAGGTTTTGAGGAATGGCTGCAATCATCGCCTTCGCAGTTACTGAAAACTTTCTATATCAGCTCACACTCACATCCATTAATGCACTTTACTCCGATCATAACCCAGTGTTGACTGAAATCAACACTAGGGTTGCCAGCTATGACACTATGCATTATCTGCGAGAGGTTGATTGGATAGGCCTATGGAATTGCCTCCGCACTTCCATTCCTACTAAACCAAAAATCACCAACATTCCCTCCCTACATGCAGCTGAAAATTTCATCACCACCACTGTGACACAGACTGCTCATAACCACACAGGTACCATTATATCGCGATGTCCTACCCTTGAAACTTTTCCCACTAATCCGCCGCACCTAAGCGGCAAGTAGACTCTTCCAGCGACCGTGCACGCTATACAATCGAGCGCTGCTAAGACAGTTGCGACTTCAGGTCTGGCTATGCGAACACAGAGTGCAAGACCATGGCCAGATTGAGCATCTAGAGTGGAGACGTGTGGAGGATAGCAAAAGGTCTCAGAAACCGCCGAGGTCGATACTAGTCACCACTCCAAGGCACACGTGGTGTGGCCTACGATCCGCAAGAGCAAGCAAACGTCTTCACCGACTACCATGAACGCACAATATTTTCAAGAGACGACCATCAGGACGATATCTTTTCTGACCGAGTCCGCAAGCAGTCTGACGATACTTTCGACCTCCTCCCCAGGGTGTAGTTCAGCGTCTCAAATTCAAAAAGGCAGGGGGTCCTAATTGGATAACTCCCCTCATGCTCTGCAACGCCGCGCTATTCCTTACTAGAGTTTTCAATATGTATCTCGTCCTGGGATACTTTCCACCAGAGTTGAGAGAGGCCAGGGTGATATGCATCTTGAAATCCAGGAAAGACCGGTGCACCCATCCAATTACCGTTCCTTCAGTCTCCATCCAAACCTCTCACAGATTCTTGAAAGGCTAATACTAAATCGCTTGTCTCCTCTTTTAGGAAACATTCAAGCCATTCCCCCTCATCATTTTGGATTTCGTCTGGGGCACTCCACAGTCCAACAGCTGCTGCGAGTGTTGGAGGGTGCCACCCTGGGATTCCAGGACGGTGCTTATACTGCTGCAGTATCCTTGGATGTGGAGAAGGCCTTCTCTACGACCTGGCACGCGGGCTTGTTGAACAATCTTCTCCAACTGGGACTACCAACATAACTTATGATACTCACAGCTTTTTTTTAAAACACCGCACATTTAAGGTCACAGTGGTGGGGAAAACATCTACACCGGCCAGCAAGAGGTGGAGTCCCAGAAGGCTTTATGCTTTCACCAACTCTATTCAGCATCTATATGGCGGATTTCTCTAGTCAGCTGAACGTCAAGTTGGCCCAGTTTGCCGAATACGTGCTCCTGTTCCACACAGATAAACACCTGCTAAGGGCCCTCAATCCTGTAAAAAGACGCTTCCGCCTTGTCCAAGTGTGGTGCAAACGTTGGCGAATGTCTGTTAATCCAGACAAGAACCATGCGATTTGCTTCACAAAACGTCAAATTCCCTCTAACTACCCCACATTCACCTACCGAGGGCGAAGAATTGAATGGGGAAACTCTGTCACCTACCTGGGAGTGAGGATGGGCAAGGGTCTTACCTTTCGTGAGCATATAACCGAGCTCTGGGCTTGGGTGCATGGAGCTATTGCTTCCTTGTACCCCATGCTGAGTTCCGGAATGCCAGTTCGCTTAAAGTTACACGTTTTCCGATCACTTGTAACTCCTCTAGTGCTGTATGCCTGTGAAGCCTAGGGCATGGCCGCAGACAGTTGGATACGGCACAGAACAGAGGACTCAGGCCCATCCACTCTGTTGGCCGTTACTCTCCGGAAGGACTGCTTCATGAAGCCTCATCTCTTCCATATGTTGAGGATGAAATTAGGCGCCGAGCTTAAAAGTTCTGCGCAAGGTTACCATTACATCAAAGCGCCCTCGTCAGGTCTCTGGGTGATTATGACCCCACTAGGCGCCGCTTCAGGCGTCACCGATTACTCCGTATGGCATGCCGGCATCCGAGATAACCAATGAGCAACTCCTAACAGCAGCTAAAGCTGAGTTCAATTAATTCCCAATCAGAGAATGTTGGCCTTTAAAATCGTCATCCCACACAAAACTACCTACACCAAGGTGTAGCGTGTGGGGTGTTGTACAAAATCAGCTTAAAGGGGCCAAAGTGCACCCTTTTTCTCAATTCTCATCTAAACCTAACAAAGTTAGCGTACATATCCCGAGAAAAGGAAGTCCTACCTGTGGTTAAACCCTTTAAAAGGTGGGCACGCAGAAAAATGATTCAGGTTTACCAAAACCCGCCAGCAGCGACGGATGGACGCATGGACGGACGCCGCTTCATTTGTGGACTCTGCAGCGAGGAGCAGACGAGGGCAGATATCCATTCACTGCGATTTTCACTGACTAGCAAATTGCCTACATCGGGAGTGACCAGGGCAGCTCCCGGCAATTATGCTATTGGAATGTGTTTTTACCGTGGAGGGGGACATGCGATGGCCCAAATGTAATAGCCAACAATGTGAGGGTCCCTGTTGCCCTGAAGCGGCTAGACACACTCACCAAAACAACCCTCAATGTGTTATTTGCGTTCGTCTTATATTTGTATACGTGTAATTAGCATGCTTCTTAGTCGGCTCTCGCATAGCACCCTGGTTAGTACATGGAAGCTACTAAGCTGGCATGTGTTACATGCGAGCGCGTCAACGTTGCTTCTTGGTGGTGACCTTGGAACCTGGGCACCACCAAGTGTTAATCATGCCTAATAAATATGATGCATTACTGGAGCACAGGCCAGGATCTCCTGTTAGACATGCGTTTAAAATATTACATAATTCTACATAAATTATATGTCCTAGTTTCCCAAGCTTGTCAGTTGCTAGTATTGGGATATGTTAATGTTTGATCGTCGTCTGTTCCGGCGTGGCCGTTCGTCATCGTGGTGTACCTTACACTGGCTCTGTCTTCGGACTGTCCGACTCCATATGCAGTTGCCCGCTGTCACTGCGCTTGTAGGACATTGGTGGGAGGCTCTCAGACACCGGAACCACCTTGACTGCTGTCAAGGGCCTGAAGGACTCTGTTGCGCGGTGTTCTGAAACAAAAAGGAGTACAAAAACAGATTATGATGGGAGCTACAGCCTAACGGTCTATGTCTCATTTCTGAGAAGGTTGTCTAGAAAGTTCTGTACGTGTTGTCATCGTAGTGTTTTGTGAGTATTCTCTCGAATAGAGATAGGGGTTGTGTGTGCATGTTTATTTCTGTGGTGTGGTTTCCTAAGCGTGTTATTAGAGGGTTGTAGTGCTTTATTAGGTTTTGCTAAGTGAGGTAAGCTAATTTCTTAATGAACTCTTCTACTATGTGCATTCGTATGTAATAAGACAGCAGGTTCTGTGTGAGGTACTTGCGCTATCATGGGTAACATTTTGTTTTGAAATGTTTGTAGTTTTAGTATGTATGTTTTGACGGCATACCCCCAAACCGGAGTCGTGTAGGTGAAGCTGGGTCTAATGAGTGTCTTATATGGGGTTAGTTCTATGTTCATTTTATTTAAAAGTTCATGTTTTTGAGAGGTTAGAGCTTGCCTAATTGGGCATTGCTTTTCTCCTGAGTTGGAGGACGTGATTTTTCCAGGTCAGTCCTTGGTGCATCTTTAGTCCAAGCCAAGTAACTGTGTTCGTCCACTCAATATTTTCTCCGGATATAGAGAGTGGGGGAAGATAATGTCTTCTGAATCAGTGGTTGAGGTTTTTGGTAAATATTACGGCTTGCGTTTTCTTTGGGTTTACTTTAATGCGCCATTTTATGAGCCATTCTTCTAGGTTATTTAAAGATTTTTGAAGCCTCCGATAAATGAACTCTAGTTTGGCGGATTGTATCACAGTTGCTGTGTCGTCTACGTAAATAATCAAATCTGTATAATCCGATTTTGGGATGTCGTTCATGGTTATGTTAAAGATAAAGGGCCTCAATATACTTCCCTAAGGGACTCCGCTTTGATTGGGTAGGGGGGCCGATAGGTGGTTGTTAACTTTGGATTGGAATTTGCGGTCGTATAGGTAGTTCGCTGTAAGTTTTATTAGTATGTCGTATATGTTCAGTGTTTTACGCTTTTTGAGTAATGCTGCGTGCCAGATTCTGTCAAATGCTCTTTCTACATCGAGCAAGAGTGCCCCTGTTGACTTATGAATGTTACATCCGTGAGTTATGTGCTCTGTGGTTCTGAGTAGTTGCAGTATTGTGGAGTGCTTTGCTCTAAATCCAAACTGCTATGGGATTGTAATGTTTTGTTTGATTGACTATTTAGTCGTTTTAGTATAACTTTTTCGAAAAGTTTGCCGAGAACGCTTGTCTGTAGTTTTTTGAGTTTGAGGGATTATTGCCCTTCATGGTGAAATGTACCATGGTGGCAAGCTTCCATCTCTCGGGGTAGTATCCCTTTTTGAGAGGATAATTGAATATATCGGCTAGTAGCTTTATCGCGTCTTCCGGTAAGTTGGCAAGTACTACGGTTGGGATTCTGTCGGGTTCCGGCGTTTTTCGCTTGGGGAGATGCTTAATTATCCAATTAATTTCACTGGGACATGTGCGTATGACTTTATTGTGTGCTGTTAATTCCTTGTAGTCTTTTGTTTCCGCTTTCGTCTCCTCCACGAATTGCGGGTAGGACGGACTGGCATTCCGAGTTAGGGTTTCTTGCAGTGCATCCGCTAATACATCTGCCTTTTGTTGGTCAGTTGAGGCTATGATTTGGTTGTGATGTAGGGGAGGAAGTTGTTCCCAATCGCGGGTCAGGCAGCGGGCTACCTTCTACACTAAGTCTCTCTCGTAGTTGAGATTCTCAAGTGTGTGCTGCAATTGGTTTGAAATGTGGGTTGAGATTCTTTGCAGTACTACTGTGTATAAGAATCTATAGTATTGACTGTATTGACTTTTGCCTCTAGAGAGTTGAGTAAATGTCGTTTTGGGTTGGCTTATGGGCACTGATGTTGCTGTTGCAGTTTTAATTGCCTTCTTCAGTTGGAGTACTGCCCTGTGCGCGTTTTCGTTTGAATTAAGTGGGAATTTTGGAAGATTCAATTATTATATGCAATTACAGTTCCATATAATAATCACCTAGCCTTTCATATCAGACACAATAGCTCCCAAATCCTCCATTTGTGTTGTGTTACTTTATGCCACATTGGTAACATTTTGCTGTTCTGTAAACAGAGGAGTACTCTGACAGAAAAGTTCATTATGCCTTATTCATTTACCAGGTAGTACTTACTAATTATATGGTAAAATGGCAAATAAAATCACATAAAGTCAGTGTTTGTTAAAAAGGGAGGGGGACAAAAACTGAAGCTATTTACACTGAAGTAATATAAATTAACAAATTATAATAAACATTAGTGCTCATTATGCATCACTTCTTTGCCAGGTAGTACTAATTGTGTAGGGAAAATTGCGAATAAAACTATATAAAGTCAGTATTTGTTAAAATGAAAAAAAAGGAAAAGAAAAAAAAAAAAAAAAAAAGAAACTAAAGCTACGTACAGTGAAGCAATATAAATTAACAGAGTATAATAAATATAGATACTGTCTCATAAGTAATGTTATTTTTTAAGAAAATGAATTATTTGAAATGTGTTCTGACAAGCAATTAGCTAAGTTTCAGAGTATAGACCATTAGATTCAGATTCTATGGTTGTGAGCCATCGTTCAGAGAGGTTTATTATCCCACGATCGTATCAGTCTCTGGTTTTTGATGCAAAAAATTCAGTGACATTCACCTGCTTTGCTTCTATGTTGTCAAAATTTCTTTAACGTAGAAAATGGGCCATAGATTGAAAAATATGGTAATCTGATGGTGTAAGATCAGGAGGGCTGTATGCTGGATGTGGTAGCAGTTCCACATCCCAATTCCTTAATTGTTCCATGGTTATTTGTGCAGTATGGGGTATTGCATTGTTCTGTTGCAATAGAACTCTGTTTCGATTAACTAAAGATGGGTATCTCTATTTCAAAATTTCATGACATTCTAGTTGTTGAGAAAAAAGATCCGCATCAATTGCCTGCCTGCAGGGACGTATTTAAGGGGGGTCCAGGGGGTCCAGACTCCCCTTCAAATGAATTGTCATTCCGAACCTTTAATAAATAAATAGTTGAAATAAAACTAAGTTTAAAATGCATTAAAAAGTTTATTTAAGTTTATCTTCTTAACGTCTCTATTCACTGTACAAAACAAGGCCGCCTAGTGCAATGAAAACTCTTAATAAGTAGATAGAGTCAACATGAAAAATTCAATGCCACGGCCGAGATTT
Source organism: Mantis religiosa (assembly GCA_030765055.1). Taxonomy (NCBI): domain Eukaryota; kingdom Metazoa; phylum Arthropoda; class Insecta; order Mantodea; family Mantidae; genus Mantis; species Mantis religiosa. Next base: position 107,204,954 of record CM060953.1, on the reverse strand, counting down.
GAACCACGGATCTCCTGGTTTTCGTCCACTCGCTGTTACTCCATTTGACTCGTATATTTCCCCGGTAAACCACTAGGGGCTCTCGCATCCGAGATCCACCGTTTGTGGCGACTTACCATTGTAAGTACTTGCATTGTAAGTATTACTATGATGAAGGCTGATGAAGCGAGGCTTTATCACAGTAGTATATACAATGCAAGTACTTACAATTGTAAGTCGCCACAAACGGTGTATGTGGAATGCGAGAGCCCCTAATGGTTTACAGGGGAAATATACGAGTCAAATGAAGAATTGAATGTCATGACAGCAAGTAGGCCATGGTAGCTCAATGGGTAAGAGCGACTGGACGGAAATCAGGAGATCCGTGGTTCAAATCCCGGCCGTGGTATTGAACTTTTCATGTTGACTCTATCTATGATAAACCTTAGCCTATGTACGGCTAGCGTGAAGAAATGATTAATTTCCATCAATTAACTAAAATCTTAATAAGTAATTTTATAAAAAATAATAATAAATAGTTTCACAAGAAATAAACATTTCTGAGAAAAATATTAGCAACAAATGACTAAATGATCAAATAAATTTGAAACTGTGACTCTTTCTTTTGTTCCCGACTGTGCACCTCTTGCTTGCTCTCAGGACTGTATTCAGAACTGAGTTATTTAAACTGAAACAAGGGTCATTGACTAAAGTGAGTGAATATCTTCTTTTGGATGGAAGAACTTTCGTCAATTTTCTGTTCTCAGAAACATGTCTATTGATTATGATTAAAATGCAGCATGTTAGAGACACAACAATTTTGAATTTTTGGGGAAAAGGCGATAAACACCTCTTTAATTTCCATGATTATTTAACTAAGAAACCAGGTTATCATAGATAAAAACATCAGGTTAAAAGAGAACGTGGAGCTCATAAAATGCGCAACTCCCGCAATTTCTACTTCCCTCGTATCAGCTATTTTCGAAACATCTCATCCTATATAACAATTGTTATGCACATTTAAAAGTGTCAAAATTGCTCGTTGTATAATTTCATAAGAAACCTAGTATTTTATTTATTTATTTTTAATACTTTAACGTCCTTTAACTGGATAATCATATTGGGCAGTAAATGAAACGGGTGATACCGTCACATCAGTCTAGAGCGACTAGAACATAAGATTTACCCGACAATCGTCTTATTAATATAAGGGAAATACCCTGTAAAAAGTCCTATTGAGAAAACTATCTTGAACTTGATTGGAAATGGCTTCTGCGGTGCCCAACTTGCGCTCATATGAGCAAAGGTGGATTTTTTTCACTTCACCCCACCTCCTCATGAAAGCATTTCCCTTTTTCTCGCTCTCTCTACATAATGGAGCGTTGCGTCTTATATTCGCAGACAGTGGGTGGAGGTAAACCCTCCTTCCCCTTACGCGGCAAGGTTGGCCAAGATCTCTTCACTGGGAGTCAGACACCCTACCACCAAACTATGGAGGCGGGCTCCAGTTGAAATCATTTATAACCAAACAGTTTGCCTGATGACGATACGCAATGGAGCAATCGTGCTTTATATGAGTTGCGAAATTGTGAGAACCAGAGAGACTCATGTCAGTGTACGGGAGTACGGGATCAATGTTTATTGCCTCTACCACGTGCTTAGTAAGCACAAACGTGTTACATTCCATTTAAAAAGTTGATATTGAGATGTCACCAGGAATGCAAGTTTTGAGGACACCAGAACAGGGGGAAAAAAACTTAAAAATAAATGTCTGCGCGCGCGCTCCAGAACCCAAATATTGAAGGAATATAAAATGCAGGATTTAATTTCGTTATCTTTCAAGGATGCGAAACGAAGATTTTCAATAAAATCGTCCAAAAATGGCTTCAATAATTTGAATTTAAACACTACATATTTAAGATTGCTGCATAACAAATAGAATGCCTATTGTGAATTTTCTGAGGATAAACCCTGAAGTTTGCTTTACTGGAAGTGATGTCTGTATAACTATTCTAAACCTAACAGATAAACGAAAAGTTACTGCACAAGTAGCTCGTTAAAATACATAAATAATGTCAATTATAATAATGTATTGCAAAGTTAACTAATTCCGATATATTATTTGTTAGTAATTAAAATTCTCAGATACTTTCTTAAAGGTATGTAATTTTTAACTTCTAAGATCCTATTCCCTTTTCCATTCAAGGAGAACTAATGCTTCAAATGCATCAATTAGTGGTTCGTTTTTAAATATCTGATTGCTGCTTATATCACTTTGTCCCAGGTATAAGAACAAAAGTGTGCAATTAAAGGTCTTTCTATAGACTTTATCCAAAGAAGCAAGACAAAAACAAGCTTTTCTGAGAACAATTTGTAGAAGATTGGGTGGAGAAAGTAATGTGAATGTAATATATTACATCTGTTTTTAGTTTTACTAACATAATAAAAATACATCCCTGATTAATTATTAAAAGCAAATAATTCAACGTAGATTTTTGGACCCCCCCCCCCCCCCCCGAAATTGACTTCTGAATACGTGCCTGCCTGCCTGTTTGGAAACAAACTCCCAGTGAATCACACCATCAAAATTCCACCAGACACACATTACTTTGGGACTGAACTTTTTTTTAATGATGAGTCACAGGTTGGCAGGGAGCAAGCCATTGTTTTGAGACATCAGGGTTTCGGTAATATACCCATTTTTCATCACAAGTAACAATTCTCCCGACAATCCTCCTAGATTTGATAAATTATATTATAAGTGGCTTTATAATGCTTTTCCCAGTAGTATTTTAGAAGGAGTGAGAGTTCAAACCTTTTTTTCTTCATTTTGTGATTTTTTTATTAACTGAAGACTTATAATTGCTCACAGTGTATGCAACACTAGCCATTCAATTCAATTCAATTTATTTCAAATTATTTTTATCATTTTAATTACGAATTAAGTGACACGTCATAATATAAACGATTTACATTATATACAAGTTAATCTTAGTTACATATTCCATATTTAAATTCCTCTACATTATAAAATGCCTTTTCAGTTAAGAACTTTTTTATGGTTTTCATCATCAGCTTATTGTGTGTTTCATTGTTACAGTTATGGCTGTAGGTGACAGATTGTTTTTATTGTATTACCAACCACTGGAAATAAACAAATTTATTAGCAGAAGTAACTAAAAATACTTTAAAATCCATTGTGTGATTGTGACACGCTAGCAGGACAGTTGTGGTTGTGAAACAGTTGTGAAATGAAAGATAGCCAGCTGTGTTGTAACGAGAGCTAAAGATGTAATCTGCTGTCACTGTTTGTTATTCTGATCGAGCTTTTAAGACTGTGTATATGTGATGTAATGTTCTTACATGGGAATTGAATAGTGTATTTCGACAATAATAAAGCAGATTTTTAATTTCTGCAACTCGACATTTTAATTCTACTAACCCACAAAGTTACAACTGGTTACAAGTTACTGTCGCGAACCCGATCGCGATAAGGCGGCTTGCGCACACAAAAGGAACTGATAGGTGAGCAGTGTGGTAATAAGGAGTTTGCATAAACAATTAACGATAGCGCCGATAAACAAGAGATGGATAGTTTATCCTAGGGGTGAAAGACTTGCCGGCACCTATATAGTTACATTCTAGAACATGCGTGTTTTATCTGGTGACATTTTAGAGTAAAGTCGAGAACAATCTAGAATGATCGATTAGGTGAATAAAAAGAAGCCATGGCTAGTGATGAGTCAGTTGTGAAACAGAGTAAGCGGAGAGACAGCTGGAAGTGTTATTGTAACGAGAACTAATCTGCTGTCACTGTCGTTATTGTCATCGACCTTGGAAGACTGTGTATATGTGATGTTGTTACGTGAGAATTGGACAGTGTATTGCTACGGAAATAAAGGAGATTTTTAATTTCTGCAACTCGGCCTTTTAATTCTACGAACCCACAAAGTTACAATTGGTGTCAGGAAGCGGGACGACAACAACACGGAGAACATGGAAGAACTGAAGACCGAATTAACAACAAAGACGGAAGCTGCAAATAGCAACTTAAGCGCGACGATGACCGCGAAGATGACCGACGCCAGGAAGAGCAGCCGTAGGAACGAGTAAGGACTGGCGTGGCAAAGAGCACGTCGGCGCCATCACCACCATCCACTCGAGTGACACTGCGCGCCGTCAGCCGACGTATGGATGACAGCCTCATCGCGGACGGTTGGGTCAGAGGGAAGCCGTGCCGCGTACTCGTAGACACCGCGGCAGCCATGACAGTCATCAGACCCGACGTAGCCAGGGGTTCGCCGTCGAGAAAACCGAGCTAGCGACGGCATCGGGCGAAAATATGACCGTGGAGAGGGAGGCCCTGCTACAGTTGACCTTGGGATGGAGTGCCGTGCGTCAGTGGGTGTTCGCCGTGGAGGTGGCTGAGGAGGTGATACTGGTGCTGGATGCCCTCGGGAGCCACGGTCGACGACGGCAGCAAGGTCCTGCGGCTCAATGGAGAAGAGGTCATACTCCGGCAACCCGTGGAACGCCTTGGAATCTGCAGGGTGATCTTGAAGGAAGACGTGGGTCCCCGCGAGAAAGGAGGTGGTGGAGACGGTGCGACTGGGAGGACAGCGAATGAAGAACATTGTTGCCGTGCCGAGAGTGCCAGTGAGGTAGCTTAACCTAGCGGACATCGATCACGACGTCCAGGTCGGAACGGAGATGGGGATATGAGAGCCCGTGGTCATCGTGACAGCAATCGACAAGACACTGGAGCCGGTGCCAACGCAACAACTGGCGCCCCGGCTGGAACACTTACTGGAGAGGGCGGCCGATCACCTGACCGCAGAACAGCTCGAGAAGGTTCGACAACTGCTGAAGCGTTACCAGCACGTCTTTAGCCAAGGCAGAGAAAAACTACTGCGACAACCGGCGAGGGTTACTGGCGGTAGTAAAGGCCTTGGAGCACTTCCACAAATACCTGTATGGTTAGCCATTCCACCTGATTATTGACCACTCCGCCCTAACCTGGCTACTGAGATTTAGAAATCTGAAAGGCCAGACAGCACGTGGATTCAGAGGCTGCAGGAGTACGACTTCGCCTCTGAACATTGTAGGGGGAAGAACCACGGTAACGCAGACGCCAAGTCCCGAAGACCCTGCCCAGAGTTGTGCGGCAAATGCACAATAGTGGAAGAGAAGGAGCGTGCCGCAGCAGTCCGAGTAGTCACAGCAGCGCCTGCGGATGGCTGGGATAGCGCAGGCCTGAGGAGGGAGCAGCTGGCGGACGCAGACTTGGGACCACTGTCGAGGAAAGCGGAGGCAGGGAAAAGACCAACCTGGGAGGACATCGCACCGAGGAGGGCCACCTACAAGTCGTTCTGGGCCCAATGGAACTCGCTGAAAATCAGAGAGGGCGTGCTATTCCGGGTATGGGAATCGCCCGAAGGGAAGACGCAGAGATAACAGTTGGTACTTCCCCAAAGTAAGGTCCCGGAGGTTTTGGGGGAAGAGCACGCCGGTACTTCAGGAGGACACCTGGGAGCAAACCGAACAATCCACAAACTTCAACAGCCGTGGCAAGGACCGTACTGGGTGGTGAAGAGGACTAACGACGTGGTCTACCGAATCCAGAAGGTGCCCTGAGGGAAGATGTTGGTGGTACACCTGGATCGTCTGGTCCACTACGATGGAGCTGTTCGGGACGACCAGCCTTGAGCAGGGAGCAGTGTCGCGAACCCGATCCCGATAAGGCGGCTTGCGCACACAAAAGGAACTGATAGGCGAGCAGTGTGGTAATAAGGAGCTTGCATAAACAATTAACGATAGCGCCGATAAACAAGAGATGGATAGTTTATCACAGAGGTGAAAGACTTGCCGGCACCTATATAGTTACATTCTAGAACATTCATGTTTTGTCTGGTGACATTTTAGAGTAAAGTCGAGAACAATCTAGAATGATCGATTAGTTGAATAAAAAGAAGCCATGGCTAGTGATGAGTCAGTTAGTTGTGAAACAGAGTAAGCGGAGAGACAGCTGGAAGTGTTATTGTAACGAGAGCTAATCTGCTGTCACTGTCGTTATTGTCATCGACCTTGGAAGACTGTGTATATGTGATGTTGTTACGTCAGAATTGGACAGTGTATTGCTACGGAAATAAAGGAGATTTTTAATTTCTGCAACTTGGCCTTTTAATTCTACGAACCCACAAAGCCACAATATTGTTCCAAATAAATAATTTTTTCCAAATTTTCAAATCTAAAGGTCCATTTAATTGCTTTACTAATTTAAATCCATATTTATTTCATGAGTAAATGACCAAAAATGATATGCCCAGTAGATTTATCAAATATCTTTTTATGTTCTTTTTTAATTTTTATTTTTTTCTCCCTTATATTACTGATTTTGCTATTAGGAGAATTGGATTCCACTAGCCTTGATAGTCGGACAAGGGAACCCACAGCACTGAGCCTGATAGACAAACCAGGGTTGAGGAGCCACCCCAATGCCTGGGATGAGCGTGAGAGAAGTGGATGGTAGTATGAGGTTGAAATGAATGATAGGAGAAATGGATGATGGAACAATTGGTGGAATGATGGCAGGGGAAACTGGAGGACGTGGAGGAATGTTTATATTTAATATTTCTAAAAAGTTCTTTCATTCTGGTCTACAAATGGTGATTTAACTTACTAATGTAATCCCTGTCATAATATGAACAGCTAAATTGATGTATGCCAGATATTTTATTATTTGAAATGCTATCTTTTTTAGAAAAACTTGTAGAGTTTTTTATACTATATTTACTTTGAGGAGCTAAAATTATCCCATATTTCTGACTAAAGTATCACCTAAAGGTTGGAAATGACTGAGTCAGAGTATGGAGAAAAGGATCTTAAACACATTTTACTAGGAAAGTATTAAATTGGATAAAGATCATAAGTACACTATATATTAAATTTAAAAAAATGTGTCTTACGAGAAAGATATGAAATCTTTACACCACCTTGAAAGTAGCCCTGCGCTGTGGCGTAATGGGCTAAGGCATCATGCCTTGCCTCCCTGCCACGGAAAGTCACCCGGGATTGATCCCACCTCTGGATTGCAGATTTTAAGTCCTAGGTATAGGACCGGTGCCCACTCAACATCGTGAGGAAATTGGGAAGCTTATGATAGGTAAGTGGCCCTGGTCATGAAAGCCAACATTCCGGCTGGGGGATGCTGAGATGCTGACCACATCTCCTCCCGTATCGGTTGGATGATCACCCACCCTTACCTTGCATATGTTTGTGGCAGTTGGGTTGGCAGGTCCTGGCCCTATATGGCTGTCACACCCTGGGTTACCTTGAAACTAATGGATATCTAGCTAAAAGTATAAAAGAGGAAAAGCTGAACCTAGAAAAGACTTTTGATCAGCTCCTAAAGGTAGAGCCTCATTATTACAGATCATCTTCAAATAAACAATATCTTAAAGCAAATAGAAAAATACTGTCAACATATAAATGCCCCAAAACTGATAGTTGTGCTCGGTAGGAAGTTGAACACTTACTTTTATCAAAATTTGATGTTTCCAAAGAATAATGACTAGGATTGGGTGAGAGGTAAATGTGATGTCTATAAGTATATAGAATACGAAAACAAAGGTGTTGAAATTTATTAGATTCATCAAAAGAAAAAGGCAGAAGGAAGAATGGGAAAAGAGAGATGATACTATAAACTGTACAATATTTACACTGGATTAACAAAGAGTTCTGCATTCTACGTTACTCAATGTTTTCTTTATGTATTATGGAATCAAAGTAGCTGCTCATGACTTCAATGTTTGATTTAAAAATCAAGGATGAATTTTGCCTTTTATGGAATGACATCTAATGAAGGAAATTGAATATCTATTGAGTTTTCTTTAGTCATTGTCTTTTCTTTAAAAAGCTCAAAATTTTATTCAAATTATTCTTCAGAATAACTAATCTAATTGTCAGAGTATGCTCTACGAGTTCTAAATGGATTTCAGAACTAGAAGAAACTACATTTTTTACAAAATGTTAATAAAGGCAAAAGACAATACAAAGATTTAAGACAAGATGTAAGTCTTATTAATTTATTTATAAATGACATTTTAATAGAAATGATTGAGAGAGGTAATAATTTACCTTCAGGCATAAAACTGGGCTGTAGCATCTTTTTCAGGTAACCTGGTACTAGAATCAAACACAGTTACTGGGGAAGAGGGGAGGAAAACCATATTCTATAGATTTGCAAGTTTGAGTAGACATTCTGTATATGGTGCTCCTAGCAGCTGAACCTGAAGAAGAAGCAGGAATTCAAAACAGAAAAGCTTTTAAGTTAATACGGAATCAATAAAATAAGCATCATTTGTACATTTTTTAATTTCAAGTACAGATCTATATGCAAAAAATTCTTATTACTTTTCATTAAAGTATAATGAAGTATAGTTTTACCTGCCAACGTACATAGTAATGGCTTGTTTACTACTGATTAGTATTTAAATGCATTAGGAAAGAGATATGCAAAGGATTCTATTATAACAAACACTTAACCATGTACACATTTTAGCTTCAGGATTAAGGTTAACATGTTTCATTTCTTTCTTTTACAAAATAGCATCAATTAACTAAAATAATCTCTACTCACATATCTTTGGCTTTAGGATTATGGCTGTTTTTCAATTCAATTCAATTTATTTATCCCTTTTATTTCATACAGAGGATATGTCATTTTCTAAGAACACATAAAAAATATATCTAAAGTCTTCTATACACATTACTTAGAAACTAATATTACATTGTTTATTTTCCATTTTTTGCTTTGTATTCTTCCACACTATAAAAAGCTTGTTCTGACAAATACCTTTTCATATTCTTAATATTACTTAGTTTAGTATTCCTTATTTTTTCTGGAATCTATTATACATGTCTTTTCCGATACCTTGTAATGATCTGTTATTTAGTAAATACATAACATATGAAGCTATTAACTGTGAAGCAAACACATAAGGAAAGGTGAAAGAGGATTACCTTTTCCTGCTGATCTTTTTATGAGTTTTTTCGAAATGCAAGTAACTTAAGTATCCCCTTTAATTTTTAAAGTTTGGTATAGATATGTTGATGATATTTTTGCAATTGTTCCTGATAAACTCATAAATGATGCTTTAAATTTACTAAATTTGCAAGATAAAGCTATAAAATTTACATTAGAAACTGAAATTAATGGATTTCTCCCTTTTCTAGATCTAAATATATTAATAATAATAATAATAATAATAATAATAATAATAATAATAATAATAATAATAATAATAATAATAATAATAATAATAATAATAATAATAATAATAATAATAATAATAATAATAATAATAATAATAATAATAATAATAATAATAATAATAATAATAATAATAATAATAATAATAATAATAATAATAATAATAATAATAATAATAATAATAATAATAATAATAATAATAATAATAATAATAATAATAATAATAATAATAATAATAATAATAATAATAATAATAATAATAATAATAATAATAATAATAATAATAATAATAATAATAATAATAATAATAATAATAATAATAATAATAATAATAATAATAATAATAATAATAATAATAATAATAATAATAATAATAATAATAATAATAATAATAATAATAATAATAATAATAATAATAATAATAATAATAATAATAATAATAATAATAATAATAATAATAATAATAATAATAATAATAATAATAATAATAATAATAATAATAATAATAATAATAATAATAATAATAATAATAATAATAATAATAATAATAATAATAATAATAATAATAATAATAATAATAATAATAATAATAATAATAATAATAATAATAATAATAATAAATTAAACTTTGGTAATTATAGGAAGTCTACTCATATTGATAATTACATAAAAAGTGAAAGTTTTAACCCTTTTTCACATAAATGTGCTGTTTTCAATAGTTTGATTTAAAGATTAATAAATATAACCCTGAATAAAGATGAATTTAATAAAGCATATCAGCATATTTTTAATACTGCTTTAATTAATGGTTTTAATAAAGACTTTATAAATAAAAAAATTGAAAAATTCAAATATCAAAAAACTATTAATGATATTTCTACCCTTAAGAAAATAAGAGACGATTATAATTTTAAAAAATTTACTTACCATGCTTGGGTTAATAAACATTTTCAAATTTTTTTTAAAGAATTTGATATAACTTTAGTTCCTCAAAATAAATATTAAATTTAGGGCATTTCTCTATAAAAGATAAGATTCCTAATAATAAAAAATCTGGTAGTTATCAGTTTAATTGTTTCGATTGTGATACGGTTTATATTGGAAGGACAAAACGTAATTTGGAAACCTGAACCAAAGAACATTTTCGTTACATTAAGTATAAACAGACTGATAAATTGACCGTATCGGATCATTTTTGGTCATTTAACCATGAAATAAATCCATAAGTTAAATTATTAAAACAATTAAATGGTCCGATAGAATTAAAGGTTTGGGAAAAGATATTTATTTTAAAAAACAAATATCGTGTAATGAATTTTGAAATACCGGCAGTCAATTCTGTTTTTAAATTTGTTTTATTTTCAGATTTTGGTAGTACTAACAAGAACATATTAACATCTGGCGTTCGTAACAATGACAACAGCTTTGTTTTCAGCTAAGGATGTGTAAAACTTTTACATGAAATCGCAATCCCGGACAATTTATAAGAGAAATATCATCATTTCTTATAAGATAAGTGAAGTTTTGAGTTACAAATTGTTATATTTGTATACAGTGTTGTTTAGTGTTCCTTAAAATAGTCAGCTTTATTTCTTATATTATATGAGTGTACATTACAGTTCTTTTTATATCTATGCCTTCCTATTACATTTTTAATACTTTCATATATGTATATACATGGAACAGTTAAAATATTATGCAGTTAAAATATTATGCCTCTCCACATTTTCAATAATTTGGATAGCTTTCTTTTGTACACTGAAATTTTTAACACCTCTTTTGCATTTATATTACTCCATAAGGATATGCCATATTTTATATGTAAATAGATAAATACATAATACACTTGTTTTAAGGTTTTATTATCCATAGTTCATCTAACTTGTTTCATTAAGTATATATCTTTATTTTTTTTTATATTATATGTTCAATATGTTGCTTCCACCCTAGGTGTTTATCAATTACTGCCCCCAGAAGGTCTGTTTAGCATATCTCTGGAATACTTTTACCATCAACAGTAATTTTAATATTTGTTGAACACTTCCTGAGTTCAAACTTTATCCAGCATGTCTTATTTACATTTAAGAAATATTGTTTTACTATTTTTAGGATTTCCTTTGCTTTATCTTCCATGCTAACGTGTTCTTGAGCATTTACAGACACATGTATTTTGAAATCATTATTCAAACGGTTGAAATCATCCCAACATTAATCACTGTTAACCAGAAGTAGACTGGAAAGAAACATGTTCCATCTTAAACACTACTCTATGGAATTTGTCTAGTAAATATTTGATAGCAAGGAAAAATTTAAAATTAAAGGAGAGAGAGAGAATACTGTGTTCTTCAATTACCAAAGAATTGCAACTGTTAAAAGTATTGGCATAAATTAATGATTAGTTACAGCTGAAATGAGTTGAACATCTTTATTACCTGCTTTATTTAACTTCCATGATAAAAGACATGCCTTGTGATTAATGTAAACATATTGTTAACAATAATTATAAAAATATGTATTTTAGTAAACAATTTAATTTCTCTCATAAATTTACTTTGTAGTAAAAAATGTGTAGTAACACATGTATGTCAAAGTTGATTTTCAAAGTTCTAACCTCAAAGAAACTTAAAACAAGTGAATATGCATGAACATAAATTATAGAAAAACTGAATGCTAAATCATTGTTATTGATGTTCAGATATTTTATTGTGCTATTCAGAAGAAAATTGCTCTAATGTTAGCTTTTCAACAGATCAATATTATTCTATGATGTTTTAAAGTGATTAATGGGTTTAAGGTATTTCACCAGAGGTAAATGTGGATATAGAAGGAGCCTCTAAAAGAACAGCTAGCATTGCTTTCTGAAGGCAAGCTTTAAAAGATAGTGTTATATGTGAAAAAATGTGGCTCTTATGTGATGAAATGTGAAAAATGCAGTTGATAGTTTTTAACTGAGAAAAGAGATATTATTTTTGAAAAGCACTAGATTTAATATGGTTAAATGGCAAATGAAGATGCTATACAATACAGCTGTACTAATTTGTAGTGAATGAGGTCAGCAGAGCTTCAATGTTATAAAGGTAAGTGAGCTTTGAAGGATAACATAAATATAACTCAAAACAAAAGACAAATTGGATACATTTTTAATTGTGAGATTTGCACACTAAAATGGGAAAAAATAAAGTTTGGCTAATAATGTCAATTGTCAGTATCATTTCACTGCCACTGGTGTGCCAGAATTTTATCTTCCAGGAGTTCTTTAAATTGCCAGTAAATCTACTAAAATGGGGCTGTTACTTTTAAGCATATTTAAAAACCAATGATATGCAGCTTTCTAAATAATTATTTATATTAGCACCTAGTGACTTAATGCTTTTCAAACTGTATGTAATATGTATGTGCTTAGGTTTTCTCGGCCGGTGTCCATTTGAAGTAATACTTCCTCCTGGCTTGTAGACCCGTGGTCGAAAAATAAGAATTGCTCCTGACATTTTGCTGAAATCTGTGATGAGCATCATCAGAGGATGCAACAAAGAGAGCAAAATGTCTGGAGCAATTCTTATATTTTGACTATGGCTTACAAGCCTGGAAGAAACTTTACTCAAATGTATGTATAAATTTAAATACTTATATCAAGATATATGTGCAACATTGAATGCATTTTATTCAGTTTGTATGACTGTAGTGATTTTTGAGTTATAAGAACCTTATCATATGTTGTAAGAAGTATGAGAATTATTTTTGAAAATTCTATTTTGCACAAATAAAAATATATTCTTTTGCAATAAATGTTCTGTAATGGTGTTCTACTACATCTGTTTGGGAAACCCCCATTCATGCAAAATAGTGATTGCCAAGGAAATGATTAAAGATTGGCAAGAAAAATGGGAAGCAAGAATGTTGGTTGGCCAGTGGACTAAGAGATTTATACCAGACACTGAAAAATGGATAGAGTGTAAATTTCGACAGCTGGATTACTATTTGACCACAAGTAGTAACAGGCCATGACAGGTTCCAAAATTGTGCATTCAAGATGGGGAAAGCACACACCAGCAAATGTAGACATTGCCCTGAAGAGAATTCATGGAGCATACATATTCTACTGCATACAATGGAAGAAATTAAGAAGGGAAGTGAATAATAAATTAGGGTTGGTGGTGACACCAGAAAATTTAATATCAACAATGGTATGCAATATATCAGCCTAGAAAAAAATCAGAACCCTGAGGTTCTGGCAACAAGGAGATGGAAGATAGAAAGTAATTCATGGACAGCTATTATTTTGATGTATGCCCATATGCAGTTCCAAAATGAGTAGTGCAAGGTAGAGGTTTCTTTAGTTGGTAAAAGTCTAATTCACCACAAAGAATGGCGGCATTTTGAAGATTGTTTCCCCTATTGACTTAAAAATAAACTAAATCTGTTGCTGTAGGTCTTATCATTCCAATTACAGGCTGATAATGATAACTTTTTCTGAATACTGTTATTACTATGTTCCCACTACCTAAAACTTATCTTCATTTTTATATCTTAGAAGGGTATACTTTCTCCCTTTTTCTAAACCGGTATGTCTACTTCAAGTGTCCCTCTCTTAAAATTATAGTTTCATTCTCCTTCTTTCTCTGCTTATCATAGTTGCATTTAACACCTGTTGGGGGTAAGTAAGTTTTACTCACATATTAAAGGATGCAAGGTCACATGCACCTCCATAAACTTGCTCAGCAATTCGCCATCAGTAATGTTGCAACAAATCAATTTCGTGAAATGTACTACATCTTAAAAGTTGTTAACAAACGAAAACCATAGCAAAAGTTAATTTTGTATTTATGCATTACACAACCCTGTCTTCTGTTGTTTGTTGTGCAATATTTTTGCACCCATGTAGTGTCTTATTTTCTTACATTGCAGTTATGCTGAAAAGTGGTGAAAGTTGCAAAGGTATACACTGACTGGAGTACAGAAGTGTGACTTATGTAACATTTGCTGGAAAATGAAAACTGTGGTTATCACAATGCAAAAGATCATTGTTCAGCTCTACCAGTTTATTGAAGTGATGGAGATACAAATATTAAATGACGTAATTAAAATTTCATACAGTGAAGTAAGTTGTTGTTGTGCAATATTTTTGCACCCATGTAGTGTTTCATTTTCTCACATTGCAGTTATGCTGAAAAGTGGTGAAAGTTGCAAAAGTATACACTGACTGGAGTACAGAAGTGCGACTTATGTAACATTTGCTGGAAAATGAAAACTATGGTCACTACAATGCAAAAGATCATTGTTCAGTTCTACCAATTTATTGAAGTGATGGAGATACAAATATTAAGTGACGTAATTCAAATTTCATACAATGAAGTAAGTTAAACATTTCCAGGACTTATATTGGAATTTAGAAGTGTTTTACATTCATCTGATAAACGATCAATATATTTATTTAACTCTCTGGTTGTCATGATGGATATTGTCACCCAATTATTGGAAGGCACGACCAACTGACAGCTGAGTGTGGGACAGGAGGCATTCAGGCCATGCCTACCCATTTACCTTATGGCACTAACTGAGGGGATGGTTAGGAAATTATCACGGGCCATTGTGCCATCTCTTTCCCCTCTCCCTGACGTCTGGAACAATCAGGATGATTGTTCGAGCCACGAAGCTTTGAGATGCAGCGATTTGCCTATATAAGTGGCGCATTAGACGACTCAGGCAGTTCTCAGTCCTGAGTTCTTAGTCGGATTGAGAGAGCAAGCTGTCGCTGAGTAGCTAGTGTTACGTAATTGTAAGTGTTGTGTAATTGTGTGTGCTGCATAATTGGTGTGTTGCATAACTGTGTGTGATATGTGTACCAACTGTAATTTGGTGGAAATAAAGAAAATTTTAGTTTGTGCAACTGGACTTTGAATTTCACGAACCCACAAAGTCACAATATATAGTTGTGCCCTAATGACCACATTTCAAAGAAGTTATGTACTAGTCCCTCACAATATAGAGGATCCTCTCAATATACTTTTAGTGAAAGAAACTGCTGTTGACAAGTTGGGTATAGTTGGGTATTCAGAGTATTACAGTAAAACTGTGAATCTGTAAGATCTTTTTCTGACTGGTTAGGTGCAAGGAAACTTGTGCAGACAATTTAAATGAGGATTTGAATCTTGCTGCTCCTTCAGTTCAAAGAACTCCTACTAAGAAAAGGGAATATATAATTAGAAAAGGTGCAAAGCTTAGGAAGAAATTTGTTAAATTAATTCAAGATGTAAAAAATTATTTTAAAACTTAGGTTGATAAAGTTGGCATTCTATCAACAAAATATCTTAACCATCTGACCACTGACGCCACTGGTTTAAAGATTACTTCCATTAAAATAATTTCAAATATCACAAACACAGCTATAAAATAAATTTCTATAATTTCTGTTCAGCAAATAATTGATAAACTTTTACCTCCAAAGAAAGAATTAAAAGAAATGTAATTAATGAGATGCTTATGTCTTATGGACATTTGGCAGTAAGATTGTCTCCATACCACTGCATTTTAACCCTGTAAACTCAAGTAAAAAGTGAGGTGGCATCTCAAAATATAAAAAGTGGCCTGTGAGTGAAGTAAATATCTTAAAATGTGCAAATAATCAAGTACAACACTACAATGGCAGAACTATATCATACATAAGATAAGACTGAAAATAAATACAAAAACTGTTAGTTGGTAAGCTGTGTATGCATAGATGTAAACAACTTGGAGACAAATGAATCTGACAAAGATTATGGTATGGTTATAATTTTTATATCAGGATGGGATGTAGAATAGTGATAACAACTGCATGAATTTGTAAGATATAGGTACTATGTCTTTCCTATACTAGTACATGCTATGTATGAACTTCTCTGCACTTTAATTAAAAGATCAAGTATAATTTAATGTATTAATTCCCTTAAAACACTTGCTTATGACCAAAAAATGAAGAAGTCTTTTGATATCAAAATAATCTGGAAGGAATTATAATATAATACTAGAATATGGAACACTATTTTTTTTATTCAGTAAAATAAATTTTCTCTGAAAATAAATAATACAAATGACAAACCTAAATCTACATATGTAGCCATATATGTGTCTAAAACCAGTGTGAACTTTATTATTAATTTTTAGATGAGTCGTATTTATTACACATCTGCTTCACTTTCGTACCTATTTTGAGTACATGTTTCGCAAATCATCGTTTGCATCTTCTGCTCTTATGCGACTAAAGCTTGATCCCAGATGCTTTAGTCGCATAAGAGCAGAAGATGCAAACGATGGTTTGCGAAACATGTCCTCAAAATAGGTACGAAAGTGAAGCTGATGTGTAATAAATACGACTCATCTAAAAATTAATAATTATTTCGCTTCACTGTGGTGTTCCAATACAGTTAAATCTTGATATAGTGTGAACTTTATTTGTGGAGCCTAAATCCACAGATACCTATTTGTAGTAAATGAATAGAAGATTAAAAGTATTATTCACAGGAAATGACATAAGATGAAAATTTATATTAATACATTTTGGTACCACATAATGGACTAGTAATGTTTATTAGTTAAGAACAAGAGAAAAGTTCTTAAAAATGTTGTTTGTTGAGCTATATCTCACAGCTACTGAAGTAAAAGATGTGAGGAAAATCCATGTGACAGTTAACACTCTAAAAGACAGTAGGATGAGGAAGGCCATTAAGGCATGGGCACTACTGTATATCCCCCAGGACTTAAAAGTGGACATCTGGGGTTAGATGCCTGTCGAGGAACAGAGAAACTTGGATCAGAGAGGCTAGCCGGGTGACCAGACTGAGGGAAGGTATGAAAGTAAGAAAGGAAATGACATGAAATGAAAGCAAAATGGATAAAAGGAAAGATGATGTTGGAGAAATTGGTGGAATGAATGGTGGGGGAAACTGTAGTGCTCAGAGAAATCCCACCCAAATGCTGCTTTGTCCACCAGTATCCCACATATGATCCCCTGGTATCAAACACAGGCCACTTGGTAAGAGGTGAGCACTCTAACCACTCAGGCATTGCACCACCTTAATTGTAACTTCATAAATATAATATTTCATTAAGTAACCATTTTTAATGCATATAAAATGTTGGCTTATTACTAATTTTATAAATTTCATTAATACTTGTGAACACCAATTTTGGATTGCAGTTCAAAATATTGATAATTTTTAGGGTTCAAGATATTCATATTGTATAACTATACCTTGTTTCACGTAAGCTTGCCCAGTATCTCTTAACGGTCACGTGACCTAATCACCTCTCATTGGTTGCTGTTGTGGTAATGACTGTCGTGCGGTAAAAATTAGTTCATTATTTAACATGGTGATATGTCATTATATGTTGGAAGAGAATTGTCAAATTTATACTTTCGTAACTGTTTTAATTAAATATATTACGCAACAGAGTTGATTTATCTGAAATGCATGTTAATTCTTAAACGAAGTAAAGAGGATGTTCCTTTGCTCTCAAGCACATGGTACGATAGCACGTGATTTAGCGGTAGTGGTGACATTTGCTTATATGACTTTTATCACTGACCTTGTTTTGAACTGGATTAGTCATGCATCGCCATTCGAGAGTGCGGGAGCTAAATTATTTTATTGATCATTTATTGCACATGTACTTATTATATGTATAATGACAGAGTCTAATGCCAGTTTTTCGCTGAAGTATCGCAAGGATAATTATTTACGAACAGGCGAAAAAAAATTGTGTTGCATGTGTTTAATGCACTCACAGAGAAGAATCCGTCTTTGTCAGTGAGAGAAGTCGAACAGCTGTGCTCTGAAGTTACAGGTGTGAGTGTTAGATCTGTAGGAACATCGCGACATGAAATTGAGTAAACAGGAAAACCCCAGGCAAAAGCAGGAATAAACAAGAGTGCGTGCTCGGAGAAAATACGTGAAAAGTGTTGTGCATCATCATGTGTGTAGTTTTTCTTTAGAAATGAACTCCCTAACATAACTAACATTTCGTCTATGTAAATGAGGCTGCAGATTTACCAAATTTCAGCAGATTGCTTATACGGCTGGGATTTGTGAATGAAAAAAGAGGCAACAAAAATGTGCTAAAAGACAGAGGCGATATTGCTGTGTGGCAAAGACGTTATTTAAGGACAACCACACTGCACCGAGATACAAATCGCAAAATATACACGAAGAACACACGAAAAGTAAAGTATGGTGTGACACGACTTTTAAGACTGAAAGACAAGCATTTTTGAAAGGTATGTGTGCTGGTTTAAAATGTCCCAGTGGAAAAGGCCAAAGGCCTTTCATTATAAACTTTTCAGTTTCATTGCTCAGTCATTCTGTTTCAATTTGCTCAGTTTATTATAAACTTGCATTTTTGGATGCCTTCATATCCTTATTTGTATGATTTTATTTATCTTCCCGGCAATTATTACGACATTTACTGCAGGTTTAAATGTGATGGGAAGGCACCGCCTATGGCCTATGACGCGAAAGCATTAGCCAATTAGGGCGAGAGGGAGGGTTGTTGAACGCGGAGTGATACATTTCAGCGGGGCAAGGTTATATGAAACAGAGATTAGCTCAGTAATTCTTTGTTTTCTTTCTCATATACATTTCATTGCATTGTAGTGTGTTCCATATTTCCATATTCATCACATCTACAATAGGGAAATTCTAGCTTTCTCATTATGCATAAAAAGGTAGGAGTCAGAGCTTTGTCTATTAATTCTGATTTTATTTATATAACATAAATCATTTCTTGGAGAACAAGAAATACGTTTTATCCAGTAGTCATTTGTATGATATTATGCATATATCTGGAAGACGCAATTGAATATTTATTTTTATTTTTTTATTTTATATTTATCACTTATTTAGCCAATGAGTTTGCTTCAACATATTTTCATATTCTTTATGACTGGGCATCCAAACTAATTTAATATAAGTTCTTGTGATCGGCATCCTCAATGTTTTGTTTTACCTACATAAATTTCATTTAAATTTAGTTTATACAAATTTCGAAAATTATTTAACCTTTTTAATACATTTACTCAGAAAAAAATTATGATGCTTTTGTCTTACTTCCAATTATGTATCGTAGTTTACAGGAGATTTAAAAGCAATACATTCTGCAGAAAATATGAAAATTTAACATTTATTTTAATTTTGGGTTTACTTATGTATGTATACATTAAATATACATTAAAGTTCTAATATTAATTACTTCAAAGTCAATAAAGCACATTTGATTTTGATGCATAAACACGGATGCCGGAACATATAACTTTTGCATTAATACTTGCCCATGGTTTATGTTCATCTGGTTTATTTTGTGTTCTTATTCCATCTTCCTTATTTTTGGATCAATTAGTAAAAATGTAAGTCCTTATGTTTGCAGGGTTAGTAGGTCAGCATACAAAAATTCTCTGTATAACTGATCTCATTCACTCCTGAAAACCTTTATGTCTATATTAAAGCAGTGAACTGTTCAAATTATTGAATATTTTGGCATTTCCATATTTTAATATAGTGTCGCGAGCATTGTTGGGGCTGGGCGCACAAAGGGTTCGCTGTGGAGAGATAAGGGACAGATAGTGCTCTGCGGAGATAAAGAGTTTGAAGAAACAGATAAAGAGTTAGTCGAAGAGCAGAGTTGTAAACAGAGCCATAATGAGAGAGACGAAATAGAAATTCATAATCAGACTCAGTAACAATGGCCTCTTTATAACACTTTGTTAAGAGAAATATGTAGAGCCCAAAAAATCCCCCATGCAATGACAAGTGAATATTGTTATGGCAGCAGCGAATGTTTACCATAAAGGAATTAAATGTGAGTCACTTCAGTAAGTACCTATGTTATTTGCTGCTTAGAGAAGTAAAAAGTTGAAATATTAAGGGCAGCCAGTAATTGACATCAGACACTGAAGTATGTCCCTTAGTGTTGTAGTGCACTCATGTGTTCCAGATTAGTTCTGGAAGATCTAGAAGATTAAACTTTGACAATGTTCCATTCCTTCGTTTCAAGGATTTCAGTTTACAGAACATTTCTTCTATGACCAGCAGGTTATAAAAGGAGGTGCAAAAGCTAGCCTTAAGCAGTTGCTATTATGAAGCTGACTAGTGACTATTGGAGTTGATGTACAGTTATGAGTGAGTTGACTGGCCAGTGAACAGAGAAGAGTTATGAAGTGAGAGCAGTTAAGAGTGTTAAAATCAGTGTTAGCTTGCAGCAGTGAACATCAAGAAGTTTCGAGCAGTGGAGTTGGTGGGTGCAACAGAGGCATAAAGGAACATAAGATTGACGTGTTCTTGTAAATATGAAAATATGTGCAGTCAGTGCTGTGGTAATGGTTTGGTGTTAAATAAATTGAGTTCAGCACAACATGGTGGAACTGTCATTTTTGTCACAATATGTCGCTTATGTACAACTGAAGGGAACACTACTGAGCACCTCAGTCAAGCTAATAGTGACCTAGCGCGCTGTCTTCCAGTCTCCAATCTAGTACTGAAAGGCATTAAGACGTATGAACATCACTGCCCAGAAATACCTAATCTCTTATGGAATTCCAGACCACCAAGTCTAATCAATCCACCACCAATGTAATCCAGACAAACAACTCCTTTACAGGAGGGACTTAGATGTTCATTCCAGTGAAATTCTTTGAGATGCAAGGAGTCATCTTAATCTCAATCAATGCAGATACTTGTATTTATCATTCCCAGTAGGAGTGGAATGGGTTGAAGGAACCAGGAGGCTATAGACTGCAGGCTGACTGGCTGACAGAGATGCACAGTGGTTTCTAATGATTTCAAGTTTAATGACCCAATCACACCAGTGGACTAATCATAGGAGTTGTCCTAATGCAACTAGGGAGAAGTTGAGCAATCTGAGGCATCTCTCAGAAAAGCCTGGCATCTGCCAGGGCCAAGATGAACTTTCCAATCCGAAGCATCTGTACCAACTGTCCAACAGCCTCTAAGCCTAACTGAAACATGAAAGGAGAAGTGAATTGATAACAAATTGAGAGAAAGGAAATTCATGACAGAGGAAAAACCATTCCAAAATTTTCCAATCAAAAGTCATGAGGAATTCATGTCTACTTGCAGAAATTGAAGCCAGGCCTCCTGAATGTGGTTAATTGTTATTAATAATGTTGCACAACAAAACTGAGCAAAAAAAATTTTTGCGCAAAACATGTCATTCCTCAATACTTCAAATTATTTTCTAGCACCCTCAGGTTTTTAGTACATCATGTACTTAAACTTCTAGAAATTTATAAATAATATGTAAAGTTACCATAATAAGTAGAAGAATCCTTCATAATAAAATCATATAACTCTGTAAATGTAACCAATTAACACATTGCCAGCTTGTTTTCAAGTCCATCCTCTGCTGCTGTCAGTTGAATTTATGACAATTGCTGCTTCTTCTGTAACTTCTTGTAGTTTCTCTAATGAGGTTCCAGCAGTAATCTGCAAGCATATTGGGTTTTCAGTTTCCTTGTTACCTCTTCTCCATTTCGGAAATATCTTGGTGGAATCTTTCTCCATATTCATCACTAACTTGTCCTAGATTTGTAGGGAAGAAGTCCAAATAGGAATTCAGGAAGTGCATTTTGAGATATATGTTGTACTTAGATTTTAATTTGACGTGTCCTATAACATGTACATGTTTTAATCAAATCAAATCAACCTAGATTTTTATAGGCTCCTAGCAATTTCTCAATTTATTGTTTGTAATTTTGTGCTCTGATACTAAGTAAGAACTGCTCAAAAATGGTGTTGAATGATATCCATGCTGCAAGTTACACATGATTCTATTTACTTTCAAACTGCTGATCTTTCATTAGTTTTCGAATTTGGGGCCCAACATAAAAATGTCTTTCTTCAACTTTGAAGCACTGATTCTTGCAAATTTGTCTTTATTTGAAGCCTGTTCCAGATTTTTCTAATGCCTTCACAAAATTCTTCATCAGGCCTAATTTAATATGAAGTAGATAAAAAATAATTTATCAATTAACGGTTCAGCTGAAATATTCTTGTCTCCAGGTACAGAACTCTTCTAGGAAGGCCATATTTTAGTGTTGTAATGTTTGGAATTGGCACGGCCTTCCCATTAGCACAAAAAGCAGCAGTATTTCATATATCCACTTTGCAACTTTAGGCAAACTTCATCACAATTCCAATACTTTAAGAATTCTACAGTGGAATGCAGGAGGCATGTCACAGTCAAAGAAACACAAGTTAATGAAGATATTAGAAGATCAAGATATAGATGTCGTTACAATACAGGAAGCCAATCTGTCAGGGGAACAGGAAATATATTTTGAAATGGATCAGTACACTACACATATACTACTGGCCGCGCCGTGGCTCAGTGGTCAGACCACTTGGCTCTCACCAAGACGGCCCGGGTTCTATCCCAGGCGACCGCAAAGTGAGGTTTTCTTCAGGATCTCCGGTTTCCCCCGCCATCTCATTCCACCGGTGCTCCATCTTCATTTCTTGTATCATCAGTGTCATTGCCTGCGGTGCCGTATGTAGTAAAAGCGGGCATTAAACACTACACATTTCATTACACATATACTTCCAAAGGCTCGTCAGGTAGCAAGTGGTATTTTCACAGGAATTAAAAGAAATATAAAAGCTAATATCCAAATAAAAAAAACAATGGAAGAGCAAGATGAGTCAGAAATAGTTAAAATTGAAGTTTGGAAAAGTAACTATCACTATAGAATTTACTGTACCTATAATCCCCCAGACAATAAACTAGATCTAAATTCTGTCCCCATAGAACCCAAAGGTATTCTAATAGGTGATTTTAATGCACATTCCCCTGGATGGGGCTATAGAGACATAAATTCAGCAGGAAGAGTCATATAAGATCTAATAAACTCATCAACATGGAATTAATATTTAATCCAAATGATCCACCCACTTACTTTCACTATAATGCTTCAGGTACAAATTCTGATCTTCTGAAGGTGTCATCTGACATAATTGACAATACAAAAAGAGAAATAATAGAAGACCCAGGTTCAGGCCACAGAATCACCATAAACTCCATAAGAAGTCTAATAAATAAAAGTAATAAACCAAAAATTAAAACTTCTTGGAATTTTAAAATAGCAGATTGGGCCAGTTTCCAAAATAAGATAGAAGAGAAGTGTAGTATACTGTTAGAATCAGAGTTCAAGTTAACAGATGAAATGAATCAAGGAATTTGTGAAACATTATTGACAACAGCCAAGACACACATTCCCAAAGGAAAGTTAAAGAAATATAGCTACTTTTGGTCTCCATCCCTATCCAAGTTAACACACGAAAGAAATATAGCAAGAGTTAAAGCCGAAAGAACCAAGTGTCCAGAAGATGTACAAAACTGGAGAAGAAAAGCAGCTGATTTTAAGAAAGAATTAATTATAGGAAAGAAGACCAGTTTTACAAATTATGTAGAACATTTGGAGTATAGAAAAGATGGAAATAAAATCTACAAATTTCTTAATAAAACAAAATTATCCAAAAAGACATCAGAACCATTAAAATATAATAACAAAAACTTAACTACAGATAGAGAAATAGCAGAATCCCCTAACAAGTTTTATGCTCAGTCACAAAGAATACCCCAGGCATACAAGAAAGAAGCTAAAGCTATCCAAAAAACTATTAGAGAAACTAATAAATCAAAAGACCTACAAAATGATATTTTTAATCAAGACTTTAACAAAATGGAACTAGATCTAGCAACAAAAACACTACAGAATAAAAAATCTCCAGGACCTGACAACATCCACCCAGAGTTTATTAAACACCTTGGCAGGAAAGGAAAAGAAATCCTACTGAAATTGTATAACACATCTTAGAAAACGACTGTACCCTCCAACAGGAAAAAAGCCATTATCATCCCGATTTTAAAGAAAAATAAACCTTCAAACAATATTAATAGTTTCAGACAAATATCTTTAACCAGCATTATTGCAAAAGTGATGGAAAGAATGGTAGCATCTAGACTTAACTGGTTCCTAGTATAATATAACCTAATTAATAGTTCACAAACCGGCTTCAGACAGAATTATAGTGAGTGAATATGTACTTCTTCTAAGTCAGGATATCAAGGAAACTTTCAATATATAACAAATGTTATTATTTTTAGTGTGTATGGATTTATTAAAGCAAGTTAGTATTCTATTTATATCACACAACCTGTATAGCTGTGTTCTTAAACTGTATAAATTCATATGACGTGGTTCTTTTGTGTATTTAACACTATACTGAACTGAAAATAAATAAATAAATAAATAGAAAGGAGGATACCCTAGCAGTATTCACTGATTTTCAATCAGCATATGACTCAGTCTGGAGAAACAAATTAATTGAGAAGTTGCAATCAATAGGTGTGAAAAGTAACATGCTTAAATGGATAGCTGAGTTTATCTCACAAAGATTTTGTGCTACAAAATATAATACATACATTTCCAAATATAAACAAACACACCAAGGACTTCCACAATATGCTGTTCTGAGCACAACACTCTTTAATATTTATATAAATGACCTTCTGCCAATAATAAAAACACCAGAAACCAAAATTGCTTTATTTGCTGACGATGTAGTCATCTGGACCCCAGACTCTCCAAAAAAAAAAAAAAAAAAAAAAAAAAATTAAAGCCAGAATAGAAACAGCCCTAAACAAAGTACATGAATGGAGCTCCAAAAACCTCATGACTATTAATGTAGAAAAAACAAACTATGAACTATTTACACTAAAATATAAACCAGTGAACATTAACATAGATTACAATGCTAAACCACTCAAAGCAGCTGATGATGCCAAATACTTGGGCATCACTTTTGACAGAAAACTTAGTTGGAAAAAACACATAACAAATATCTCAGAAAAGGTTGAAAAGAAACTGCAAATCCTGAAAAGTTTGGCTGGCTGTTCTGAAGACTTAATAACAGCAACAAGTCCTGACATCCAAAAACTTGAATAAATACAAAATCAGGCTCTTCGCCTAATCACTGGAGCAGTTAAATCCCCACCTGTTGAAGCCATGCTTGCCTTAACACGGATCCCACCAATAAAAGCAAAAATAGAGGAACAAACATTGCTCCAACATGAGAAAATGTTACGGCTACCAAACTCTAAATGGACAGAATAGAACCTCCCTCCTCCATGTTCTAGACATTATCGGGCTTCGAGCCAGGTAAGCAGATGTTGAGACATCGACGTTTCGGGAGCGTACATCTCTCCCATCATCAGGATGTTGAACACCGCCAGGAAAGATTCAGCTCATATTTCTCCCTCCTCCAGTTCTTAAAACTCATAGTAGTTTCCTAGAAAAGGTAACCTAGATTAAATCTAAATTAAACATTCCTAACACCAGAGAAAATCTACTTATAAGAGAGAATCCATTAGAATTATTACAACCTATCTTCAGTTTGGAATACACAGAGAAAACAAGTAAATCAGACACACCAAAAGAAATACAAAATCTTCTAGCGCTGGAAACAATCAATACCAGATATCCCACAGAAGAATGGCTACACATATATACTGATGGATCCACCAAAGAAAACCTTACTGGAGCTGGAGTTAAATGTACAAAATTTTCCTTTTATCATTTTGTTGGCTGAGACACAACAAATTATGATGGAGAAATAGAGGCTATACACATTGCTCTCTGACAATTACTAAATCTTCTCTTAAATAAATTTAATAAGGCAGTAATTCTCTCAGATTCTAAAGCTGCAATTCAAGGGATATGTTCAAATGCTACAAAGAAGTCAACAAAAATTAGAGAATGCTACAAAATGTTAACACAACTCCAAAAAGTTAGTAAGATTGTCCATCTCCAATGGATTCCAGCACACTGTGGCGTCATGGGGAATGAAACTTCAGATATACTTGCAAAGAAAGGCACAACAATAAAGCAAAAGTCTAAATTTAATTTCTCAAATTCCTCATAAAAACGCTTGATCACTACAAAATTTTCGCACTCACACCTACAAGAAATAGAAACAAACGCCAAAGACAAAAAATGGATCACACTACTTCCCAACACAGATATAATCCCCCAGAGACCAAGGAAAACAGCAGCTGCAGCCTTCAGACTATTGACAAATCACGACTGTCGGGCAAGTCATCTCTACAGAACAGGTATCTCAGCTTCACCAATATGTGTCCTGTGTAACAATCCAGAAGAAATGAATGAAGACCACTTGAAGACCTGCGAAGCATTAAGATCAGAATAAACTACAGTTCAAAAGTATTGGAAAGCACGAATTGCTAGATGCAAGGCATTAGAAAACAACAACAACGACTTTGCAGCCCTAACAGTATTCCAATCATTTTGAAATTGCCACAGATGAACCAATTGTAGTTATCATGCTGCACTTTTAGTAAGAGTAGCTGCATATATTTGTAAGTTTCTTTCATTTGTACTGAATGCCCAATGGGTATCGATGGCTGTGTATTTTGAAACATCTATGAAGAGCCTCCATTTGTCTGGGTTGTGAATTTTACAAAGAGCATTCATCAAACCATCAATGTCACAACAGTAACTCAAATTCTCTTCCTTTCTGAAATATCAGATCAGGTGCTCTTCTCCATTTCAAAAACACAATATTGTTGTATCTCTGTGTAAAACATTCCACTCCTTTAGCCTAGAACCTAAAATTTCTGCTTGAGCTTTAGAAAGATTTAAGTGTTGGACCAAATCCTTTAACTCTCTTTGAGTTAGCTCATAATGCATTTTGGGATATGGGTCTTCAAATCTGATCCTTAACTTGACGGAACTAGTAGGTTATCACTTTTATCTGAATCATCTTCTAATGTTCAGGTTTCAGAAGGAATAGGAATAGGCATCTCATCACTGTGAGCAATAGGTATAATAGTTGATGGAATGTTTGGATATTTAATTTTCGTTTTGTCTTTACCTTTAAGCCCTGTCCCTTCAGTCATGCAAAAATAGTAATCATCAATATGGTTCACTGGTTCTCTCCATACTATGAGAATTCCAAAAAGGCAGAGAAACTTTGTTTATTTTTTAACCACCCTCTTAACCGCCTGGAACAATTGATGCAAACTACGTGGAGAGCCCAACTGCAGTTTTGATCACCAAATTTAAGATCAAAATATGATTTATAAGCCTAAGAGCCATAAGAGTGGCATAATTTTCTATTTGACAGAAAGTAAATTGTCCAAGGCAAAATTAATTATTATTATAACACCACATTCCTTGTTAACTAAAGCGGTAAAAGCATTGAAATGTTAAAGCTGTTATTATTACGATTAGGTCTTGTTTACCCTGTCAATCACTATAACATAAATTGAAGCATTTAGAGTCAGTGCTAATTCAGAAAACAGACTTTATTTTTTATACTGAGGTTGCCAGAGAAAAACTGTTTGCACCATTGAATTCAGTGCTAAAATCCACATAATAAACACCCAATTTCATGTAAAAGAATTTTTGGCTGCTTTACAATGTAATTAAAAGCTCAATTCTTCCAAAATCTCCACAAGTCTTTCAAGCAACACTTATTAAAACTTCATCACAAATGTACAAACAAGATATAATAGTCTAATTCTAAATGGAATTATTCCAAATTCTTCAATATTTGACAGTTTCAAAAATGCAAAGCCACCGTTTAACAATTTTCCATAAAATTCATTTTAAAAACTCTCTCATTTATAGGATATTTACCCAAAACAGGTTGCTCCATAATCCAATGTGCAATTAAGAAAGTTCTTGGTGTATACAAATGAGCGTTCATGAAATGCATTTCAGTATACTTATAGAAGATATTAAAATTTTGATCATATGATTAATATTGTGACTTTCTGGGTTCGTAGAATAAAAAGTCCATGTTGCAGAAATTCAAAACGTTCTTTATTTGTGTAGAAATAAACTTTGGTCAATGTTTACAATAGCAGAATTACGTCACATACACAATTACAATCTACCAAGGTCGTTGACCACAAACAAATGCGCTCAGACACCAGCTTCAATTACAACTCTCGTTACGACTCTGTTTACAACTTTGTGCTACTGTCTTTCCAACTGTCCCTTGGCTAGTCGTGACTTCCTTATATATACCACGGCTCATATTACTAGACATTTCTTGAATATTCTGTAATAAACAAGAAATCGAATGTTCTGTAAGAGAATCAAGATGTCACTAGAATGTTCCTTTTTTATCTAACTTTATCTGTTTTGGCATGCCTTTTATCTCTGCGCTATGTTTATCTGCTTAGGCAAACTCTATATCTCCACCCGGCATTATCTGTTCCTTATCGCTCCACGCCCTGCTATCGTAAATAATGGGTTTGCGACCCAAGATAATTTGTGATCTAAATTAATGATAATTTAATAAGTCTAATATGTTTAATCTGTCACATCCACGTTACCCGTTCATAACTATTTGGATGATTTTTTTCCTTAAAACAAGAGAGAGAGAGTGAATGTGTGCATGTCTGCATATGTTAAGTATACGTTAGGTTTGTAATTAGCTCAATAAAAATAATGGTGAAAAAGAATGACAAATTTTTTCATTTCAGTTACTGCAAAGATTAAGAACCGAATAAATCAGAACTCAAAAGAACCATTATGGATGAAGAACTTGAAGATGCTTTTGACCCAACTGATTTAGGCAAGTTAATTTTATGTTCTCTATGTTATCCATATATTTAAACGAATGCATCTGTATGAAGAAAAAATCAAGTTTTCTTGATTTCAAGTATTCAAGTATTGCTTTGGCTTTATTTTACCAAATAGATACTAAGAACATGTGTTACATAATAAATGTAGTACAATAGTTTGACAGGCTATATTAAACCATTTTTAAGATATTACTTAATACTTTTTGATATAGTAATGGGAAATGCTCTTTGCATTGTGTTTTATCCTGTGGCTCCAAAATATTTAAGTTGAGCTTTGTATACAAATATAAAGACAAGTTGTGTGGGCATTGTGACAAAATGTAGATAACTGAGAAAAATGGTGCTTAAAGATCAATATAGTGCTCTACTAAAGGATAAAGAACTAATTAGCCATTTGTGGCTTTAAAATTGTTGATATCATACAACCGGTTGCATAAAATGAGTTTGCACAAAATAAATAAACAGTAAATAAATGAAAATGTTAAATTGTTAACCTAATTTTACAGAAGCATTGCCTTAATTCACATTTAAACTATATATATAAACTATTTTTTGAATAGATTTAACATCTTGGGATACAAAGTGTTGCTTTGACGATCAGATCTGTTCAGATTTTATTATGGTAGGGGTATTAAAGTAATTCCCCAAAAGCAGTAGCAGTCCAATTATAAGCAAGTTTCATTGTCTTAGTGACATTGGCAACATTTTACATACCAGCCACTCAGCTAGAAGGGTTAATATATCATCTTTAATTTTGACTTCTTTATGAAATACTGTGTTATTTTGAAAAAGACGATTATTGTGCAAAAATTAAAAATAATAAATATTGTGCACAGACATCCCTTATGTTAATTACATAATAATTCTATAGCATGACAGTCCACAAAGAGCTACAGCTACTAATCTGAGAGCTAATCTCACATGTAGCAGAGTGAGCTATTAGTATGAGAAGTGATGTGGTTAACATCATGCATCCTCCAATGGGAATTCTCGTTTTTAGGCTATAGATTGTTATCAATCATAATGCTTCTCATGTATCTCAATATGCTGCATGGGCACCATTTGCATATATGGGCCAAAAATTCACTCCCACATTGATATGCTGTAGCTAGAAATCAAACTACTTTGGTGTAACACAGTGTGCCATGCCACAGAAATACATATGTACAGTATTCATATGAAAACAAATAATTCAAGCATGACTAATACTTTGACAACATGGTTTTTTGGTTTATTGTTTATTTAAGATTGTTTTAAATCCATGGTCTTATTATGACTCTTTAGCATAACATCTATTAACATAACATAGCATAACATAATATAACATTGTGAACATCAATTTGCAATTGTACAAACATAGAATTAGGTTAAAATTAAAGTAAAACAGAGAGTTTTAGAACCACTAGAAACTATAGTGCTGTCTTGATATGTTGGGTCTCTTAACTGCACAAAGTTTAGAAATGTTGCCTTGTTATCTACTGTGTACATTTTATAAGGATATGCTAAATGGACAAATGTAATATCTGGTACAGTTTGGAGGTTGTCCTTAGTGAGAAGATAACAGTGCATCAGTTTTGAATGCCTTGAAACTTTGGGAATGCAGAAAAGGCTTTATGCAGCCTAAATGAGCTTCATGAAGTTTACTGTTGACTGATGAACATTTCAGTTTCATTTTGCATGAGTGTATGTTTAATGAAATGAATGACGTCTTGGTGTGAAAAGAGAATTGATGAATCACTGATAGGATGTTGCTTCTTTTGCAGCTTCATCTGCTCTTTTGTTTCATTTTATGCCAACATGAGAGGGAGTCTATATAAAAGATACCCTCTTATTAGTCTTATTTATGTTCTAACATAATGAAATTTCATGGCTGAGCACATGTTTGATTCAGAGATTTTGGTGGCAAGTACTACACTTATGAATTGGTGAAGATGGCATAATGGATAACTTATTATATACAGAAGGTCTTCCTTAATGTTGAATGCTTTACAAGAGAAAAATTAAAGAAGTTAGATCAACTGTAGAGCAATACGTTATCACCAAACAATTTGGCATGTGAAACATTCTTTGGAACTAGTGGACAAGCAAGGGTTGTAAATATTGTTTTGGACCTCAGGCCTCTCATCCTCTTTTTAGGCACTGGAAACAAGTCATTAGTTAACCTGCCCGGTCAGTGAGGATACTCCGTTACATATTGCAAATAGCAAAACTACAGAAGTTTTCATTTAGAAATGAAATGAAACATTTTATACGAGTGCACGTTTATTGTTTGTGATAGTGATGGTGAAATGTTAGGCATAGATCTTTAGAGAACTGCAGTAATATGTAACTGACAGTGATATAGCCTGATGTGTAGCAGTGTCAGGGTCTGCACACACTGAGTTCACCTACCTTCTGCAGCAGCAGAACCAAGAACCAGAGTTTGAGGTGGACAGTGTGGATATAGATACAATCTCTAGGCAATCCATCAACAAGTATTCCTGGTTATTATTTTTTTATATTACTGATAAAAGGTAGAAGTTTTTCTTAATAGACAGTTTTTATTATGGTTGGCCATGTAAGACTTAAATTTCCGTTATTTGGATACTTTTCTCATTATTCTGGATATAAGCAAATTAAAATACATATATTCTATGGTAAGTTAAAAAACAGGATCATATTGTTACTTACGTACAGAACTGTAAAATAAATAGTTTGAGTGTTACTTGAAGGTTTACATTCTATACAGTAACTAGGAGCGTAGCTGAAAGGATGTGGGGGCACATGGTAGAGCGAAATGGTAGAGCGAAATGGTAGAGCAGTGTAGAATCTAGATTAGAGAGAAGTAGCTAGGAGGGAGTAGGTAGGGCAAAAGCAGAGACAACACTGAGTTCTATAATATGCAAATTTACTATATTCTAATATTAAGTACCAAGCATTCCCTATGCCTTGAGGAGGAAATGGTATTAACAGTTGAGACTGTGTAGCGTGTATGGTTAGAGAATGTATGTAGAATAGCCATCACTGGAAGGCAGCATGACGAGCCTGAATCTAAGATAAGCATGATGTCCGGAACGACCCTCTAGACTGGAATGAGTGACCCCCCACTGCCAAAATATGCAGTCTTTAAATACTTTCGCGACTGGTGGCGTGCGCACACAAACAGATAGTGCCGCACAGGGATGAAAGGCTGGCCGAAGCAGATAAAGTTAGATAACTAGAAGATTCCAGTGCCTTCTTGTTCATTCCAGAAACATGAATGGTCGTATATAAAAGAAGCCGTGGCTAGTTTATCGGACAATCGCAACGAGATTTGTTAAGAGAGTCGAATTGGAAGTTGAAAATCGTCCGCATACACCAGTGTTTTGAAAATGAACACTTTTGTTTGTGGTCAACGACTTTGAGCATTGTATTGGTGTATGTTACGTAATTGTGCTACTGTAAGGGTTGACCAAAGTGTATTTCTACGGAAATAAGAATATTTTGAATTTCTGCAGCTTGGACTTCTAATTCTACGAACCCACAAAGTCACAATTGGTGTCAGGAGTGAGACATACCACGAAGGAGGCTGCATTGGAAAAGATTTTAGCGGAACTGAAAGAAATGAAGACGGCTAACGACCGCGGTACTGAAAGAAATGAAGACGGTGAATGACACCCTCGCTGCGAAGACGGAAGCTGCAAACAACAACCTGGCCGCGAAGTTGGAGACGACAAACAACAATCTGGCCGCGACGATGACTGCAATGAAGGGCGAATTAACCACAGAAATAAAAGTGGCGAACTACAGCCTGGCCACAGAAATGAAGGCTGCGAACGAGGCCCTCGCCGCCAAATTTGAAGAACAGTTGGCTGGCATGAAGGAGGACGTCACGGAGCTGGGCAAGCGGATGGCTCAAGTGGATGAGTGCATCGAAGACCTGGCAAACCGCGTTAACGACCTGGAGGGAAAGGCCGACAGCAACACCAAGTCCCTGAACGCCATGGTGGAGGACGTCGTCTGCAGGAGGTTGAAGGATTTAAAAGCCGACGCGCTGGGACGCGACAGAACATCTGCGTGCGTCAAACGGCCCAAGTACGACGGCACGTCAATGTTCGAAGTCTTCCGCCGTCAATTCGACATAGTGGCCAAACACAAGTGGTCACCAGAGGAAGAGGCTAAACATCTAATAGCCAGCCTCCAGGGACGGGCCGCAGAGGTTCTGAACGTGGTCCAGACAGCGGTGGCGCCCACGGACATCTGAGAAGCCCTGGAAAACCGCTTCTTAGACGCAGCCTACCGCTGCCAGCTGAATAAGGTCGCAGCAGCCAGGGGAAACGCTGCAGGAGATCACCCTGGCAATCGAGCAGCTGGCCAGCAAAGCCTTAGTTGGCTTCCCATCCAAGTTCCTATCCCGAGAGAGTGCCTAAACATTCGTTGACGGGGTACGAGGTACCGAGATTCGTCAGCGCCTAATGCTCGGCGACTACAAAACTATCCACGAAGCGCTGACGGCAGCAATGAGGATGGACGCGACAAGGTGACGGCTACCCCGACGTCGAGAACCAGGAGTATTCGCTACACGAGAGACCGAAAGCCTGCCGAGGGATTACGGCGAAGACCAAGTGGCGTGTATTGGGGGTGTGGCCGCCGGGACACCTGGAGAGAGTCTGCCCACGGCGGGGAGAGCAGCCAGAAGAACGAGTAAGGTCCGTCTAGGCGAGGGGCACGTCGCGTCATCATCACAATCCCTTCGAGTGACGCCGCGCGCCGTCAGCCGACGAATGGATGACAGCCTCATGGCGGACGGTCGTTTGAGAGGGAAGCCATGCCGCGTGCTGGTGGACACCGGGGTAGCCGCGAACATCATCAGATTTGACGTGGCCAGGGGTTTGCCGTCGAGAAAACCGAGCCGACCATACCTGCTTATGACGGCATCGGCCGACACCTTGTCTGAGGAGAAGGAGGCCCTGCTGAATTTGACCTTGGGACGGAGTGCCGTGCGTCATTGGGTGTTCGTCGCGAAGGTGGCTGAGGGACTGTATGCCCTCAGGAGTGGCGACTGTCGACGCCCGGCAGGAAGGTCCTGCGGCTTAACGGAGAAGAGGTCATACTCCGGCAACCCAATGAGCGCCTTGGAATATGCAGGGTCGCCTTGTAGGAAGGTGTGGTTTTCTCCGCGAGAAGCGAGGTGGTGGTGACGGCACGAATGGAAGGCCAGCGAACCAAGAACATGATACTGGACCAGAAGAGGCTTGTGCACGGGCTCTGTGTAGCCAGGACATTGTTGCCGTGCCGAGAGGAAGTGCCAGTGAGGCTGCTGAGCCTGACAGACACCGATCACAATATCCAGGCCGGGACGGAGTTGGAAATGGGCGAGCCCGTGGTCAGTGTCTCACCAATAGACAAGGCACAGGAGCCGGTGCCGACGTAACACCTGGGGCTCCGGCTGGAAGGCTTATTGGAGAGGGTGACCGACCATCTGACCGCAGAACAGCTCGAGAAGATTCGACAACTACTGAGATGATACCAGCGCGTCTTCAGCCAAGGCAATAGCGACTATGGTCACACGGACAGAGTGCTCCACAACTTCGACACCGCAGACGCCCGACCTATTCAGTAACCACCTCGACGCGTTCCGCTGGCGAAACAAGTGGCGGTACGAGACATGCTGGAGGACATGAGATCCAGTGGAGTGATTGAAGAGTCTGACAGCATTTGGTGTTACCCTGTAGGCTTGGTGACAAAGAAGAACGGCGAGCTACGCTTCTGCGTGGACTACAGGAAGCTGAACGCGGTCACAAGGAAATACTGCTTTCGCTTACCCCTGATTGACGACACCCTGGACACGCTTGCTGGTGCGCAGTGGTTCTCGACCCTGGACCTTAAGTCGGGCTACAGGTCGATAGCTCTGGACCCGAGAGACAAGGAGAAGACCGCATTCTCGACAGACCAAGGGCTTTGGCAGTTTACAGTTGTGCCCTTTGGGCTCTACAACGCACCAGCTACCTTCCAACGCCTCATGGAATCAGTGATGAGAGGACTGACTTATGCCGCCTACCTGCTATACCTGGACGACATCATCATCGGAAAAACTTTCGAAGATCATCTCGACAACGTGAGTAAGGTGCTACAAACACTGCAAGCGATCAACTTGAAGTTAAACGCAAAGAAGTGCCAGCTCTTCCGCAAGGATGTCAACTACTTGGACCACATAGTCTCACCAATCTTATTGGCCACAGACCCAGAAAATACACAGGCCGTGAGAGATTGGCCTCGCCCGAAGGATAAGCGAGATTTGCGCTGTGCAGTTATTAACGTCGCTTCATAAAGGGGTTCTCCAACATCGCCAAACCCCTCACCCGCCTGACAGAAGAACATCGGCTTTACGTGTGGATGGAGGACGCCGAAGGCGCTTTGCACCACCTGAAGAAGACACTTTGCAGTGCTCCAATTTTACGATTCCCACAAATTAGGTGGCGC
This sequence comes from Mantis religiosa, assembly GCA_030765055.1. Classification (NCBI taxonomy): domain Eukaryota; kingdom Metazoa; phylum Arthropoda; class Insecta; order Mantodea; family Mantidae; genus Mantis; species Mantis religiosa. The sequence continues at coordinate 107,169,601 of CM060953.1, read as the reverse complement.
CTTAATCGTGGCCACCGACGCCAGCGACCATTGCATTGGAGGCAGACTATCCCAATTCCAGAACGGCCACGAGCGAGTCATAGCCTACTATAGCAAAATGCTGTCCAAGGCAGAGAAGAACTACTGCGTCACCCGGCGAGAACTACTGACGGTAGTAAAGATCTTGGAGCACCTCCACAAATACCTGTATGGTCAGCCATTCCACCTGAGGACTGACCACTAAGTCCTAACTTGGTTACTCAGCTTTAGGAAGCTCTGAACATCGTAGAGGGAAGAGCCACAGCAACGCAGACGCCATGTCTCGAAGACACTGCCCAGAAAAGTGTGGCCAGTGTAGAAGAGTGGAAGAGAAGGAGCGTGCCGCAGCTGTTCAAGTGGTCGCAGCAACGCCTGCAGATGGCTGGGATAGCGCAGGCCTGAGGAGGGAGCAGCTGGTGGACGCCGACTTGGGGTACTCTTGAGGGAAGTGGAGGCAGGAACAAGACCGACCTGGGAGGACATTGCACCATGAAGCGCCACACACAAGCCGTACTGGGCCCAATGGAACTCACTAAAAAATCAGAGAGGTCATGATGTTCCGGATATGGGTATCACCCGATGGGAAGACACAGAGAGAGCAGTTGGTACTTCCCCGAACTAAGGTTCCGGAAGTCTTGGAGGAAGTGCACATCGGTACCTTAGGGGGACACCTGGGAGCAAACTGGACGATCGAGAAACTCCGACAGCGCTACTACTGGCCCAGGCTCCAAGCAGACGCTGAGAGATGGTGCCGTCAATGTCACGTGTGCGCGGCGAGTGGCGGTCCCCAGCCTAGAAGCCGGGGTCGCAGTCAGCAGTACAACGTCGGAGCGCCCTTCTAACGCATCGCTGTCGACATACCTGGACCATTCCCAGTGTCCGACTGAGGCAACAAATACCTACCTGATGGTGGCCGTGGACTACGTCACCAAGTGGCCGGAAGTGTATGCCATCCCGAACCAGAGGCGAAGACAATTACAGACTGCTCGTGGGGCAACTGTTACGCCGTTTTGGAGTGCCGTTAGAGCTCCACAGCGACCGGGGCACCAATTTTGAGTCTAACTTGATGAAGGAAGCACTGGAAGGACTTGGGGTGAACAAGACCCGCACAACATCCCTACATCCGCAGTCGGACGGCATGGGGAAATGTGCATCAACACCTTAGAAGAACACCTGAGGAAGGTGGTGGTCAGCCATCAGTGAGACTGGGACGTCAAGGGGTCACTGTTCTTGCTGGCCTACCGCTCGTGAACCCACGACACCACTGGGATGACGCCACCAGCTTAATGTTCGGTCGAGAGTTACGCCTCCCTTGTGATCTGGCTTTTGGGAGCCCCCCGGACTCAAAACAGCCAGCAGCCGAGTATGTGGAGAACCTGGTGGATCATCTCCAAGACATGCATGAGATGGCTCGTCAGAACATTCAGAAGGTGAACGACCGCATGAAGACCCGATACGACAGGGAAGCCAACAGCCAAGGGTTCCAGCAAGGTGACCTGGTCTGGTTGTATCGCCCTACCCGGACCAAGGAACGCTGCCCGAAACTTCAACAACGATGGCCAGGACGGTACCGGGTGGTAAAGAGGATTAACGACGTGGTCTACCGCATCCAGAAAGTGCCCCGAGGAAAGATGTTGGTACACCTGGATCGTCCGGCCCGCTACGATGGTGCTGTTCGGGACGACGAGCCTTGAGGAGGGAGCAATGTCGCGATTGGCAGCGTACGCACAAAAACAGATAGTACCGCGCGGAGAGGTAGCTTGCCGAGGCAGATATAGATAGAGCGGAGATGAAATTAAGTTAGATAACTGGAAGATTCTAGTGCCTTCTTGTTCATTCCAGAAGCATGAATGGTCGTATATAAAAGAAGCTGTGGCTAGTTCATCAGACAGTCGCAACGAGAGTTGTAAACAGAGTCGAATTGGAAGTTGAGAATCGCCCGCGTACAACGGTGTTTTGAAAGTGAACTCTTTTGTTTGGGTCAACGACTTTGAGCATTGTATTGGTGTATGTTACGTAATTGTGCTACTGTAAGGGTGGGACCCCGAAAATATTAGTTTGTGGATTGCAACTTACGTGTTTAGAACCTCGATGTAGCGGTGTGCTATCGAGGTTCGGTTTTTGATACACGTTGTTTCGGGGAGCTCCCACATCCTCGTTCGTACGCCCTGGACGTTGGTGCGTACTCTTTGTGCGCATTAACGGCTGATAGGAGCAATAAAAATGAGCAGTGATAGAGGGAATCCGAAGAAAGGGGATGATTATCAACAAGTCTTCAAACCCAGGAAATCTCTTGCGAGATCTCCAGAACAATCAAAGGAAGGAGGTATGCAGGAAAATATTGCTTCAACCTCAGAACTAACAGTAACTGATAATATGGAAGAGAAGGTGCCAACAGGTATTTGTAGCATTGTTACAGAAATCAACTTAATCATTGGTGCTTCTAAGCTTATGGTAGACGTGAAAAATAAGATGTATACCATGTTAAACCAAATTACAGACCTATTTGTTGAGCAGAGAATGCAAATTGTAAAACTACTAGCTGAGAACAGAATATTAAGAGAAAATGGACAGGCAGTAAAAACTTCATATGCTCTAGCATTATCCAAGCCTAAACTATTGGAAATTAATGAGAAAATAAATAAAGTTGTACAGAAACAAACGCATATTGCATTAATTAGATCAACTAAAGGAAGACTGATTACAGAAGTACAAGAAGCTGTAACAAGACATCTTAAACCATCAAATGAAAAGATAAGAATTAAGAACATGAGATTAACAGAAACGACCTTAATTGTGGAAACTGAAACAAAAGGGGATGTTCAGAAAATTATTAATAGTCTGATTTAAAGGATCAAGAATTAAATATAGAGGAAGCAAAAAAGAGAAATCCACTCATCATTATGTATGATGTGGTATCTACTGAAAAGGAAGAAGAATTAAAATATATATATGAACAGAATTTTAGAGAAGAGCTCACATGGGATGACTTCGATAAGCAAGTGAAATTTAAATTCAGAACAGGGCCTAAAGAACGGCAAACCATACACCATGTTTTGGAAGTTCCTAATATGAGAGCTAAAATGCTACAAAGAAATAGAATCTATATAGGCTTCCAAGTTGTTAATGTGAAGGACTATATAGTAGTTGCACAATGTATGAATTGTCAGCATTATGGCCACGTTGCCAAGTATTGTAAGAGCGATAAGTCAGTTTGTTCCCATTGTGGTGAACAAGACCACACAGCAAAAGAATGTAGTAAAAATGAGCAACCATTAATCTGTGTCCCCTGCAGCAGAGAAAAAGAAATAAAAAAGGAAAAATTCCCATGTGCAAAGATAGAAAATCATGTCCATTATACCAAATTTATTTAGAGCAATTAATAAATAGGACAAACTATGGACAAGATAATGATAATAATTAAAATGGGAAATTTTGATTATGAAAATAGCAATAACTTCAGAATAAGATTTGGACAGATAAATGCACAACACTCAAAAACTGTAATAATGGAGATAAAATTAATAGATGACTTAAACCTAGATATAGTTTGCATTCAAGAGCCATACATAACTAAGGGACGACCAACACACACGTCAGTTAAGGCCAGAGCCGTCTTAGATGGCGATAATCCTAAGGCAACAATTATTGTAGTAAATCCTAAAATTCAAGAACTTAAAATATCGCAACTCTGTGATGAATATGTTAATTGTGTTGAATTGAGTACAAGAGGTATGGTATTTCTTTTATGTAATCATTATTTCCAATATAAGGATGAAATTGATGTCCACATACAAAGAATGAAAAGGATGTGTATAATAATAAACCCTTAATTTACTCTAGGGATGCAAATGCTAAATTGGCTTTATGGTGGAGTAAGCATCCTGATGAAAGAGGTGAAAAATTAGTGGATGTTATAATTGAATATAATCTAGATATCGATATCGTAAATAAACCACTAAATCCATATACTTTCCAAAATAGGGCTGATGACCAAGAAAACATTGATATCACATTAGCTAGAGGGTATGTTAGTGAAAAAATAACTAATTGGAGAGTGGGGCAGGAACAGACTACCAGTGATCATAATATAATATACTTTGATCTAGAAATATTGAAAGTAGGAGGAATCGAATACATGAATAGAAAGATGAGATATTCACTTAAAAATGCAGACTGGACCAGATTAAGAGATACTTTAATAATGCTAGAAAGGATACGCCAAGGGGATGATATAAATCAAAAAGCAAGAGAACTGCCAATATCTATTAAAAAAGCTATGGGTGAAACGCTGAAGAAAATGACTCAAACAACTACTCCATATAAAGTTTGGAACGATAAACTGCAAAAGATTAGGAGAAAGGTCAGAAAAGCTAGGTGACACTATCAAAGAAGTCTAACAGCACAAGAAAAAGAGATCAATTTACATATATATAGAAGCCTTAAATCAGAATACAAAGGTATGCTTCAACAAATTAGAACAGAAAAATGGCAACAATTTATTGAAGATAATTTAAAAGCAGATACTTGGGGTACTCCATACAAGATAGTTATGGAAAGGATAGCAGCTCCTGAAATTATCTCTTCTATAAGAAAACAGATGGAACCTATACTACTTCGTATATTGAATCTATTAATCAATTATTGAAAATAATGTTACCTGCAGATAACATAGAGTATGATGTAGAAGATCATCAAATAGAACGACAAAAGTATCAGGAAGACTATATAAATGATGATGTACCTAATTTATCCTTTTGATTTAACAGAAGTCCAGCTGGTCATAAGGGATCTAAAAGCAAGAAAAGCACCAGGACATGACAATATATGCAACGAAGTTATACAACAATTAGAAACCATAATCACTCCTTATCTATGTGATCTATTGAATGAATGTCTTGTTGATGGAAGAATATCGTATTTTTGGAAGGAAGCTGATGTATTCATCCTAAAGAAATCAAAGAATCGTGACTCAGTTAATCCAAAATCATACAGACGAATCTGTCTGCTCAGTTCCCTAGGGAAGATTCAAGAAAAACTTTTGTATAAAAGAATTCTGGAATATAGGATGATGCTGGGTATGACAGAAAATCAATTTGGTTTTAGGAAGAGTAGCTCCACTGAAGATGCTCTAAATGTTACAATAAACATAATAAATAAGTGCAATAAAAAATACATAGTAGGAATATTTGTGGATATTGCTGGAGCTTTTGATAACCTGTGGTGGCCGCAATTATTTCAAATCATGAGAGATCAAAAATACCCGAGATGTCTATATAACTCTTTAAAAGATTACTGTAACAATAGAAGTGTAAATGTAAAGGGTGACAATCACACCACAATTAGAGAAATTACAAAAGGTTGTCCACAGAGATCACTCCTTGGACCGATGTTCTGGGACATACTCACAGAACCGATTATACAACAGCTGAAATCCTCTAGTAATATACTGAATATTGTGGCCTATGCAGACGATCTCTTGTTATTAGTGGAAGGTGATAGTCGCTTGGAGTTAGAAAGAAACAAAAGTTTACAACCGAGGAAATTAGATTACTCTAGAAAGGTTTCAATATGTGTGTTAACATCTCAAATAATAAAGACGATTTTATCGCCGACATAGAAATAGCCACACATAACCTAAAAACTGAAAACTTAACCAAAGCCAAAATTGAATGTCTGGATATAATAAAGCAGTTATCCCCAATACACGATAAAACTTACAACAAAACAATAAGAAATTTAAATAGGAAGCCAGTGGTATACCTAAAAGCCGACAAAGGTAATTCTCTAGTAATTATGGAGACAGAAGACTATATTCAGAGAGTAAACCTTATGTTAGACATTCCAGAATATGAAATAATTCCAAAAAATTCATTAACCCCAAATATCACTTCTGTTAATAAAGCTTTATCAATTACAAAAACAAAGTACATCTGAAAAATACAACTTAAACTCTTCCAACCCCACACTACCAAGGTGTGGTGTCTGGTGTCTACCAAGGTGTCTGCCAAAAATCCACAAACAAGACAATAGCATGAGACCCATCATCAATGGCATCAATTCACCTACGTACCACATTGCAAAGTGGTTAGTAAGAAAATTAAAATCATATGACAAATTTCAAAGTTTGGGAATAAAGAACTCCTTAGAACTGATAAATCACCTACAGAAGTAAAACATCCCGGAAAATCACATACTAGTTTCTTTTGATGTTAAGGCACTTTTTACAAGCATTCCAGTAGAAAAAATACCTACACTCCTCAAAAGTGGCTAACCCAGACTACAACGGATCCCAGAGAAATAGATGACATTATCAATCTTACAGATTTATGCATAAGGAATAATTACTTCATGTTTAACCAAAAATTCTACAGACAATCAAAAGGATTAGCTATGGGGAGCCCACTTTCACCTATTTTAGCAGACCTATACATGAGCTATTTTGAAACACACATAGTAAAGGCCTTCCCACAGATTTATAAATTTTGGCGGAGATATGTTGATGATGTTTTTGCTATCATTCCGGAAAAACTTAGAAGATTCTTTAAAATTACTAAACTTGCAAGATAATCACATCCATTTTACAATGGAAGTAGAAAGAGACAACACCCTACCCTTTTTGGACCTCAAGATAACTAGAAATCGTCATGGTGTAGATTTTGGAATATACAGGAAGCCCACACACATAGATAATTACATAAAGAAAAATGAATACAACCCAGTTTCACATCAACTAGCTGCCTTTAGAAGTCTAATTCACCGGCTATACAACATCCCACTGAGTAAGGATGAATTTTTGAAAGAACAACAACACATAAAATACATAGCAGTATTAAATGGACTCAACCCAGCCATCATAAGGAACATGATGAAGAGAAAGAAAAAACTGAAGATAATATCAAAAAATACCACTCTCACACCACTTAAAAACTCAAATTGGCAATTAGAAAATTCACCTACCATCCATGGGCTTTTAGAAAATTTGAACGAATCTTCAAAAGACTAAACTTAAAACTAGCACCCCAAAACAAATTCAGTGTGAGGAACCTGCTAAATAAACCACTAAAAAATACAATCCCCAACAATTTGAAATCAGGAATTTATCAGATTAATTGTGAAACCTGTAAAAAAAGCTACATAGGAAAAACTAAGAGAAACTTGTTAACCAGGCAAAAAGAACACCAGAGGAACATTAAGTTGAAACAAACAGAAAAATCTGCAGTTTCACACCATTTTTGGACAGAAAACCACAACATTGGCCACAACATGAAACTGCTAAGATCTTTAAGTACACCCATAGAATTGGATATTTGGGAAAAAATATTCATAAACAAAAACCGTGATAAAGTAATAAAGTTGATATTCTGGCATTAAATGAAGTATTAAAACTTAGTGCCCCTAACACCAGATGGCAGAGTGATCGGAGCTCCATAGTAGTGGGAGAAGGGTAAGGTTCATTTAGTCACCAAACAGCTGAGGATGAGATCGAATTAATCTTGAAAACGTTTCAATTATACAACAACAAGTAAGTGAAGTTTGAGTGTATACATAGTGACTCATAAATCAAACTCAAATATGAAGAATACTTCACTGTTAATAATGCTTCTGCTTTGTTTATTGATTGATTGATTGATTCATTGATTCATTCATTCATTTATTTATTTACTGCAAGGGTTGACCAAAGTGTATTTCTACGGAAATAAAGAACATTTTGAATTTCTGCAACTTGGACTTTTAATTCTATGAAACCACAAAGTCACAATACGGTCACTTTTAATATGGCTATCTATTGTCGAATCAGTGTTCCCACGTTAAAGAAGCTATGTAGATGTTTCCCAAGCATGATTGTAGTCCTCAAAATATTCTAACTGCAATTCACTAAATCTAAGATCATGGTGGTAGAAAAAGGTTTCAAACTAAAAAGAGAAGAAAAATGGTGGTGGGAAGGTTCAGAAACTGAGGTGATTAAGAATATTGATTACCTAGGAGTAAAATTATCTAGTAATGGTGAATGGAGTGACCAAAAAAGGAAAGCACTGGCAAATGGAAAAATGGCTATGAGTGTTATTAGATCTTGACAAAATACCAAATATGCAAGGAAAATGGTTAGAAAGGGTGTCTGGTTCAATTGTAGAAAGAAAAGTGCTATATGGAATAGAAATATGGGACTCAGATGAAGGATGAAAGTGATAAAGGTTATAAATAGACTATTTTGTAGACTTGTTTTAGGCTTACCTAGATCCTGACCGGATGAAGCAGCTTTCATAGAAATCGGAAGATTAGGTTACAAAAGCAAGATGATAGAAAGAATTCTGAAATATGGACTCAGAATATGGAATTTAGATGAGGAGAATATCGTTAAACAGTGTTTGTAGCACAAACAAGAATAAGGGGAGAGAGACTTGGATATCTAAAATTCAAAAGATTTTACAGGAAATAGTAATAGGTCATTATGGTTAGATAGTGGAAGAATGGAAAAGGGATTCAGGAAAGAAGTAAAAACATGAATTGAAGATATTGAAAAACAAGAATTATGGGCTAATCTTAATAACAAAATATCTCTGAAATTATATAAAACATTGAAAACTGATTGGGGCAGAGAAAAATATGTTGACATCTGTGGTAAAATAGGAAGAATTGGGTTGGCATGGTTTAGAACAGGTGTAATATACTTAAGGGGTATAAGGAATGGATATATTAAGAAAAGATATCCAATGTGTGAAAAAGAAGATGGTACTTGGCATCATATTTTTGATTGTCAAAAAACAAAATATTGGAGAGAAGAATTTCTTGTCCACAAATGGGAAAGCATACCATATGAAATAAGAGGCAAAAGAATCTTGAATCTGAGATCAGAAGAAAGCATAATAATTTTGGGAAAATTTATTGGCAACGAAAGACAAAAATGGCTTTGGAAAACAGGGAAGACTAATGAGAACAACTAGGAAAAGTAGTATAAGGTATAAAGAGAAACAAAAATGTTGATCTCAGGTTTCAAAATGCTCCATTATATACAAAACCTGGGTTAATTATAATAGGTCATGACAAAATGCAACTCCAAAATGAGGAGTGCGTAAGACTTTGTATTTGTTATATACTATTTATGTCATATATGTATGAAGTTGTATATGCTAGATATATTAATTACAAATAGGAAATAAACTAACTTCCATTCAGTGTCTATGTGACTCAGATTACCTTGGTCAGCACAGTCTGTGTCTAACCACAGACATGGTCAACAGGAGTAAACAGATAGTGATATCATAAGCTAAGGTCATGTGAAAACTTATATTATGTTCTTCTCAAGATCAGCAGAATTAAGGACTTAAGAATGTGAAAATGAATCAAGTCACAGGGAGAGAGAATTGATTAATAAGATTTTAGAATTTGATAAGTTCCTAAGTCTTTCTCAATCATACACACGAAAATATTAATTATAGAACATATGCTACTAACAAATATATGTAAATACAATGCATCAAGTGTGTTTCCTATCACATTATGCAGTGTCTAATAACTGTGTCAGTATTCAACTGGCACATTTTTATTTCACTGCCCAACTTGCTTTTACATAAATATAATTAAGATATTTTTCAGGTAAATGGATGGAAGTATCTGAAGATGAAAGCTATGTAACAGAAGGCTTACATTGGCTAGATGATTTAGATCACTTATTACTTTATTCATATACTCCACGCAAAGGTAAGCATTTGCATTCCTAAACAATAGGTAACTTTTAATTCCATGTATAGTACCATGGTTTGGCCTAATATATTTTAACTATGATTGGAAGTTTATATTTTGAGATCACTGAGGAATTATTTTAGTGAGAAAAACTAGTTATCTCTGTAGAGAAATATGCTTGCTCTGCTCATGCTACTAAGTAGGATAAATACAGTAATACAGGCTCTTAAGTGTACTTTTTAAGGTTAAATGTGAATATTTTTGAAATATCAGAAGAATAATTACTGTAGGCAATAGCTTTGCTGCTTAAATAGTAGTGAAATTGGTTTAACTGTTGGGGATATATGGGTAAAATGAGCAAAAGAACAGAATCTGTCAATAGGCTACTTGATATAGCGGCTAGTCATACAATTACTGATCAAAACTTTATACAAATAGGCAAGGTAAAAACAATTCAACTTCAATTTTTAAAATCTAATCACCACTTATTATATACTATACATGTTTGCAGCAATGATAACACCTAATAGGTTAGCAATATATATTCAATTCAATTCAATTAAAATTTATTCCTCCTTTAAAATCAAATCTGTACATAGTACCTTGATATAGGATACGTCAGTAAATTTACACTTTATATTACAAAGTTAAATATCAAATTCAATTATAATGTAACACAAATTGGATATAATTATAAATGAAAGAAATGAACAAGCTAAGTAAATTATATATGTCCACCCAATTATAGGAATGTGTGCTTAAACCCATATCCCAAAATAAATATTAATAGAATTCAGTTTTGATATTTTATAATTATAGGCCACATTGTGGCTAGGTGGTTAGACTGCTTGACTCTCACCAAGGCAGACCGGGTTCAATCCCAGACGACCACAAAGTGAGATTTGTGGTGGACAGTACAGTGCTGGGGCGGGTTTTCTCCAGAATCTCTGGTTTCCCCCACCACCACATTCCAGCAGTGCTCCATCTTCATCTCATGTATCATCAGTGTCACCAAGTGTGCCGAGTAAAAGGAAGCATTAAGCACTACACATTTCATTTCATTCTATAATTATAGCCTAAAATTGTAATAAGCATTCTAAATATGGTGAAATTATTGATTGAGAAACAAAACAAAACAAAGTAGAGATTACATTTACTAATGAGTTTATCTATGGTTATTTTAACACTCAGTGCTCATTTGTAATCATGAACTGCAATGACTGCATAGCATTTACTTCGGCATGCTTCACACCAGCCTCCTAGTAGCAGTGTTTTCATGAAAAAAGCTTTTATAAGTTATAATGAAAATTATAATAAGTTATATTGTTCTTTCAAATAAGAGGATAAATGAGACAACTCATAAATTTGGAATAGCTTGTGTTTAATTTTACATAAGCCTCTGATTTTGTTTCGAAAATGGAAAGAGATAATGTATTATAAATTCTTTCTCAATTTGATTGTTTCTTTAATTCACTCTTTAGCTTGCAAATATAACTAATTTAAGATATGCTGTTTTTTGCAGTAATGCGAATATTTCCAGCTGCTGCAAAAAGACATTTTATAATAAAGAATAACAATGGTGAAAACGTATATGTGGCCAATGAGTATGCAGGTAGAAGAAAACTGTGTGGCCACAGAAGTTTCACTGTGGATGTTTTAGATAAGGATGAGATGGTAGTTTTCTCAATCAGATCACCAACAAACTGTGGAATTTATTGTGGTTGTTGTGTGCCGGTAAGATTGCTATTTTTATGTGACATATTATAAATACTAGCTGATAATATAACTGCAAGTAAAACACACTGAAGCTAGGTGATCATTTTATAGAACACTATTTTAGTCCAATTTACACCTGTCTAGCTTCACTAAATTTTGTTGCTATAAACATATTTAATAGACATATCTGCATACTTAGCTATTATTGGCTGCCAGAAATTTGTCTCTGGATCTTGGACTTTCTGTACTAAACCACTGATGAACTTGTAGAGTATGTTATCTTCAGTAGGAATTTTAATATTCATTAAAATTACTTTGTGTTTTTTTATAAATATCTTCTCCCAGGTGTCCACTTCCTTTTTGGGATTGAGCAAGCTTTAAGAGATAGACAGTATTTTTATGTTATGGTTTTGTCCTGATATACTAGGATACTATGATTTTGATACTGCTGACTGTTCTTTTTATATATAGCATACCTGAGGTGTTCTACACGATAGGTGCCAATATTTGTTTCTCTTTGACTTTCCTACATAGAAAATGCATGCCATGCATTTTCATGAGTACCTGTAGCTTGTATATTTAGTGATACAATCCTCCATAAGATGAACATTTTTATTGTTAGTTGCTCCTGTGCATGCACTTATTGTAGTGAATCACTATGAGCATAGCCCACCTCGGTAGCATGGTGGTAGCATATCTGCCTCACGTTCAAGAGGTCCTGAGTTCGAATCTCGGTCAGAGTGAGTTACCTGGATAAGGTTTTTCTGGGGTTTTCCCTTATCCTGAAATACGAATGTCGGGTAACTCTAAGCTCTATCTAGCCTGGGCTCATTTGAGCACCCATTCCATTCATTGTCCGATATGACTTAACAGTGGAGGACATAAATTACAAAAAAAAAAAAAAAAAAAAAAAAAAGAAAAGAAAAGACATCTCTAATCCCTTGCAATAATAGTGTTTCCTACACATCACAAACTTTCTTGGAGAACAGCACTTTTCATTGCACTGAAATGCACTTGTTAACTCAGAGTGCTAGCTGTTGCAAAATTTTACAAAGTTCTAGAACATTTAAGAAGGAGAAATATCCAGAGGAACTGGTTAATCTGACAATAATGATTCCAGTGTAGTGCTGGGCAAGTTTCTTCAGCAAGACCACTTGCTGAAATAGTACATAGTCAAAAGCAGATAGCCCTTCCCTGTGAGCACCCTTGTTAAAGGGCCTATCATGTCAGTGGCAATTCTTTTTCATGGTGCTCCTTCTAGTGTTATATTCAGCCTCGTACACCACTGGGGTCTACAACTAGCCACGCAGGTGCCCATTACATATCACTTTGAAAATACAACCTATAGAATCGCCAATGTGGTGCTTTGAGGGTCTTATTTTCCCCAAGCTTGTCTCTGGAGTATCATGTCTCCTCAAGCCTTGTTTCTTGTGAGTACAAGCAGCAGTGCTGGTGGTGAGAATTGCATCCTCGCTTACAGACAGAGGTTGATTACAGGGAGAGATAGGAAGGAAAATCCAAGGGATATTCCAATAGGCATCTTGTCCTGCACCAGGTGCAGTGCCGACAACTGCTATAGACTAAATCTATCCTGCAGCAGTGATTGCTTTAAGCCGGACACTGAAATATGCCAGTGAATAGCTGTTGTAAGCATTGACTGTGGCATTGTTAGTCAAACCCTGCTGTGTAAGATGTGCAGCATCTTGATGGATGGTTATGCCCAATCATGCCAGAAGCTGCCCAAAAGGATCGCTTCCATGATTAGGCATTATCGAACAGTCTTGACACTCACTGGGAGGACCATTCCGGATACCCAATATAATAGCCAATTAGAGTGCAGCTTTGTCAAATCAATAGCAGCAGTGAAATATTGAAAGCTGGTTGTCTTGATCCACTCTGTAGACCATCTATTCTCCCGTGCTGCTAATGCTGGAATAACCTGATTGCTGACGGATCAACAAGTGCATTCACTTATGTGTATATTCTGCGGGTTTCAGTAGAATATTTCTTGAAGCACTGAAAGCTGAAGTTTCTGAATTTGGCTAAGTCAAAAATTCTCAGCCCATAGTGTTATACATGAGCATTTGCCCTTGAAAGACCCATTATTGCTTTTGTGGGCTGAAACAAAGGCAGCTGCATGGCACAGCTCATATTTAAACTCTCTGCAACAGGTATTTTGAGCTGCCATGATAATACTGACAAACATGCCCTGGCCATTGGAACTTATTCAGCACTCCTTATTCAAATTTAGCTGTAATATAAAACTGCACAAATGTTTCACAGTGTGGCAGTTTTGATGAGGAATCCAAATGGAGTTTAAACATTAATTAAAGTTACTCATTCAAAAGCCCTGCTTTTCTCAATATTAGTTCGTCTGAGCTAATATCTTCATTGCCAAAGCCTAGCATTTGAAAACAACAACCACAACCACAACAATGACAACGATAATGACAACGACGACAAAAACGACAACGACAACTTATCCAGACATCTCACCCTAACCAAGATTCAAACTCGGGACCTCTTGAATATGAGATCACTATGCTACAGAAGCAGGCAGCACTATCTGTTTCATAGTATGTAATTATTTATCCAGATTGGTAAACAGTGTGTGCAGGAACTTTGTGATGTGTTTGGTGTTAAGCAAGAAACTGAGTCAGATATCTTAGCACCAGTTAATCGCTTTTTGAGACTTAAAAAGGTTTAAATTTGTTTTCTCTTAGACAAAATTATTCACTTTCACTTATGTTCTACAATGGTCTTCTGAACTATGCAAGTGAATTTTGTATTACCAATGCAAAATCCAGAAAACTTAGCAATCCGTAGCTAAATTATATGATGACATGAACATGTTTTCAAATAAACTGTCTCAAGCAGGATAATCTTTGCAGAGCAAAAATATCCAGTCAAACTAATTCAAAATGTTTGTTAACATTTACAACTTCTTTGTTGTTAGAGTTTAATATTACTTTGAATAAATAGTATATTATACAACAAGACTATAATGGTAGTAATCATTATTCCTTTTTCTAAAGTGAGACATAGTACGTAGTATGCAGTCGCAGAAATATATATTACTTCCCTATAAATACTGTTAACCTGTGACACAGTTTAACCTAAAAGAAGGTATATAAAAACTGGATCAGATTGAATTTATTAAAATATCATTTGCAATTAATGCTAATGATAAAATGAACAGAACTGACTTTGTTTCAGATATAAGTTATTTATTTTACAATTACTGAAATTAATTTGCAGGAATGAGCTTTGTTAAATAGTTGAAGGTGAATTGATGTTATTTTGTATGCTTTTTTTTCTGCTGATTTTAGTATTATAATACTGATAATAATATTGTATTTTATGTCTAGTTAAGACAATTTTGTGCCTAATGTTGAGTATTGATTTCAAAATAGAATAGTGAGTCCACAAAGTTGATGATTTCATATTTTGAGGCAATTCTTCGAAATACATTTTCTGAGAATGAATTTGTAGCTTTTGATGTTCTTCAATCCATGAATTGTGAATAGAATTTCTCGTACATCTTTCTTGATTTTTGTGGCAACAAGTTATTGGAAACATTGAGTGCTTTTGCCTTAATTTATGGGGTTGTAAGTTCAATGTCACTGTTACTAGTGTCAGACATTTTGACTTTTTTCTAAACTGGCACTAGTACAATTGTCGATTCGAACGAGAATAATTGATACTTACACTTTCACAATATTGTGTGGCCACTTTTGTTTGATCAAATAACAATACTTTAATGAACAGGTGTACTTTAATGAAGTCCATAAAAGTACTGTTACAGTCATATAAATACTAAAGTTTGGCATGGTTGAGTATAAAATATTTATATTTATTATCACAGATTAACTATAATCGGCATTCTAACCAGTTCCTAAACAAGCTTTCAAAGTTCCTTAAATGCATATGGAAAGTTTTAAAGGACACAAACATAACAGCACACTGAATTTATAATCACTAATTAGTAAGTAGCATCTGGGATATTTGGAAGTGTAGGCCAGTGATTCTTTTATAGGTAACAATATGACACAGAGCTTTCTGTAGTCTTCTTCAGGGCAAAGATGAATTCACTTGTAGTATCATATTGTTACTTGATCGGCGTACTTGCGGTCGGATGCGGGAGAGGGTGGCCGATGGAAGGGGGCTTGTGGCATCGGGACCGCACCCTCGCCGGTCAGATGGTCCCTGTGGAGGCGTGACAGATTGGAGAGTGGGGGAACAAAGGGGTGGCTGAATCTTTGTTTCCCCCTTCTCCTGCCGCCTGAAAGAACGCGAAATCTCCGGAATATCTTCCCTCTCCACGGTAAGGAGAGGGGCACGTCGGCGCCACCGCCACCATTCCCTCGGCATCACGGTGACACCTTACTTGTGGAGATGGAGGCCCTGCTAAAGTTGCCCTTGGGAAGGAGTGCCATACGTCTGTGGATGTTCGTCGCGAAGGTGTCTGAGGAGGTGATACTGGGATTGGATGCCCTCAGGAGCCACGAGGCGACGGTCGACGTCGGCAGGAAGGTCTTGCGGCTCAATGGAGAAGAGGTGATACTCCGGCAACCCGATGAGCGCCTTGGAATCTGCAGGATCATCATGAAGGAAGATGTGGTGGTCCCCGCGAGAAGCGAGGTGGTGGTGACGGCGCGACTGGAAGGCCAGCGGACGAAGAACATGATGCTGGACGAGATGACGCCTGTGCACGGACTCTGTGTAGCCAGGACATTATTGCCGTGCCGAGAGGAGGTGCCAGTAAGGCTGATCAACCTGGCAGACACCGACCACGACGTGCAGGCCGGAACGGAGCTGGGGACGTGCGAGCCCGTGGTCAGCGTGACAGCTATCGACAGGACACAGGAGCCGGTGCCGACGCAACATATAGGGCCCCGGCTAGAAGGCTTACTGGAGAGGGCGGCCGACCACCTGACCGCAGAGCAGCTGGAGAAAGTTCGACAACTGCTAAGACGATGCCAGCGCGTCTTCAGCCAAGGTGACAGCGACTACGGCGCACGGATAAAGCGCTTCACCGCATCGACACCGGGGACGCCCGGCCTATTCGGCAACCACCTAGACGCGTTCCGCTGGCGATGCAAGGGGCGGTACTAGACATGCTGGAGGACATGAGATCCAGGAGAGTGATTAAAGAGTCGGACAGCCCTTGGTGTTCCCCTGTAGTCTTGGTGACGAAGAAGAACGGCGAACTACGCTTCTGCGTGGACAACAGGAAGCTGAACGCTGTCACGCGGAAGGACTGTTTCCCCTTACTCCGGATTGACGACACCTTGGACACTCTAGCTGGAGCACAGTGGTTCTCGACCCTAGACCTGAAGTCGGGCTACTGGCAGGTAGCTTTAAACCCGAGAGACAAGGAGAAGACCGCATTCTCGACAGGCTAAGGTCTCTGGCAGTTCACAGTTTTGCCCTTTGGCCTCTGCAACGCACCAGCTACCTTCCAACGCCTCATGGAGTCAGTGATGGGAGGGCTGACTTACGACGCCTGCCTGCTATACCTGGACGACACCATCATCGTCGGGAAGACTTTTGAAGACTATCTCGAGAATCTGTGTAAGGTGCTACAGAGACTGCAGGTGACCAACTTGAAGCTGAACGCGAAGAAGTGCCAGCTCTTCCGCAAGGAAGTGAACTACTTGGGTCACATAGTCTCAGCAACCGGAGTGGCCACAGACCCGGAGAAGACACAGGCTCTGAGAGATTGGCCTCGCCCAAAGGATAAGAAAGAGTTGCGCAGTTTCCTGGGGCTGTGCAGTTATTACCGGCGCTTCATAAACGGGTTCTCCATCATCGCCAAACCCCTCACCCGCCTGACAGAGGAACACCGGCCTTATGTGTGTACGGAGGACGCCGAAGGCGCTTTCCAGCACCTGAAGAAGACCCTGTGGAGTGCTCCAATTTTGGGATTTCCACAACCGGGTGGCGCCTTCATTATGGACACCGATGCCAGCGACCATTGCATTGGAGGCGTCCTATCGCAGATCCAGGACGGCCATGAGCGGGTGATAGCCCACTACAGCAAGACGCTATCCAAGGCAGAGAGGAACTACTGCGTCACCCGGCGAGAGTTACTGGCGGTAGTAAAGACCGCGTAGCACTTCCAAAAGTACCTGTACGGTCAACCGTTGCACCTGAGGACTGACCATTCCGCCCTAACCTGACTATTGAGCTTTAGGAACCTGTAAGGCCAAACAGCACGTTGGGTCCAGAGGCTGCAGGAGTACGACTTCACCTCGGAACATCGCAGAGGGAAGAGCCACGGTAACGCAGACGCCATGTCCCGAAGACCCTCTCCAGAAGAGCGCGGCCAGTGCACAAGAGTGGAAGAGAAGAAGCGTGCCGCAGCAGTCCGAGCAGTCACGGCAGTGCCTGCGGACGGCTTGGATAGCGCAGGCCTGAGGAGGGAGCAGCTGACGGACGCAGACTTGGGGCCACTCTCGAGGGAAGTGGAGGCAGACACGAGAACAACCTGGGAGGACATCGCACCGAGGAGCGCCACCTACAAGTCTTGCTGGGCCAAATGGGACTCGTTGAAGACCTGAGAGGGCGTGTTGTTCCGGGTATGGGAATCACCCGATGGGAAGACGCAGAGAGAACAGTTGGTACTTCCCCGGAGTAAGGTCCCGGAAGTCTTGGAAGAAGTGTACGCCGGTACTTCAGGAGGACACCTGGGAGCGAATCGGACGATTGACAAACTACGACAGCGCTTCTACTGGCTGAGGCTCCGAGCAGACGCTGAGAGATGGTGCCGTCAATGTCACGTGTGCGCAGTGGGTCGTGGCACCCAGACTAGGAGCCGGGTTCGCATGCAGCAGTATAACGTCGGAGCGCTATTCGAACGGATCATCATCGACATAGCTGGACCATTTCCGATGTCCAATTGAGGAAACAAGTACCTGATGGTGGTCGTGGACTACTTCACCAAGTGGCCGGAGGTGTATGCCATCCCGAACCAAGAGGCAAGGACAATCACAGACTGCCTCGTGGAGCAAGTGTTCTACCGATTTGGGGTGCCGTTGGAGCTCCACAGTGACCAGGGCACCAATTTTTAGTCCAACCTGATGAAGGAGGCACTACAAAGGCTTGGGGTGCACAAGACCCGCACGAGGCCTCTACATTCCCAGTCGGATGGCATGGTCGAAAGATACATCAAGACCTTAGAGGAACACCTGAGGAAGGTCGTGGCCAGCCATCAGCGAAACTGGGACGTCAAGGTGCCACTGTTCCTGCTGGCCTTCCGCTCGTCTATACACGACACAACTGGGATGACGCCAGCCAGCTTAATGTTCGGCCGAGAGTTACGCCTCCCCTGTGATCTGGCTTTTGGTAGCCCTCCGGAAGCTAAACAGCCAGCGACGAGTATGTGGAGAACCTGTTGGACCATCTCCACGACACGCACGAGATGGCTTGCCAGAACATCCAGAAGGCGAGCGACCGCATGAAGACCCGATACGACAGGCAATCCAACAGCCAAGGGTTCCAGCAAGGTGACTTGGTCTGGTTGTACCGCCCTACCCGGACCAAGGGATGCTGCCCTTAGCTTCAGCAGCCATGGCAGGGACCGTACCGTGTGGAGAAGAGGATTAACGACGTGGTCTAGCGCATCCACAAGGTTCCCCGAGGAGAGATGTTGGTGGTACACCTGGATCGCCTGGCCCGCTACGATGGTGCTGTTCGGGACGACCAGCCTTGAGGATGGAGCAGTGTTACTCGATCGGCATACTTGCGGTCGGATGCGGGAGAGACTGGCCGGTGGAAGGGGGCATGTGGCATCGGGACCGCACCGTCGCCGGTCAGCTGGCGCCTGCGGAGGCGTGACAGGTTGGAGAGAGGGGAAACCATGGGGTGGTTGAATCTTTGAGAGAACGTGAAATCTCCGGAATATCTTCCCTCTCCACGGTAAGGAATTCTCTAGAACCATTTAGCCACCTATAAATAGGAGCACGATTCGTACAACAGGCAGTTCTTGTCGAGCGGCTGTGAGGAGCGCCTAGTGAGGGAACGGACTGTGTACGTGCATCGGAGGAGTGTATGTAACTGCGTGCAGTGGACCTGTGACAGGCGAACTGGTGAATTGTAATTGTGTGCATTATGTAATTCTGAGTAATCGACAAGTGTTCCAATTGTAATTTGGTGGAAATAAAGAACATTTTTGAGTGGTGCAATTGGACTTTTAATTTCACGAACCCACAAAGTCACAATTCATTCCTGATGGATTCTCAAACCCTGAGAAGGGCATGGATTAGACATGTCACATACTTTACTTACGTAACAAAGGTTTCACTTGGTTAATAGCTGAAGTTATGTATGGAGTTTGGCCCATAATTACAAGAAGTTTTACAAACGTGGCACCATTTGGCCACAGCTTTTGATGGAAGTCTTGATTGATTCATATTCATATTCATTTATTGCATCCGTAAATCATACATTCATGATGTGGAATTGTCAAATTACTAACTACACAAAAAATAGTAACAAAAAACAAGAATTACAATAAGTTGTTAAGTATAATAAGCAAATAAATAATTAAAATTTACATTCCTTTTATTCCTATCCTTTGTCATTTAAATAATCTTCTACTGAGTAGTAACACTTTTGTAACAAATACTTCTTTGATGTGTTTTTAAAGTTTGTGAAGGTGATGTGGAATTGTCAAATTACTAACTACACAAAAAACAGTAACAAGAAACAAGAATTACAATAAGTTGTTAAGCATAATAATTAAATTAATAATTAAAATTTACATTCCTTTTATTCCTACCTTTTGTCATTTAAATACTCTTCTACTGAGTAGTAACACTTTTGTAACAAATACTTCTTTGATGTGGTTTTTATTTCAGTTGGCAGTTTATTGTAGATATGAATTCCATTGAATTAAAAACTGTGCTCATACATTTTTTTTATGATAGGTGACATGTAAGTTTGAACTATTTCTCATGAATATCATTGCTTTCTTGAAATTTATGTAATTTCGTTTTAACCTGTACTATTATTTCTAAAAGATAAATGCTTGGTAATGACAAGATGCCTAATTTTTTGAACCATTGCTTACAACTATCTGTTCTCTTTAAATTCATCATAATTCTAATTACCCTTTTTTGGATTCTAAATACTTTGATAATGCGACTACTATTTCCCCATACTGCTATACCATAAGAAATTAATGATTGAAAATTTGCAAAATAGGCTATTCTTAATGTATTCAAATTTACACTGTGCTTCAAAATTGATATTTGGAAACAAATGCTACTTAATTTCTTCATTAGACTTTCAATACGTATATTCCAATTTAGACTGTCGTCCATCCAAACTCCTAAAAATTTTGTCCTTCCTGTGTATTTAATTTCATTTTCATCCATTATAATTTCAGGTAAATTAACTGCCTTATTGATTTTATTATGAAAACCCAATGCCTGACTCTTATCCTTATTTATAACTAATTTGTTATTTTGAAACCAAATTGATACTTCTTTTCAAATTATTTATTACATTTTCTTTCAGTTTGTCATCATTTTGACCTGATATCAAGAGGCTCGTATCATCTGCGAATAAGGAGCATTTTAAAGAATTTTGTGAATAAAGTGCCAAATCATTAATATACAAAATAAATAGCAATGGCCCTAAAACTGAACCCTGCGGAACTCGACAGTTTATGCTAGCTATTATTTGCCTTTGCTCTTTCACGTATTTCAAGTAGGAGACAAGCCAGTTATTTGCAGTTCCCCTAATTTCGTAATGAGATAATTTCTTTAATAGTATTACATGATCAACTAAATCGAAAGCTTTAGACAGGTCGAGGAATATTCCAATACATTTTTCTGAATTGTCAAGCTTTTGGTGCACTTTGTCTATAAACTGTATCAGTGTGGTATTAATGGACTTTCCTTTTTAAAAGCCATGCTGCCGATCAGAAATTACATTAAATTTTGAAATAAAGTTGCACAATCTAATAAAAACCACTCTTTCTAATATTTTGGACAAGATCGATAACAGTGAGATGGGTCTAAAATTTTGAACATCCAATTTGCATTACTGTATTGGTATTGGCTTCTCCATTTCAAATCATTAAACAAACCCCTGATGGGTAAAAACTAAGATGTTCAAAATGTATTGTTCATTGAATCTGTAGTTTCATATCATGATTCCTGCATCATAATCAGTCATACTCTCTTTGATTGTTTCTACAGTTTCTTGATATACAAGAAAAAAAAGCTTGATAAACTACATAGAGAAACTATGTAGTTGTTTTCTTATAATGCTTTCATTGAGCACTGGTATCTTTGTATATTTTAAGGAATCCTTTGAAAGCTGGATGGTTTACCTTACTGAGTGTAATTCCTGCTTACGTAAGAGGACACACAAATTAAGTTGAATGACTCAAATTTAAAATTTTTTAAGAATGGCTTCAAATGTATTCCATAATATAGCTGTTGCAATTTGTTTGTAGAACCTAGTTATTTTGATGCTTAGAACTACAAATTTGTCTGATGTGGTTTCACTGGTGTTTTTCATCTAAATGATTCCTAGATCACATATACTACATCATAATACTGCTACATTTTGTTTCTATGCAATCTTGTTTGAAATTCTGAGGTGTACAAAAACATCGGGTACTGGACACCTTCCATAAAGAAACATCTAGTAATAGACTAAAATACACTATAAATGCACTGTATTCAGCTCACCAGAGAGAAAGAGAGAGCATTCTCTATGATAATTGTTACCCGAGATGGCTCCATGTGTGACAACTGATAATCGTGATTCGTACTGCCTGACTTTTCATTGTTATACCAAGAAGCTTTATGGCTAATATAAAAGCTGTTGCCATTCCAATTTGGTACTAAGAAGAAACAATAATCTTTTTTCTTTAATTCTATTGCTTCATGAATTTAGATGGTATGCTTACATCGTGTTCAAATTTTAGGTGGTGTGGCATACCAGCCCGTACTGGCCCAACCACTGCACTGATAAAACACAAGTAAAGAAATCAAGGAAACTCATGCCATTCAGAAAACTCTCGAATAAACCAATAGTAATGTAGAGAATCACTTCTCTTCATGGCAAAAATGCCATTGAAATTAAAACTTTAAATAATTAAACCTTAAGGGCATCAAAATTATAATAAAATTTGTACAGAACATAGCATATGAATCAGTCAAATAAGTTATTAGGGAAAAAGTTAAGAAATCAGATAAAACCTGGATTTGTAAAAGTTCAAAAGAAAACCACGGTAAAAAAATTGTTAAAGTTAAGGCCTAATTCCAGGCTTTCCTAGACAAGCTGCTAGCTCATTAGAGACCGCTAAGTGAACATGACTGCCTGGCACATCTTCTTCATAGGATTGGAATTATGTCTCCAGGATATTGGGATGGATGGGCATAGTTTCCCCATGTTCAGTTTTAAATACCTAAAACATTATTGGAAAACACTGGGATTCAAGAAGGCAGTACCTGCCTCAGTAGAGTAGTTGGTAGCATGTGTGCCTCACGTTCAAGACCTTGGGCTCATTTGAGCATCATTTCACCCATTTCATTCATCATCTGATATAACTTAACATTGGAGGGCATAAATAAAAAAGAAGGGAGTAACTTGATGTCATTTCTAGTCCATTTGAAATGAACAAATTTGTGAACTCATTCGTGCGCAGAGCTTTTGGTAAAATTAATTTATCTGGAAAGAGTTTCATTCTTGATGATATGACACTTCAGCACAAGGCACAAGCTGTTCTGTTGAGATATAAGAATTGCTTCAAAATGCCTTAATTCTCATAATATTGACATTTCAAGAAAATTGAAAGTGTTTGAGTTATATACTACAATTGCCCAAAAGTATATGCTCTAAATTTTATTTAATGTGCATGATTTTCTATTAAATAAGCCCAGCATAAATTGACGTATATGATGAAAAAGAGCATAGAAATCAATTAAAATGCTTTATCATAATTATTATTCCAGTGACAGTGGTGAGCAATATTAGTATGAAAACATGAAGCTTTAGTATATTTATGTGTTTATTTGTACAAGTTTAATAGCTAATGGAAAAGCAGCAGTGAGCTTGACATTTTTCATCTGGTTTCTGAAGTTAGTTTTATGTTGTAAAACTGTAATAAGTGAACTTATTCAAATTTTTTTATTTATTTACTTTTTATTTTCAGTGGATAGAAGTTGTTACAAAGGATGAAACTCTATTGGGAAGCATTGAACAAAAATGTTCTATTTTACAACAAAAATATATGATGAGGGACAACAGAGGCCGTGCACATTTAAGAGTAAGAGGACCATTCCGCCCGCTTTGTACTCTAAAGCATCCAGAACTATCGGTTTGTTTCACTTCTTATATTTAAAGGCATTATATATTAAGTGGATCAGTTATTTTAGAAAGGATTTTACCAAACTCTTCATTCTTCAGGATGCAAAACGTTTTTTTTTAACTTGAATATAAATACAGGAATTTAAAAAAGAATTATATCATGAAAAATTTAATAAGAAGAAAGTAATGTTTGCAGAATAGATACCTAGTTACAAATTTATGCTACTAATGTTTTACAATTTTCAACAAAATCCCTTCTTTTGAAATAAAATGTGAATGCCCCCCTTGAACTGATGCAGCTCTTAAATTCCTGTATCAAGAATAAAAATTTATCTTGGTTAAATGTGCACATTGTGTGTACATGCATAACATAGTGAAAATCTTATTTTGTAAATTTGAAAATAAAGCACTTTCTACAGTCACTGATTCAAATAAGTATACTTACAGTTATCAAAGTCATTATAAAATATTTTTGTAGCTGTTTATTAATGTAGTTATTAATTAGTTTTCAAGTGTTGTATGCTTTTTATGGAATACCTAAATATATGAACAACAATTTGATAAAAGAAAATGCTAATTATTATTTAGAAGTTCAGAAGTTGAACCAAACAATAACTAATTATTCTCAAAAGCTGAAAAGATCAATAACGAATATTTAATTCTTATTTTAAAATGATTTTTAATTTTTATTTAATTTATATATTAAAATGTTAAATTTAATTTGGAACTTTTAGAAAGCTCACAGCTTAATATTTATCTGTAGGCTTAATAATGGATTAGAATTTAATCACTTGGCATCTGAAAGACTGCTGCAATTCAGTTCAATCTAAAACAAATGAAAGTCAATTATAACTGGCTGCAAAGACCACATAAAAGCCAGGAGGGTTTGGGATGCAGATCATATCTTACCCTCATTACTGCGCTCTGCTTATGATGTCTCTTTGGGCAGGGCTGGTGCAACTACAAAGTGGATCTTGACCCAAATAGGGCTGTTGCACCGTGGGGATAGTTAAGCCAATATGGGGTATACCCTTGCATCTGTGGTGCAAAGTAGTTGACTTTGAATAGTACTTTCTTGGAATTATATTCAAATAGTATCCAGAAAAATCCAAGATAGTGGCCCCATTCTATTTTTCTCTGAAATCTATGCATAAAATTATTTAAAATTTTGGAGTAGTATAGATGTCATCCAGTACACCAGAGATGAATATACTGTGAGTTTACATCAATCTATATTCTGATGTAACAAAATGCTTGGAAATATTTGACAGTACTGTTCTTTACCTTGTGTGTGGGAAAATGGCACTTAACAGGTGATTTATGACACAGCCTGTCACAAAATAGAATTGCAACTATGTTTCCAATCACAATGTCAATATGTTACTGCATTATGGGAACAATACAACTATTCTGATAATGTTCTTACAAAGTAGCTGTGTGTTAATTAACTTAGTTTTATAAGCTTTAATTACATTTTTGTATATTAATTTTGTTAGTAATGTTTAATACCCAGTAGAGTCATTTTATGTATTTTCAGCACAATATTCAATATTGACAATAACAACTAAGGCCGAAACATGCTCTTTTACATTTGAGTGAAAAAATAAAATAAAGTTATTAAAGACACAAAATTTCCAGGATGAAAGTATTTACTGAAAATGAATAAAGAGGAAATGAGAAAATTTAATAAATATAGTATACAGGTTTAATTAAACATTTATTAAGCATAACTTACAAAAAATCTTTCATTTATTTTGCATCAAATAAAAGGAAATAAAGATGTATGGTGATACATTCTTAATAGCTAGAGACTGTATGATCAGGCACTAAAAAGGTAGAAAAAGGAGGGAATAAAAGCACTTAAACTAAAGGGCATTTATATAAAGTAACTTTATTTATAAAGAAAAATCACAAAAATGCTGGACTCTCTTTTTGAATGTTGCTAATTATTTGTGACATGTGGCAACAAAATGTTTCTTTATATTTTCAATACCCAAATGTTATCTGTCAGTTAATATATTTGTCAAAACAGAAAGTAGAAACTGTAGTAATTGGAGCATGCCTAGTGGAAATAAACAGTGATCAGTGAGTGCCTGTTCATAGAATCTGCATTTTCATTACTGAGAATATTGCCCACACTTTTTATTAGTTTTAAGTTTGGGTTGCTTGATACTACTTTATTGCATTTACCACCCACTTTTCTTTCTGTCTTTCTGAACTGCATGGATGCACTTCCACTGCCTCTTTCAGTAACATCAAAGATATAAAAATTATTTGTGGTTGTTAAATTTTAGATGAGTCGCATTTTTTAACACATCTGCTTCACTTTCGTACCTATTTTGAGGACATGTTTCGCAAATCTTCGCTTGCATCTACGGCTCTTGTGCGACTGACGCTAGATCCAGCGGTGTGGGTAATTCTGGGGTTGTTGCTGCCATCTGTTGATTTAGTGATGAACTGAAATGTGGGATTCTCTTCTAGCGGGATTTCAAAGTTCATTAGTTGGTTTTTATGTTTTTCTATGTATATCCTCTCCCATATGACGAGTTCACTATGTTTTTGTACGTATTTTAGTAATTCTGTGCTATCTTCAATTTCATGATTTTCAGACCAGAAATGAGCTGCTATTGCGGACTTATCAATATTTTTGTATCTTAAGTGCCTGAAGTGTTCTTTCTTTCTAGTGCCTATGTTCCTTTTTGTCCTTCCTATGTAAATTTTTTCACAGTCTTTACACTTAATTTTGTAAATGCCTGACTTTTCCTCTGGTTTTATCTTATCAGTATTATTACTGTGAAGTAGGTTTTTAATGTTGTAATTGTTTTTTGGTGCCAATGTTATATTGTATTTCTTGAATATTTTTTGGAACTTTTTTGTGGCCCAGGGGTGGTAAGTAGATTTGCTAAATTTACTTACTTACCACCCCTGGGCCACAAAAAAGTTCCAAAAAATATTCAAGAAATACAATATAGCATTGGCACCAAAAAACAATTACAACATTAAAAACCTACTTCACAGTAATAATACTGATAAGATAAAACCAGAGGAAAAGTCAGGCATTTACAAAATTAAGTGTAAAGACTGTGAAAAAATTTACATAGGAAGGACAAAAAGGAACATAGGCACTAGAAAGAAAGAACACTTCAGGCACTTAAGATACAAAAATATTGATAAGTCCGCAATAGCAGCTCATTTCTGGTCTGAAAATCATGAAATTGAAGATAGCACAGAATTACTAAAATACGTACAAAAACATAGTGAACTCGTCATATGGGAGAGGATATACATAGAAAAACATAAAAACCAACTAATGAACTTTGAAATCCCGCTAGAAGAGAATCCCACATTTCAGTTCATCACTAAATCAACAGATGGCAGCAACAACCCCAGAATTACCCACACTGCTGGATCTAGCGTCAGTCGCACAAGAGCCGTAGATGCAAGCGAAGATTTGCGAAACATGTCCTCAAAATAGGTACGAAAGTGAAGCAGATGTGTTAAAAAATGCGACTCATCTAAAATTTAATAATTTTTCGCTTCACTGTGGTGTTCCAATACAGTTGAATCTCGATATTTGTGGTTGGTTTATTGACACTCGTCACCAACCACAAATAATTTTTATATTAATTTTGACGTCACTGTTACTAAATTCCTCCAAACACACAACATCAAAGATGTTACCATAGATAATTCTCCTTCTTCAAGCTGGTGTTAAATCAAGGCAGATTTGCATAAAGGGCAGCAATAAAGGCATGGTTGTTCTTAATTTGTGCTTCACTAAAATGCTTTTTGTCATCATGAACTGAAATAATACCATCTTAAAAAAAGAAAGATGACTTCATTCACTATATTGAATTTCATTGCATATTGTGACTTTGTGGGTTTATAAAATTAAAAGTCTTTTTTGCAGAAATTTAAAATGCTCTTTATTACAAGTAAAAATACCTTTTGTACACCCCTTACAGCTGTGAAATGACCTCACATACACAAACACAGTCCTTAAGGTCGTCTGCCATACGTAAACAAACAAAAGAATTCACTGCAGTACTCTTCAGAGGTCCACACAGCTGCACACTCAATTAACAACTGCAACTCACAATTGACTCACTCACATCTTGCGAAGCTTTTTATAACCCAGCCATATTTCTAGAAATCAGTGGAGCGGGGAATTCCAGACTATCTCTGTCTCTTTCTTTTCTGCCCTTTTGTAGCTCTCTTCCTCTTTCTTTCGCACCCGCCCGGCACTGGCTTGTTGTGGTGATTCAACAATGCCTTGGCTACAATATGTTACAGCAGCAACCCAAATTCCACATCTCATTAGAATTAGTTTTGGAGGTAGGGCAAGTTTAGATACAAGCTCTTTGAATGTTTGGATATGGGATGGAAGATTAAGGAAAATATTCTTGGCATTGGAGTTAAAATGATTCACATTGGAGAACAAACTGTGCACCTCTGTAGCACAGTGAAAACAATTTTTCATATATGTGGTATATGTACATGTATGACAGATTGCAGAAAACAAATTTTTTAATTTATAGTAGCATTTTTCAGACATGGTGTGCAATCTTTGTGAAAAAGGGAAACTCGCGATACTGAACTCTACCTCTTGTTATAAGATATACTCAACACTGTAGTAAATAACTACAAACTTGTGTTATTGGATAGATAGGGTCAGACTGAAAAATTCAGTGCCATGGCTGGGATTTTGAACTGTAGATCTCCTAGTTTCCATCCGTTTACTTTAAATCATTCAGCTACCATGGGCAAGGTGCCGCCATGACATTAACTCCTTCAACTGACTCATATATTTTACAGTAAACCACTCTCATAAACACTGAGATATGCACCTTTTGTCATGGGTTATTATAGTGTAAGTACTTAAGTCCCTGGCTTCATAGTTACCACTATTAGGCTAATCTATAGAAATTTAATTGTTCTTTCACACTAGCCATGTTTAAGCTAAGATTTGGATAGTTAGAGTTGGATAGTTGCATATCTCATTGTATATGAGAGCCCCTAGTGGCTTACTGGGAAATGTGTAAGTCAGTTGGAGAATTTAATGTCATGGTGGCATGTTGGCCATGGTAGCTCAATGATTTAGAGCAACCGGACGGAGACCGGGAAATCTGTGGTTCAAATCCCGGCCATTGCATTGAATTTTTCAGTCTCACTCTATCTACGCAAAATTTAGCATACACATAGCTAGTGTAGAACAACAATTAAATTTCCATAAATCAACCTAATAGTGGTAACTATGAAGCCTGGGACTTAAGCCCTTACAGCATAAGTCACCTCAAAAGGTGCATATGTCACTGTATATCACAGAGCCTAGTGGTTTACCAGGAAATATATGCATCACTTGGAGAATTTAATGTCATGGTGGCACGTGTCCATGGTAGCTCAATGAATTACAGCAACCGAACAGCGACGGTAGTGGTTCAAATCCCAACCATGGCATTGAATTTTTCAGTCTGACTCTACCCAAATTTTAGTCTACACATGGCTAGTGTGGAAGATTGTTATTGGCTTTTTCAAGTGCCTTAAGGTATCTTTCTTCTTCATTCAATCCAGTTCATTTCCATTTACTGCCCTTTTTAACATGTTACAGTGTTTCTGTACTGTCCATATCTCTGATACTATGTTGGCTATAAGCCTACCAATACATCTGTAGTCTCATTAATGAAGGTCCATAGTTTCTTTTCCCTAACCTCACGTTGAATGTTTTTCATAAAAACTTCATAAAAACTTTTACCTAATTTTTCTAAGTGTGGTTTCACTCAATAGACCTGTTTGGTATATTTGCCCAGAAATATCTTCAAAGATGTTTCATACACGACATAAGAACAGCATAAAATTTCCAGCCCATAGGCTGGTCTTGCTTGAAAAAAGTCCCTATTATGTGGGAATTAAGGTATTCAACAAACTACCACTGTCAATTCGGAAAGAGAAAAGTAAAACACTGTTCAAAAACATGTTAAGAACCTACTTATTAGGAAAGCCTATTACTCTGTTAAAGAATATATGCAAGATGACATAAACTAATTATTGATTTTGTTAGCTGTATAGTTTTAAGCAATAGCAAACATGTGCTTCACTGTCCCTATGCTTCTTTCAAGTTTATACTTTGAATAGCAAACATATTTATTCTTTTGTATTAATCATTAATTTTATACGTAGTTTTTACATTGTAATATGTATACTGATGAAACATCAGTTTACAAGCGTTGCTCAAATATGTAAATGTTATTGTGTCAAAACAATTTGATTTGATTTGTCTGCTCAAGTGTACTCTAGTGCAGACCTTTTGCACATTTTACTGAATAAAATGACTCAATCTGTTTAAAACATGTTACCTCCAAACTCTAACAGATTTCTTCAGATTTACACTTACATACTTCACAAACATAATTATTTGTAACCAAAACTGCACTTATATTTAAGGAAGTTCATGAAAATTTCAAGAATTTATTTAAAGATAAGTGAAATTTCTGATACAAATAATTCTATTTGTGTAGTGTTTGTTGCTTCACTGGTACTAGCTTCATTTTTTACATAATTACTTAAATGCTTCCTTTCTTGAAAGTGTTGAAAACAGTGTTGTTATGATAAATTAAATTTAAAGGGAGTCAATTAATGACACTAAACAACACTTACTTTTAAATTTTTCCGGAACATGTTTCAGACACTTTGCCTCTATCCTCAACTGGCCATCGACTGGTTCTCATTGGTGTAGTTGACAAATATGTTTCAGGCACTTTGCCTCTATCCATCAATCGGCCATCGACTGGTTCTCATTGGTGTAGTTGACAATATTTTGTCATAGGTCTCCTCTGGTGGCGCTTCAAGGAACTTGCTGAACAAATCTTTCTGGAGTATGTCAAAATTGAATACTTTGTTCCTATTTTTTGAAATGAAGATTTGTTCCCATGTGGATAGTTCTTGTTTTCCTGATGTATGTTTTAGTAGTTTTGGTTCTGGATTTATGTTGTGGTTTTTTCCCAAAAATGTGTGGCAACTGCTGATTTTTCTAATTATTTATATTTTATGTTTCTAAAGTGTTCCTTTGCTCTTGTTTCTAAATTTCTTTTTGTTTTTCCAATATAAATTTGACTACAGTCACTGCATTCAATTTGATATATACCAGACTTTTTGTTAGATGGAATGGCATCTTTGATGTTTGAGCAAATTAGGTTTTTTAAGGAGAAATGGTTGACTGGTGCTAGTTGAATGTTTTGTTTTTTGAAGACTTTTTTGAATTTATTATAGGCCCATAGATGGTAAGTGAATTTTTTGAAAATCATATTAGTTTCTGTAGCTGAGAGGGTTGTGGTTTCCTTTATTAGCTTCTTCTTTTTTGCTAAGTTCACTTTTTGTCTACTAATGATTTGGGAAAGTTATTTCTTGTGCTATTTCAATAATTTTGTTGTATTCTGTTTTGTATTCTTCTGCTGTGAGAGGGATGTTTACCAGTCTGTGTGCTAAACTATTGAAGACTGCCTGTTTTTGGGATCTTGGGTTGTAGCCATTAGCTTTTATGTAGTTGTCTGTCTGTGTTGGTTTTCTGTAAATGCCAAAGTTTAGTCTGTTTTTATTCCTCATTATTTTTAAATCCAAAAATGGTAAATACTCATCTTTTTCTATTTCTAGTGAACTTGATGCTTTTTTCTTGGATATTTAAAAGTTTTAGTACATCACTGATGTGTTTTTTTGGTACTATTGCAAAGATGTCATCTACATATCGTTGCCAGAGTTTGAACATCCAAGGGAAACCTTTGGTGATCCTTATTTCTAATGCACTGATGTACAGATCGGCCAGGAAGGGTGATAGGGGGTTACCCATTGCTAACCCTGAAGTTTGGTGGAAATATTTTGTTTGAAACTGGAAGAAATTTTGTTCTATGCATAATTTGGTTAGTTTGGTGCAGTCTGAAACTTCAGGTGATGGCATTCCAAGTGATTTGAGCCATTTTTCTATCAATGGTGGGAGTTGATTAACTGGTATGTTGGGAAACAGTGATTTAACATTAAACGAGACTAGTATGTCCTCTTCTTTTAGTTCAGTATCCTTAATGTGTTCTATAAGTTCATAGGTGTTTTTGATGCTTAGGCTGTCGAATTTTGGAAATGAGTTGAATTTGTTTCTTAGCCACTTTGCAAGTTTGTATGTTGGTGAATTTATACTGCTAACTATAGGTCTCATTGTTATGGAGGTTTGTGTATTTTGGGTACGCCATAAAGTCTAGGTTAGGTTGGGTTATCTGGTTTAACTGTATATTTTTTTGGTATTATGCTTGATTTTGCTATTGTTTTTTCAAATGACTGTATGCAAGTTTTTAGACATTCAACTAGCACCAATCAACCATTTCTCCTTAAAAAACCTAATTTGCTCAAACATCAAAGATGCCATTCCATTTAACAAAAAATCTGGTATATATCAAATTGAATGCAGTGACTGTAGTCAAATTTATATTGGAAAAACCAAAAGAAATTTAGAAACAAGAGCAAAGGAACACTTTAAAAACATAAAATATAAACAATTAGAAAAATCAGCAGCTGCCACACATTTTTGGAAAAAAAACCACAACATAAATCCAGAACCAAAACTACTAAAACATACATCAGGAAAACAAGAACTATCCACATGGGAACAAATCTTCATTTCAAAAAATAGGAACAAAGTATTCAATTTCGACAATTCCCAGAAATATTTGTTCAGCAAGTTCCTTGAACTGCCACCAGAGGAAACCTATGACAAAATATCGTCAACTACACCAATGAGAACCAGTCAATGGCCGACTGAGGATAGAGGCAAAGTCTCTGAAACATGTTCTGGAAAAATTTAAAAGTAAGTGTTGTTTAGTGTCATTAATTGACTCCCTTTAAATTTAAGTTAAATGCTTACTTGTCTTCAGCAATGTGTCAAATTGGTAAAGATGATTGCTAAAGAACTGTGATTAAACTCAGTTGCACACAGCTGGGCTATGTATGTAGGCTGTGCTACCACTAACGTAACAGTTCTTGAAATGGCTACTAAGAGATAGGTTTGTCATGTGGGAGTTCTTGAGGATGATTTGCTAACTAAACAGTGGCTTAATGGAGCTGTAAATTAAAGTAGTGGAAGTGACATTGATCTTGATGACAATGATGAAGGAGAAGAGGATCATGTTTCCCTAGATGCGCATTACTCAGACACAGGGGAAGCAAGTGATGAAAATGAATCAAGCGATGAAGCAACGGATGGTGAACTCACATCAGTACGATCAATGACGAGTACTTTTTCTGCGAATCAGAAGTATATGAAAATCAAACAACGCTTGTTTCTTAAGACAATATCCTAGGAGACCATAAAGCCTCAAATAGCAGGAAGAGCAGAACTGAACACTATATCAGTCTCACTAAGAAAGTGTGCTAACATTCTTCTCAGAATTGAAGATGTTCGCAGCACACAGGTCATACAGCCTGACAAGTTAGGGAGGTGCTACTTATGTAGATGAAGCAAGGATAAATATACCAAGAAGAGGTACAGCATGTGTCAAAGAAAGATTTGCAATAATCATTCCACGGTGGTGTGTAGAGTGTCTACAAGAAGAATTGTAAACCAAATTGTAATTTTGTGCTTATGTCATATTTTGAGACTATTACTAGACATTCATATGGTGTTAGTTGGAGCAATGTAAACATTTAATACATTCTGTATCAGATATTGTTGTTTTCAATGTTATTAACTTGATCAATATGATTCAGGAATGTAAAGGAACACTTTATAGAGTTTACCGTATAATTTAGATGACACATAGTATAATTTAATTTAATATCTAATTATCTTGAAACAGTTCATTAAACTCAATTTGAATGTAAGTAAACACTATAAAGAAATAAAGGAATATCCAAGAAAGTTATTAAAACAATTATAAACAATCCAAAAAGTAAATTTTATATGGGCTACATATGTAGCCCATGCAACCACTCATGTCACAAAGCATTACACAATTTACTCGAGGGTTAAAAGGCAGATTAAACCAGATGTTTCAAACATAGGTATTTCAAATGAAATTTGTGTTTTGCTATGCATTAAAAGGAAAGCCGGTTGAAAGATTTTGGAGTTTCATTTCATCTACTCAGCATGATGCTAAAATATTATTGCCTGGTTACAGAAATCTAGAAATATGAATTAGACAGGTAGAATAATTTTTATAGATTGATTAAACAAATGTATAATGGCACATTTCTTATGTTGCGAAGTTCTGGAGGCATACAAGCAATAATGCTGAGTCCATACATTGTCATACTCATCAAGTCAATTTTATTGGGGAAGCTAGATACATAAAGAGGAATGTAAGAAGTTTCTTTGTAAATTTACATGGTATCTGTACATTTTATCTTCTAGATTCAGCGGACTGCAATTTTGGATTCAACTATTAAAAGAACATTAGTCCAAGCCAGTAACATAAGTTGGAACTTTCTGTCAAGACATCTGATTATTATACAGGATCATAATAGACAT
Organism: Mantis religiosa; assembly: GCA_030765055.1. NCBI lineage: Eukaryota > Metazoa > Arthropoda > Insecta > Mantodea > Mantidae > Mantis > Mantis religiosa. The sequence goes on along the minus strand of CM060953.1, from coordinate 107,135,349 downwards.
TAAATGCATGAATTAAATATTAAATATGGATTCAATAAGGAATTCCATCACTGGAATAGGCTGATAGGCATAGCAGGAAAGTCGTGAACTCTGAATTTAATATCTGCTTAAAATTCTATCCATAGTTTGGAAAATAACATAAAGATAGATATTGAGATCATAACATCATAGAAGAAATAACAATGTGGCCAGGAAATAATAGTTATAATAATGACAACTGATGTGGCCAAGCCTGTGGAATCCACCAATATGGCATCCGTAAAGAAAACATGATAATGTGAAATGTAATAGAGAAGCAAAGAAAGCATATGATGTTATACTCTCTAAAGCTAAAGCCTGATTTACATTCTCTAGGTATCTTGTAGCTTCAAGCCTCTTTTCACTAGAGATGTTTCATAATTATGCCTCCTATTTCTAGAGGAAACCATGCAGAAAGTGTATTCAGTTTACCCTTTTTTTTTTGACAAAGTAAAACTTTCACATGAGCTGTATGCCATCAGCAGCTGAATTTTAATCACTGTCAGGCTCAGTGTGTTTGTTGGAAAGGAAATTTAGTGAGACAACTAAGCTTTTAAAACTAGTGTTAATCATGTCAATGGTATCAGCAGAGGCAGAAATATGTTTTTCTACACTGAAGAGAATAAGGACTTTACTGAGGAGCATGACGTCTCAGGAAACATTGATTGCCTTGGCAGTGCTCTTAATTGAAACAAGACCTTTCCAGATTTCAACTAGCATGTGATCAACAAATTTGCTGCTATGAGGGAAAGAGAATGTATTTTTTTATTCAAATGAGCTTTAAATGAGGTTAGTCATTAATTTGTAAAATGTTCATTTTTCCATTTAGTGAATGCATATAAAGTTTATGCTGGTGAACAAAAGGAAATATTTCCAGAAACTTAAGTGTAGGCAATACCCAAGTTTAACAGCATCAGTCACCACTGCTGCCTTACATGAAGAGAGACGACCACAAAGTTGAACAAACATCATGGAAACACCATTAAAGTAGAAGAATAAACTTAGCAGCTCCTAGGATAAAACCTGGAATGGAGTTTCTCCCTTTGTTACTTCATGGATATTAACAGAAACATTTTTTCTTCCAGACATGCCATGTGTAGGAAAAGTTGGAATCGTAGAATTAGATTAAAAAGTTCAACATCATAGCCTGGCTTTAAACCATGGATCTTCAGCTTTCTTTTTGCCCTACAACAAATGGAATGGCAAAATGCTGACATAGCATGAAATTCCCCAGTTGACTCACATTTTACCTAGAAAAACCACATGGTATTTTCAAATTCATTTTGGAGATAATATATAGTAATCTCATAATACTTCATGTACTGGGTTTTGTAATTAACCACTATTAAATTAATGGTTTATTGTTCTTCAACAAAAGCCACGTGCTTGCTGAAGTTGGAAAGGTTCGTTTTTTCATATGTTGAATATTATTTTCACAGTAAAGTGTTGCAGTAATATAAAATCTAAACATGTTTGGGACATTCTTTGTAGTTTCTCTCCATTATTAATCCATCCAAATGTAACAGTGAACAATTTGTACACAAAAACCAATTCTCTTTCCTGGCAAAGAGTTAGCATGTATTCACTCGAAAAAGAAGTAGTGATCTGCCACAAAAGTTATGCCATGTGCTTAGTTCCTATTTCAGTTATACTTAGTTCTTCCCAAACATTGCATTAAAGCATCACCTCTTTTACATAAATCGTTAGTAATGGATCAGAGAGTGTCAAGAATATTTTGCTCCTGTTAACAAGTTCTCCCTGTGTGGTGTCACAGTAAAATGTTGCAATAATATAAAATCTAAACATGTTTGGGACATTCTTTGTAGTTTCTCTCCTTTATTAATCCATCCAAGTGTAACAGTGAGCAATTTGTACACAAAAACCAATTCTCTTTCCTGGCAAAGAGTTAGCATGTATTCACTCGAAAAAGAAGTTGTGATCTGTCACAAAAGTTATGCCATGTGCTTAGTTCCTATTTCAGTTATACTTAGGTCTTCCCAAACATTGCATTAAAGCATCACCTCTTTTACAAAATTGTTATTAATGGATCAGAGAATGTCAAGAATATTTTGCTCCTGTTAACAAGTTCTCCCCATGTGGTGTCCAGGCTACTTAGTAGAATAGCACCAAGGGACCTCCTCCCTGTCGCAAGAGGCGACTAATAGGAGTAGCTGTCCGCTATCCTTACCTATAATCCTACCGTTCCAACCCAGTGTCCGGGGGTATAACTGGGCCACCTGTGTACCCGAGAGGATATAAGTATTGGGAGCCCAGTTGTCCAAGGTAACAGGCCTTCAGCGTTGGGCTAATCCCCCACCTGAAGTAAGAAGCGGATTCAGAGAGATACAACGAGCCTCGGAACCGGCTAGATCCAATGGAAACAACCTGGCAAGGATAAGGACATACGAATGGCAACATGGAACATAAAATCAATGACAGGAAAAGAGAGAGAACTGGTGGAAGAAATGATAAAATATAAAGTGGACCTTCTGGGATTGAGTGAAGTAAGAAGCATATGTAAATTCCAGAAATCAAGCTAAACGATGTATAAAGGAAGCAAAGAACAAATCATGGGAAGAATTTGGAAAATCAATGCAAGAGAATTATAAAGAAAATAACAGAAGATTTTGGCAAATTCTTAAGGCCCTACATGGAAGAAGGGGAAAACAGGTAAGGAATGTCAAAAATAGACACGGAAAGTTAGTGACCAAACACAAAGAAATTCTGAATACATGGAGAGAATTTTATGAAGAAAAGTTTATGAATACCCCTCTAGATTCATACATAAACGAAGATGCAGAGAATACAGGTATAAGAAGCAGAAGAATAATTAATAATTATGGGGAAGAAAGAGAGGAAGAGGAAAAGGAAATTCATAGAAAATTGAAGTTAAAATGGCAATACAAGAAATCAAGCTAGGTAAAGCAGCTGGTAGGGATGGAATAGCACCAGAACTGATTAAATATGGAGGTAAAGAATTAATAAAAATACTGAAAAGTTTATTTCAGAAGATATGAACGGAAAAAAAAAAAAATACCAAGATACTGGGAATTTAATGTAATTGTTCCAATACATAAGAAAGGCAACCAAAGTGATTGCTTAAACTATAGACCTATATGGCTCTCCCTGGTTGTATATAAAGTGTACACTAGAATCCTGGAACAGAAATTGAGGAAAATAGTAGAACAAGATTTAGAAGAAGAACAGGCTGCTTTCTGAATGGGTAGACAAAACCAAGACCAAATTTTCTCATTGAGAATGATAATAGAGAAAGCTATAGATAGAGGAAAGGGTATTTATTTAGGATTCTTAGATTTGAAATCAGCATTTGATTCAATACCTAGGGAAGAAATTTGGAGAGCTCTAAAGAACAAAAAAAGTACCTATGAGTTTTATTGAGGCAATACAATCAGTTTATCAAGAACCAAAAGGTATAATAAGATTAAATGGACAAGAATCAGAATCATTTCTGATGAATAGAGGAGCTAAACAAGGAGATAGTCTTAGCCCACTCTTACTTATTATTGTGATGGATGAAATATGGAACATTTGCAAAAGAAGTACAGCAAGAACTATGATAGGATATAGAAATTTAAGACCAGTTTGGGCACAATCGTTGATTTATGCTGATGACATCATATTGATAGCAAATAGTAATAATAATAATTTACAATTAGCGCTAAATGAATAGAAAGAAGAATTAACTAGAAAACGTTTAGAATTAAACATACCCAAAAGTAAAACCATGTATATAGGAAGGAAAGAAGAAGCAGTTAAAATTAAATGTAATGATGAAATCTTAGAACAGGTAGACAGTTATGAATACCTGGGTACAATTATAAATCAGGATGGAAAAATAGAGCATGAAATTTTAAACAGAATAAGAAAGGCCAATTCGGTCTACTATCAGATTAATAATACTATTGTGGGAAAAAAGGAAATAACAAAAGATACAAAAGTTATAGTATTTAAAATAATAATACTACCAATTCTATTATATAGAGCAGAGAGCTGGACTCTCCTACAGAAACAAGAAAGCAAAATAACAGCTATGGAAATGAGATATTTAAGACGAGCTGTGGGGAAGACAAGAAGAGATATGATTAGAAATGTAACAATAAGGGAAGAGTTGGGTATACATTCCGTTAAAGAAATATTGGAAAAAAGACAACTCAAATGGTATGGACATATACTCCGCATGTCAGAAGAAAGAAAACCCAAACAATATTTAGAAGCAAGACCAGAAGGTAAAAGAATTAGGGGAAGGCCACGCATGTTGTATCACGAATACATTGAGAAGTTGGGGAAGGGTAGAGGGAAAACCATGACAGAAATGAAGAGAATGATAATGGACCAAGAAAAGTGGAGGAAATGGGTAGAAGAGGCTTGTACTCCACACTTAACAGCACAAAGGAGTTAGAGAAAGAAGAAGAAGAAGAAGTTAACAAGTTCTCTTAACAGTTTATAGGTGAACATCTATACTCCAAATCCATGCTCAGTGTGTGATTTCCTCATTCTGTTATATGTTTTACAAAGTGTGAGGCATAGTGTTAAGTAAGTTTTGTGTCATATAAGTTGATTTAATTCTTACACAAACAACTGTTAGCCTGTTTTAAACATTGAAAGCTTTCATTGTCCATATGGAAAACAGTTTTCTTGGGTAAAACAAAGTTCTTAGCAGTAAGCACAAAATAGTGTAGATTCAACTGTCTATTCTGGCATTTGAGATGGTAAATCATGATATCTTGCTTAATAAACAATACGACAGTGGACTTATCTAGAAAACATGGAACATAGTAGAAATTGATTATTTAAATATAAAAGAAAAGACTCTTAAAACAGAAAATATTTAAAGAATAAGAAAGACATTGTCTGGGGTTACCCAGGATCAGTCCTGGGCCTCCTTTTATTCTGGATATGCTTCAAGGATCTACCACCTTATCTAAAAAGTGAATCTGATGTAAAAATTACTCCCTTTGCTGATGACACAAGCATATTTATTAGTGAGAAGGACAGCAGGAAACTTGAAGATAGGATAATCATACATAATAAGTATATCTAACTCATTCAAAATAAATGATGTCAGTGATGACAAAACCACAGATGCAATTGCATAATAAACAAAGTTAAGAATTAGAGGGCTGCCAGAACAATAAATTTATAAAGTGAAGTAAAATTTTTGGGTCTGTGAATTGACTAACACCTGAGGAAAAATTGACAACTAAATTAAATAAAGTGTGCTTTTAGAGTCTGTGTTCCTAGTGAAAAGCTAAAAATCTTCTATTACACTATTTTCACTCAGTATTTATATATGAAATAAAGTGATATGGACATTTTAATTAGGTACTGTAATTCAATAATTAAATTACAAAAGACAGCAAGAACCATGATGGGTGTTCCTTCCTTCCAGGTTGTTCCTTCCTGTAGAGAGGGTTTCAAACAACTAAACATACTCTCTTTTCCAGCATCTACACAATAGATATGTTAATTCATGGGCAATTTAACAGTGAATATTGTATTGTATTGTGTTTATTTCATCCTTTGGAACATAATATGTATGTTATAGGACACGTCAGTTCAAGATACGAAGATAAATATAAAGAGTTACATAAGACTAAAAACTGTAACAGATACAGGATCCAACAAAAGTCTAAAGTAGAAAAAGCAAATAAATATAAACTATTTAAGACCATAGAGAAATGCTATATAAATGTAATTGTTCACAAATGTGGAGTTCACTCTACTTCATGATTTAATTCAATTCAGTTCAATTTATTTTGTCCTTTCGATTAATACCAGACACGTCATAGTATAAAAATTACATTGTCATTATTTACAATCACTTAAAACTAATTAACATTTAAAAACTCATTTACAGAATAAAATGAATGTTGCAGTAAAAAGAGTTTTACTCCCTTTTTAAAATGTATAAGGCTCTTCATTTGTTTAATATTTTCTGGTAGTCTGTTGTATAATCTTATACCTTTATTGATAGCACTAAACCTGAAGATTTCCATTCTACAACTTTGAATGTGAAAGTCATCTTTCTGACGTGTATTGTATTTGTGAATATCAGCATTTTTGTAATTTTGTATTTGTAGTTTATTTTGTTTTACATGGATCATAATTCCAAAATATACATACATGCTAGAAGTAATATTTGATGTTTTTTGAATAATAGCCTGCAAGATGTTCTGTTATCCACCCCACTTAGTATCCTTATCACTCTTTTTTGAAATTTAAAGCCTCTATCTGCCTTTTCCCCCCAGAACACTATCCCATATTGTAACTGACTGTGAAAGTAACCATAATATATATTTCTCAATGCTGCTAAATTTATTAAGCTTTTCAAATGTTTAAACAAATAAAAAATGGAACTCTGCTTATTTATTAATAATTAATTATTATTAATTATAATTATTATTAATTATTAATTAATACTGATGTACATGCACATAACACCAGAAAAAATAAAGACTTATTAAAAAGGCTCATGGGTCCTAACTTTTTCAAAAAAATTTTAAATGCTGTTGAATAAAAATATTTAACTAACTACCTGAATCTTTAAAGAATATTAAATCAGCACCTAAGTTTAAAACAGAAATTTGCAAATGCTGAAAACTTAACCAGTTCTACTTAGTGGAAGAATATATGCTATATTGATAAGATTTGGAAAATAGTATAAGAATAATTTGGAGCAAAATGGCTTTCCTTTTTCTGTTCATGTGACGGAGAGTTAAACTATAGGAAGTGAATAAAGAATTATAATTAGCATTTTATCACTGCTTTACAGGTATATTCTTATATTTTAGTTATCATATAATTGTACTTCTTGATTGCCATATGATTGAACTTTTAGATTTTCCAATTTTTTGAAAGGATTGTATTTCTTTAATCATTATATTATACCCTGTAATTGTATTATTGACGTATTTTATTCTTTCTTAATTATTGTATCCTCTTTTCTTCTTTCCGTTAACGTATCCCATAATATGTACCAATTATCATAGAATGAATGAAGATACATTAGATTACATTACATTTGCTTCCAAATGTACCTATTAGCTTGCTATTTACTTTAATCCAAAGGCAAATAATGATTCAAAATATAAATACAACATTTTGGAAACATTAATTCCAGTGTGAGTAACTTAATCTTTGGAGAAACCAACAACAGTATAAATATCCTTATTGGTTTGTAAAAAATTCAGCAAAAGAATGTTTATTTTCTATTTTTTGCTCCTTTCCCGAAATTCTATTTTTCTGTCTTAAAGCTTTAAGTCCTTTTTTAATGCAGTTCTGCACTAATTTGCTTTCACTATACTAGTAATTATTAATTGTGCTTAGGCATTCATTTTGCTTTCATTCTACTTGTAATTATTTGGTATTTCTAATTCAGTTTTTACTTTTTTTTCACAAAACAGGTAATAAGTAAAGTAAGTTCCTTTGAAAGGGGCTTAATTGTGAAAGTTGGAGATGAGAATCTCTGTGAAATGGAGATAGTATTCTCCAATGCTCTGAGCACAGAACTAAAAGCTGTAATGCTTGCTATGGCCTTTGTGTTTGTAAGTATTTTAAAAATTGTACTGGTTTTAAAGATAGATGATAGTGAAGTGTTGCATAAGTTGGACTATAAAATTTATGTGCAATATCATATATATGTATACATGTTGAGAGGATAATAAACAAGCTATTGCTATAAGAAGTGGGCAGAGATATGGGACTTCAGCATAGTTCCATTTTGATTATATGGTCATGGATATAGTGATTCCAGATCATAATCATATGAAATACCAACACTGGTCAGAGAGATTGTGTCCAAGTTGCTTTCCATACCGTCTTTCTACACTTTGATGGTATTCATTTACAATATAAATAATGTATTAATCTTAGTGCTTCCTTCTGTGCTATTCACCCCAGCTCTGTTGTCCTTTTACTACTACACAGACTTTGGAAATCATGGCAAGTATGCACCAACAAAGCATTCTAAGGGATGACTAGGGAAGATCATAAAAAATCATAATGGGGTTAATCAAAGTGAAGATCATATCCTGTTAATTAAAGGCTGGAGGCATGTGCACTTTGTCATAATATACTGCACATGGACTGTACTGTTATCGCTTGTGCATGTAAATAACTGCAGGCAGGTACCGTCTGACCATGACAACTGCTTCACTGCTGCACAACTTATAAGCATCATAAAATATGCATTCTGGAATTTCACTTACAGATTTATTCATACTTCTATGTACTAACTACAGGTTATTCTAAATGATCGTCAGAGTTCTGTGATTCTTTTTTTTTTGAAAATGTGGAAGACATACCATTTTTACTGTTGCAGTAGCCATTAGACAAACTCTCCAAGTTTTATTTTGCTTCAGCTGTAGTACATAAATTACTACCAGATGGCAGTAGTAGCAGTTTTAACAAATTGGTGGTTAGCAGTAAGGAGAAAGCTTTTTATACTTTTGCATATCATCAACACCGATTTGTTACCAAAGTCCAGTGCTATTTTCGGAAGAAATAGAGAAGGAGCCTCCTTCTGATAACTATTTGCAGATGATAGGTAAGCACAATTGAGGATGCAGGTTGTTTATGTAAAGGAAAAAGTAGTGGGCGTTCTGCTGTGTCAGAAGCGGTTGTGAATTGGATTAAAATGTTTACCTCCGTAGTCCTAAGAAATCAACTACAAGATGTAGCAGGGAACTGCAAGTTATTCAAACCACAGTATGGAATGTGTTACCTCTTCCGATGGATATTCAATTGTTGGATGTGAACTGAAGATTTTCAGATAATTCATGCAATAAAAGAAAATTGGTAGTTAAAATACTGGTGAATCTGCATCACATTGAGTGCTAATAACATTTAAAATTTCATAATACATGATGGCATCTATCTAAGTATCACATCTTGTCATTATTGGCTTTGGTGGTAGAAAAATTGCTGGTGTCATATTATAAAATATTTAAAGTCTCACAGAGTCTTTAACATTTATAAAGAAACGCTTTATAGTTCGTAGAGTAGTATGTTACATTGTTTTTATGGATGCTTTTAGTGGTAGTTGTTTGCACATTTGATGGCCATGGCGTGCATCTGACATTCATACTCTGCGTCCAGCTAACCTGCTTCGAATGCAAGCACACATCCCTCTGGCCTTTACTATTAACTGATATTTGGAGGAATTTAGTGACAATGATATCCAAAACAATTAATAAAACTTTTGTGGTCAGTTTTTTAATATTGTCACTTTTTAATTTTAATAACTTTGGAAGCTGTTGCTCACATTTTCAACCTCAAAGTCTGACTGTTGTTGGCTGTAGTTGCCTTCAGTAACCCCTCACTTTGTGGAACAATGAACTTCTTTACGTATAGGACTGTTAAAATTTGACCTCTTAAAATTTACGGATCTTCAAATGGACAAGCATCAATTTAATGCTATTAATAAAATAACAATAACTGTAAAATGAACAGTTCAAGCAAGAATAAAACTTAACTTATTAATTTACAAATTTTAAAATCACATCAACTGATGTGATTTTAAAATTTATTAATCAGTTTTGTGTTTCCAAATTAAGATGTTCTTTTAAAATTTAACATTGTTAGTTCAGCACAATGTTGTAAATTTGTGATGACTTATTACATCTTTTAATGATTTTGATTTGGGTCAAAGTTATGGTTTTCATTCCAAAAGTGAAATACTACTGCTGACTTCTCTTCCTGTTACAATTTAATGTTTCTAAAACATTATTTGGATCTGGTTTCCTCATTTCTTCTTGTTTGTCCTGTGTACAAATATTTATTTTCACATTTTACATTTTATTTGGTATATTACCGATCAATTGAAAAATTTCATGTTTCGTCTTTGGACTACAAAATTTTATTTCTGATTATCTATTAATTGGTGCACTGAGCATATTTTTGAATTTTCTAAATGTTTTTGCATGATAGATGAATCCACAGTGTGAGCTATTTCTTCCATTTTCAATGGTGAATATGCTTGCTTTCTTGATGGTTTTCTTTAGCTTAGCTTTTCTGATGTTCTTGAATACTAGACTTTTGCTGTTTCCATTTTCTTCTGCTATGTGAAAAGAACTTACAAAGGATCTAAACCATAAAAAAAAATACATATGGCACACTAAGCTATCACAAACTCATATCACCAAGGCGGCCCAGGTTCGATCCCAGGCGACTGCAAAGTGAGATTTGTGGTGGACAACACGGCGCTGGGGCGGGTTTTCTCCGGGACCTCCGGTTTCCCCCGCCATCTCTTTCCACCGGTGCTCCATCTTCATCTCATGTATCATCTGTGTCACCGCCTGCAGCGCTGTATGTAATAAAAGCGGGCGTTAAACACTACAGATTTCATTTCACAAACTCATAACTTGTAAGAGCATTTTAATATGTAAATACAAAGACAGACTAATACATTTCAAATATCCCACAAGTCAACAATTTAGTAAAGAAGTTCATTGTCCTACCACTAGAAAAGAAAACTACAAAACCAATGACAAAATTTCGAGGTCGAAAATGGAAGCAGTTGCTGCAAAACTAGTTCCTCAAAAATTAAAAAGTAAGTGAAGTATTAAACAGAATTGACTAGAAAATTTCTTATTAATTTTTAGATGAGTCGTATTTATTACACATCTGCTTCACTTTCGTACCTATTTTGAGGACATGTTTCACAAATCATCGTTTGCATCTTCTGCTCTTATGCGACTAAAGCTTGATCTAGTGGTGTGGGTAATTCTGGAGTTTCTGCTGCCATCTGTTGATTTAGTGATGAAATCTCGATATATAGAAAATTTCTGTTTATCTTAATCTATAAATTTCTTAGTAAAGTCTTATGCACTACCATTATTGAATTAGCTCAATATACTTTAAAGAAGCATTGCAAATATGCATAAAACTACAAGCTTTAAGAGATCATTTAAGTTTAGATTAGGCTTGTAACATTTCATTTATCTGGTTGTAACGGCAATTGAGTGAGTGAGTGACTGAGAGAGGAGTGAGTGAGAGAGTGAGTGAGTGAGGTGGTGAGTGAGGTGGTGAGTGAGTGAGTGAGTGAGTGAGTGTGTGTCGGGGGGGTTTAAGGGTCCATAGATAGCTATGTAATTTGGGCTTTTAATAGTAATGATGACGAAGATAATAATGATAATGAGCATAATAGTTTGCTTGTAAATTCAACCTAAAAGTTTTTATATTGTTTCATTGTTTATTATAAGAAGAAAGTTGTTTTAAGGTTTTGTCAAGAAGATGTAAATTTACCACTTCAGAAATTTGTCATTATTTCTTGTAAGTATCAGCACATTGTGATAAATATAATGTATAAAATTTAAAAAGATTTAGGGCTCCCCAAACAGTGTACAGGTCATTTAAAAATCATAAACTCATTTAATGAATTAAATTTATGCTCTCTAAACAAAGTCTTATCGAAGGAAGAGTGGGTAAATGTCTATGCCGCTCAAGACCCAAATGTGAAACTAAATACTTTTTATGATACTTTGTACTATTACATCAACATACACTGTCTGTGAAACATTATAACAATAAACATGTTTATAGGAGAATTGGATTACTCCACAAATTAAGCATCTACGCACATAGCTCAAACTTAATGCTTTACATTACAATACAGACAAGTCTCTTCAAGCAAATAACTATAAAAAGTAAAACACATTTATGATCAGTTAGTGATTGATGCAAAACGTAACAGTATAAGCAAAACCATATTAAAATCAGACAGTGTGTGTAAAACTAGCTGGCAAATTATTAAATTTTAGATGAGTCGCATTTTTTACACATCTGCTTCACTTTCGTACATATTTTGAGGACATGTTTCGCAAATCTTCGTCTGCATCTACGGCTCTTGTGCGACTGACGCTAGATCCAGCGGTGTGGGTAATTCTGGGGTTGTTGCTGCCATCTGTTGATTTAGTGATGAACTGAAATGTGGGATTCTCTTCTAGCGGGATTTCAAAGTTCATTAGTTGGTTTTTATGTTTTTCTATGTATATCCTCTCCCATATGACGAGTTCACTATGTTTTTGTACGTATTTTAGTAATTCTGTGCTATCTTCAATTTCATGATTTTCAGACCAGAAATGAGCTGCTATTGCGGACTTATCAATATTTTTGTATCTTAAGTGCCTGAAGTGTTCTTTCTTTCTAGTGCCTATGTTCCTTTTTGTCCTTCCTATGTAAATTTTTTCACAGTCTTTACACTTAATTTTGTAAATGCCTGACTTTTCCTCTGGTTTTATCTTATCAGTATTATTACTGTGAAGTAGGTTTTTAATGTTGTAATTGGTTTTTGGTGCCAATGTTATATTGTATTTCTTGAATATTTTTTGGAACTTTTTTGTGGCCCAGGGGTGGTAAGTAAATTTAGCAAATCTAGTTTCTTGTTTTATTGGTGTGAGAGCTGTGATCTGTTTTAATTTCTTTTGAAGTTTGAATAATTTTAGTTTTTTATCTACAAGGTTTTTTCCATATCCATTTTTAATTGCAGTTTTTAAGATTTGATGGTATTCGTTTTGATATTCTTGCTGGCTGAGAGGTAGATTTACTAATCTGTGTGTCAGACTGTTGATGGTTGCATGTTTGTGTGGAATTGGGTTGAAACTATTTGCTTTGATGTAATTATCTGTGTGTGTTGCTTTTCTATGAATGCCAAATTCTAGTTTTTCATTGCCTTTTTTGATTTTAAGGTCTAAAAAAGGTAGAGTACAGTCCTCTTCAGTTTCTACTGTGAATTGTATGCTGGGTTCTTGCAGGTTGAGTAGTTTCAAAGCATTCATAGAAAAGCAACACACACAGATAATTACATCAAAGCAAATAGTTTCAACCCAATTCCACACAAACATGCAACCATCAATAGTCTGACACACAGATTAGTAATTCTACCTCTCAGCCAGCAAGAATATCAAAACGAATACCATCAAATCTTAAAAACTGCAATTAAAAATGGATATGGAAAAAACCTTGTAGATAAAAAACTAAAATTATTCAAACTTCAAAAGAAATTAAAACAGATCACAGCTCTCACACCAATAAAACAAGAAACTAGATTTGCTAAATTTACTTACCACCCCTGGGCCACAAAAAAGTTCCAAAAAATATTCAAGAAATACAATATAACATTGGCACCAAAAAACAATTACAACATTAAAAACCTACTTCACAGTAATAATACTGATAAGATAAAACCAGAGGAAAAGTCAGGCATTTACAAAATTAAGTGTAAAGACTGTGAAAAAATTTACATAGGAAGGACAAAAAGGAACATAGGCACTAGAAAGAAAGAACACTTCAGGCACTTAAGATACAAAAATATTGATAAGTCCGCAATAGCAGCTCATTTCTGGTCTGAAAATCATGAAATTGAAGATAGCACAGAATTACTAAAATACGTACAAAAACATAGTGAACTCGTCATATGGGAGAGGATATACATAGAAAAACATAAAAACCAACTAATGAACTTTGAAATCCCGCTAGAAGAGAATCCCACATTTCAGTTCATCACTAAATCAACAGATGGCAGCAACAACCCCAGAATTACCCACACCGCTGGATCTAGCGTCAGTCGCACAAGAGCCGTAGATGCAAACGAAGATTTGCGAAACATGTCCTCAAAATAGGTACGAAAGTGAAGCAGATGTGTAAAAAATGCGACTCATCTAAAATTTAATAATTTTTCGCTTCACTGTGGTGTTCCAATACAGTTGAATCTCGATATAGCTGGCAAATAATAAATAATTTACGTAAAACTCATGCTACTGTAGAAAGCATAACCATTCATGTTGATAATAAAACAATAAAAGAACCTAAGCAGGTAGCTGAGACATTCAACAACTATTTTACCTCCATTGAAACTAAATTAAAACTCAGTCACACCAAAAGCAATTTCAATACCTCTCTGGGACTAGCAAGCAACTGCAAATCATCACGCAGTATATATTTACATCCATCTGACAAATATGAGAGATCAAACATTATTAAAAATTTAAAAAACCGTAATAGTATGGGAAATGATGGCATACCCATCTCTTTGATAAAAGCATGTAGAATGGCAATAGATGAACCAATTGCTAATATTATAAACTCCTGTTTAGAAGTTGGAATTTTCCCAGATATCCTAAAAATAGCAAAAGTTATACCAATTTTTAAAAAAGGAAAGAAAGATGCCATAAATAACTACCGACGCATCTCTATCTTACCAGCACTGTCAAAAATTTTTGTACGTGTTCTTTTCAATAGAATTATGAATTATCTCTTAAAATTTGACCTTTTACCCACACATCAGAACGGTTTTGTGAGAAATAGATCCACTACAAAGTGTATCTCAAGTTACATTGAAGAAATAATAAGCAATATAGATGCTGGTAACTACGCGGCTAGCATATTATTAGATCTCACTAAAGCTTTTGACTGTGTTGATAGTAACATACTAATGAATAAATTATATGATCTTGGCATCCGGGGCCTTGCGCTTAAAATGATGAAATCATATATGACAAATTGAAAATAGTTTGTAATCCTGAAAACAGAAAATGGTGAATTTAGGTCAAAAACACAAACTTTAAGCCATGGAGTTACGCAAGGTTCCATTTTAGGACCTCTTCTGTTTATTCTATACATGCACGATATTGACCAGCTTATACCCAATAAAGCAAAATTATTCCAGTATGCATATGAAATATTACTACTCTACAGAATACCTTAAATGAAACCACTGATAAACTGTTGCATTATTTTTATAATCTGAACATGTTTGTGAATCCCAATAAAAGTGAATTAATTAAATTTGGAGCTAAAAGAACAGATCTTATAATCCATTTAAACATTGACAATGAACCAGTAAAAATGGTCAAGAATACTAAATTATTAGGTGTTACACTAGAAAGTACTTTAAACTTCTCTGAACATATTGATAAACTTGGCAATACCATCAGTAAAAATTTATTCATTCTGAAATATCTAACTAAGTGTATACCTATGCCCACAGCTAAAATTATCTATTACTCTTTAATCTACTCGTATCTCTCATATGGGATTGAGGTATGGGGTAACACAACTAAGGCAAATTTTAACAAAATCTTTGTATTGCAGAAAAAAGCCCTCAGACACCTTGGGAATCTAAAACATAACGAATCTTGTCATCCAGTATTTATAAAATTGAAACGTCTAACCCTTCCTAGCTTATACATATACTACACAATAATGCACCTTCAGAAATTTAGCCTTCACCTTGAAACCAACTCTGATAGACACAAACACAACACTAGACATAAAGACGACTTAGCTATTCCTACCCATAGACTGCACTTTTATGAGAAGACACTAGTTTTATGGGCATAAAATTTTATAACATACTACAAGTCACTATCAAGAATTGTAAAGATAATAATTTTAAATCAATGCTGAAATGTTTCCTAATTGACAAAGCCTATTATAGTGTGGATGAGTTTATTAATACTAGTTAGAACTTTATTTTTATAAAGATCATCATCATCATCATCATCATCATCATCATCATCATCATCATCATCATCATCATCATCATCATCATCATCATCATCATCATCATCATCATCATCATCATCATCATCATCATCATCATCATCATCATCATCATCATCATCATCATCATCATCATCATCATCATCATCATCATCATCATCATCATCATCATCATCATCATCATCATCATCATCATCATCATCATCATCATCATCATCATCATCATCATCATCATCATCATCATCATCATCATCATCATCATCATCATCATCATCATCATCATCATCATCATCATCATCATCATCATCATCATCATCATCATCATCATCATCATCATCATCATCATCATCATCATCATCATCATCATCATCATCATCATCATCATCATCATCATCATCATCATCATCATCATCATCATCATCATCATCATCATCATCATCATCATCATCATCATCATCATCATCATCATCGTTATATTATCATTATTTTATCATGATCATCATCGTCGTCATTGTCGTCATCGTCATCATCGTCGTCATCGTCATCATCGTCATCATCATCATCATCATCATTATTGTTAGTGTGTATGGATTTATTAAAGCAAGTTAGTATTCTATTTATATCACACAACCTGTATAGCTGTATTCTTAAACTGTATAAATTCATGTGACATGGTTCTTTTGTGTATTTAACACTATACTGAATTGAAAAAAAAAAATAAAAGAAAAATACAGCTATGTACTTAAATTATCATGTAAGTGCATATCAAGCATCTGACTAGGTGCAGAGATACATCCACAATGTAAACACCAGAAGCACTATTGAGAAGTAACAGGATTGCTTTGGAAGGTTCTTCCTTCCCATCTCCTGAACATTCTAGTATACTGTGGTGCATTTCAGCAACTATAATTATAAACAAGCTTCGAGATTCAACTGTATTGGAACACCACAGTGAAGCGAAAAATTATTAAATTTTAGATGAGTCGCGTTTTTTACACATCTGCTTCACTTTCGTACCTATTTTGAGGACATGTTTCGCAAATCTTCGTTTGCATCTACGGCTCTTGTGCGACTGACGCTAGATCCAGCGGTGTGGGTAATTCTGGGGTTGTTGCTGCCATCTGTTGATTTAGTGATGAACTGAAATGTGGGATTCTCTTCTAGCGGGATTTCAAAGTTCATTAGTTGGTTTTTATGTTTTTCTATGTATATCCTCTCCCATATGACGAGTTCACTATGTTTTTGTACGTATTTTAGTAATTCTGTGCTATCTTCAATTTCATGATTTTCAGACCAGAAATGAGCTGCTATTGCGGACTTATCAATATTTTTGTATCTTAAGTGCCTGAAGTGTTCTTTCTTTCTAGTGCCTATGTTCCTTTTTGTCCTTCCTATGTAAATTTTTTCACAGTCTTTACACTTAATTTTGTAAATGCCTGACTTTTCCTCTGGTTTTATCTTATCAGTATTATTACTGTGAAGTAGGTTTTTAATGTTGTAATTGGTTTTTGGTGCCAATGTTATATTGTATTTCTTGAATATTTTTTGGAACTTTTTTGTGGCCCAGGGGTGGTAAGTAAATTTAGCAAATCTAGTTTCTTGTTTTATTGGTGTGAGAGCTGTGATCTGTTTTAATTTCTTTTGAAGTTTGAATAATTTTAGTTTTTTATCTACAAGGTTTTTTCCATATCCATTTTTAATTGCAGTTTTTAAGATTTGATGGTATTCGTTTTGATATTCTTGCTGGCTGAGAGGTAGATTTACTAATCTGTGTGTCAGACTGTTGATGGTTGCATGTTTGTGTGGAATTGGGTTGAAACTATTTGCTTTGATATAATTATCTGTGTGTGTTGCTTTTCTATGAATGCCAAATTCTAGTTTTTCATTGCCTTTTTTGATTTTAAGGTCTAAAAAAGGTAGAGTACAGTCCTCTTCAGTTTCTACTGTGAATTGTATGCTGGGTTCTTGCAGGTTGAGTAGTTTCAAAGCATCATCTATTAGTTTGTAGGGCACTATTGCAAAGATGTCGTCTATGTATCTGTACCATGTTTTAAACATATGAGGGAAGGCTTTAGTAATATGTGTTTCGAAAAAGCTCATGTATAGATTGGCCAAAAATGGTGATAGCGGGCTTCCCATAGCTAGTCCTGAAATTTGTTTGTAATATTTTCCATCGAAGACAAAATAATTTTGATGTATACATAATTCAGTCATTGCCACATATTCTTCTATTGCATTGGCATCCAGGTTTATAGAATTTAGCCATTTTTTCAGTTGAATCAAAAGTTTGTCTAATGGAATGCTAGGGAAGAGGGAGCGGACATCAAAGGATACTAAAGTGTCATGAGGTTTTAGTTTAAGATTTTGAATTTTTTCTACCAGGTCTAAAGAGTTTTTTATACTCAGAGTATGGAATTGTGGAAAGGCCTGAAATTTTTTGGTTAGCCATTTTGCCAGAAGGTAAGTAGGAGTGTTTATATTATTTGCAATGGGTCTCATGGGTATGTTGGGTTTGTGTATTTTAGGCAAACCATATATTCTTGCAAGGGTAGGGTTGTCTGGTTTGATAGTTTTTTGTTCTGTAGTTGTTAAAATTTTACTATTAATGATGGTTTTTTGTACATCTTTTATGCATCGGTTGAGTGATTCTAATCCACTCAACCGATGCATAAAAGATGTACAAAAAACCATCATTAATAGTAAAATTTTAACAACTACAGAACAAAAAACTATCAAACCAGAAAACCCTACCCTTGCAAGAATATATGGTTTGCCTAAAATACACAAACCCAACATACCCATGAGACCCATTGTAAATAATATAAACACTCCTACTTACCTTCTGGCAAAATGGCTAACCAAAAAATTTCAGGCCTTTCCACAATTCCATACTCTGAGTATAAAAAACTCTTTAGACCTGGTAGAAAAAATTCAAAATCTTAAACTAAAACCTCATGACACTTTAGTATCCTTTTATGTCCGCTCCCTCTTCCCTAGCATTCCATTAGACAAACTTTTGATTCAACTGAAAAAATGGCTAAATTCTATAAACCTGGATGCCAATGCAATAGAAGAATATGTGGCAATGACTGAATTATGTATACATCAAAATTATTTTGTCTTCGATGGAAAATATTACAAACAAATTTCAGGACTAGCTATGGGAAGCCCGCTATCACCATTTTTGGCCAATCTATACATGAGCTTTTTCGAAACACATATTACTAAAGCCTTCCCTCATATGTTTAAAACATGGTACAGATACATAGACGACATCTTTGCAATAGTGCCCTACAAACTAATAGATGATGCTTTGAAACTACTCAACCTGCAAGAACCCAGCATACAATTCACAGTAGAAACTGAAGAGGACTGTACTCTACCTTTTTTAGACCTTAAAATCAAAAAAGGCAATGAAAAACTAGAATTTGGCATTCATAGAAAAGCAACACACACAGATAATTACATCAAAGCAAATAGATTCAACCCAATTCCACACAAACATGCAACCATCAACAGTCTGACACACAGATTAGTAAATCTACCTCTCAGCCAGCAAGAATATCAAAACGAATACCATCAAATCTTAAAAACTGCAATTAAAAATGGATATGGAAAAAACCTTGTAGATAAAAAACTAAAATTATTCAAACTTCAAAAGAAATTAAAACAGATCACAGCTCTCACACCAATAAAACAAGAAACTAGATTTGCTAAATTTACTTACCACCCCTGGGCCACAAAAAAGTTCCAAAAAATATTCAAGAAATACAATATAACATTGGCACCAAAAGCAATTACAACATTAAAAACCTACTTCACAGTAATAATACTGATAAGATAAAACCAGAGGAAAAGTCAGGCATTTACAAAATTAAGTGTAAAGACTGTGAAAAAATTTACATAGGAAGGACAAAAAGGAACATAGGCACTAGAAAGAAAGAACACTTCAGGCACTTAAGATACAAAAATATTGATAAGTCCGCAATAGCAGCTCATTTCTGGTCTGAAAATCATGAAATTGAAGATAGCACAGAATTACTAAAATACGTACAAAAACATAGTGAACTCGTCATATGGGAGAGGATATACATAGAAAAACATAAAAACCAACTAATGAACTTTGAAATCCCGCTAGAAGAGAATCCCACATTTCAGTTCATCACTAAATCAACAGATGGCAGCAACAACCCCAGAATTACCCACACCGCTGGATCTAGCGTCAGTCGCACAAGAGCCGTAGATGCAAACGAAGATTTGCGAAACATGTCCTCAAAATAGGTACGAAAGTGAAGCAGATGTGTAAAAAACGCGACTCATCTAAAATTTAATAAACAAGCTTGTTGTGAATAAGTTAGTAAGAGAGATATATGGAGAATGTATTTATGATATGACAAAGGAACTGTTCCATAAGTTAGTTTATGACAATTGCTGTATGTGCAGTGAGTGTTACTAGATCAATACATTAGGGAAATCTTGTGTTCAACTTTCTAGTGAGTGACAGGAAGGAAAGAAAAAATACTGATTACACAGAAAATGAAATACTTTGCATGTAGTTCATCATACTGCTATGTCATACAGAAAAGCGAAGCCACAGTGAAAACTGAACTAAATCACAGCAAAGTGGCAATGAAAACTGGAAAAAGTCACAACATTTTCATTTAATTGAATCAGTTCATAGATGCACAGACCTAAGTGATTTCAAAAAGTTCAAAGTAGGTTGACAAAAATTTGTATTAATACTTAGGCATAGTAGCACTTAACCAGATGGCACAGTACATCATTGAACACTTTGGTTGTCAACTGTTTAAATTAGTAATTTTTAAATCTAAGATGTCTATATCACTAAAGCTGAACCACTTGGATGGACCTCATGTGAGTGATGAAGAGCATGGAGAACACATGCACACTGCATTGAACATACTAAATGCTTCAAATTTGTTTATTATTTACACATTAAAAGGCATATAATTTATAAGCTTTTCAAAACATTATGAATTTGTACTGGAAAGCAATATGAGTGAAAACGGCACTGCAGTGCATTGCTTCATACATTGAAGAAAATTACTAGGAGGCATATAGTACCTGAACAAAAAGTTGTATATACTGCTACAGGAAACTGAAGCATACATTTGTTTAAGAGTAATAAAAGAGAATTTATATTTACACTAAGGGATACTTTAAATGGAGAAATGTCGGTACATTCTTTTTCACTGCAAAAAATTAAAATCTTAATGTTATTAGTGTTGACATATGCTGTTTAGAACATTAAATATATGAGCCCTCATTATGGGTCGCAGATTATGCACATTTATTAGGTAATTTGATACCATCTTATATTTTTTTGGGCATTTATTTTTAACCTAAATATAATTATTTTGTGAACATTGCAGCAAATATTTTGAATAAGCGGATCCTTGTGCTCAGTTTTTCTAAATTATATTTATTCTGTAGTGCCGTATTGTAGATTCGGAAGATGGTTTGTATCTTTTGAAGCAGTGAAATCTTTTGCATTTTTCTCAGACTCATAGTACAGGGAAGAAACAGAATTGTAGCATGGAAGTTATAAACCAGCTAAGTGCCATTGTTATCAATTTTTAGTAATGTATCTCAAAATTATCTATGTACAAAGGCCAATGTAATCCAGAATCCACTATGTGCCATGAGCTTTTCAAATAACGGAAATTGCTGTCAACAGACGGTACTGCATTTATGTTCAGTACCCATGGAAGTTCTATACCAGTTATGTTTGCAAGAAGGAAGACTTTTTGTGTTTTTTGCTGCTTTTTCAGAATGTTAAGTGTAGCAAATAGTAGCTAGGACTAGGTTAAAAGATACCATGGATCTGCAAGAGGTCTTTCAGCTACCATCACTGATGCATTGAGCAATGTATTATTCAAGGCAGCTAGGCTGTTATAATTTCAAGATTCATATCCATGACACATTTGATGGAAATATGTGTTTATGGCACAAGGGTGAAGCTTATAGAGCGGCAATGAAATGATATCTGCTTTCCTTCATGTTTTTAATGACAAAGCAACTAACCTAACAAGTAAGAAAAAATTGATCATAAGGAGTGATAATTCTGCAGGACAGATAAAAAATCGAATGACAGTGTTTCTGTACTTATTAAGCTGGACTTGTTTGATCAGATCAACCATAAATTTATAAAAGTTGAACATAATTCTAGTGCCTCTGCTCGTGATATTGCACTAATAGAAAAGAGGTGGAGAACTAGCAAATGCAAGTAATGTAGGATGTTGAAACAGTTATAAGAGAAGCTAGGCCATCAAGACCATTTAAAACTTTAAAGTTACAGTGCAGCAAAGCGACTCATTAATACTAAGAAATTTGAGATTAAAATGTGCTGGCTAAGATTTCAGAGAGGAAAAGGAGGTCGTGTGGGTACAAAAACAACATTCAGTGACATTAAGGAATGGATGGAATAGAATGTCTTATGCAAAGGAATTACAATGGATGATTTTATCAATATTGAACTGCAGTCTTTTATTGATCACTCAGAGTTAAGTGTAGATAAAAAGAAATAGGTCCAGAAAAAATTCGTCCAGAAAATAGACAGTTTTACCTGGACTTGATTGCTCACTAACTTTCTTAACAGAATTTTCCTGTTTCCAATATGTAACACACAATTGTTACACTCAAAGTTTACTCCAATAGCAAAATTTATTGATGTTTTAAAGATATATGCCATTATTTAATATGTTCGTTAGATGGTTTGAATGGAAAATATGTGGCACTTGATGATGTATATTTTTCTAACTTAAAAGAATATTTTTCTTTCCCTATCGATAAAACAAGCTTCTCTAAAGTACTTGTATGAGTTTTCTTTATCATGTAGTATGTTTGTGATTTTTTGTACTGAAGTGACTGATATCATTGGAAAGATAATCACTTTTTCTTCAATAGCTCAAAAATATGATTCTGGTACTTACCTGGTTTAGAACTTCCATGCTACAATCCCAAATAAGTTATCTATTTTTTAATTTTGATGACTTATATTTTGAAATTGTGATTGTTTACAATAACAATGAAATTGATCATGTTATATGTTTGTTATACATTATATTAAATTGATGATATAACACTGAATATAATGACTGTATCTGGCCAGAATGCTGAAGGATAATAACTGCTTTCCTAAATGAAACACCATCGAGGATTGCTTAACTTTAATACACAGTTAAGTAGGTGGTAATATGTGATGATAGTATTATATGATGATAGTATTATATGATAACAAAGTCAGTACAAATGATGTAGACATGTCACAAGGAGGAACGTCCCAATAGTTGCATCAATATTTGGTGTAACCCCTTCCAGCCGCAATACAGGCATGTATTCGTGCAGGCAGATGATCGTACAGATGGCAAATGACATCCTGTGATACACTGTCCCAAGCATTTTACACCTGTTGTTGCAGTTTGCCAATGGTTGTGGCTGGCCGTGGAGACCCAGTCACTTTCTTTCCCATCATGTCCCTTACATGTCTAATGGGAGAGAGATCAGAGGACTGTGCTATCCAGGGCAGTTGTTGTATACCATGAGAGCATGTTGATTGCTACAGCTGTATGGGGAAGTATGCTGTATGCGTACATGACCATCACTTGCATACAGGCAGAACCTACTCTCATCACTGAAGATAACAGAGTGTCATTCCCTTGTTCAGTGAGCCCTTTCTTGACACCAGAGTAGACGTGCATGATGGTGTTGTGGTGTAAGAGGTACCTTGGCTAGGGATACATGTAATTTGAGTTCTGCTGCAGCAAGGAAGTTTTTAATAGTCCGTACTGACACTCCAGGGGCTACCTGAGCCGATATCGTCTCCCTGGATGCTGTTTGGGCACTCACTGATGCCCAAACAATGCTCAATCCAGGCGTGCGTCTGTAGAGCATGGTCACCCAAAATCTGGTCTACGGGAGTGGGTATGTTCCACAGACCATGGTCACCCAAAACCTGGTCTACGGGAGTGGGTATGTTTCACAGACCATTGTTGAAAACACAGACACATCACGATACATTGCACCCAATATATGCAGCAATTTGTTGATAGGTCCATCCAGCTTCTCAGAGGCCAACAATTCGACCCATTCAAAACTGTGAAACAGGAGCAGGTGCACATTATCATGGCATTGCTACACCCTAGAGTGTCTTTTGATACCAACATTCAACTGTTACGGTACCACAGTGACTGCCTGCACAGTGGACACAGAGGGCATAGGGACACTGCTGTGCAGTGCCATCTATTGTATACTGACCATGACAAATGAGTCATCAGTTCTGTAACCTCTCAAAATCCACATACTATGCCCATGTGTTGATAAACACAGTCCTTACTGGTGTTGCATTTTTTTCAGCCAGTGTATGTATAAATACTTGAGGCAAAGGCGAGATTGGCACATACCTATTCTAATCTCTAACTTCTTGTACTTCCTCAGTAACCTTCATAACAACTTGTTTAGATAGTCTATAGCTCCATAGAAAATCTTCTTCTGATAGAACCTCAAAATCATTTCTCCTCATAGGCCCTTCTCTGCTAAGCATTACATTTAGGGGATCTAAATATAGCAAATTGACCTCAAAAGCTGCATTATTCACACCTCCCATCTTGACAATTCTACACTTGTTAAGGACTTAACAACAGAAATATGGCTTGTTAGTTTAACAAAAGATTTAATATTAGTGTTGGTGAAATGCAATTCTTATTGCAGCTATTGCTAAACAGACTAACAGCTGTGTTAAGTCTGAACATCTGCTGGTGAAATTGGGCATTAGTGTTGGTGATGCATAATATTTCGCCAGTATACTTTGCATTGCGCGAACAGGGAATTTGGTATACACTGAGGAAACAGGGTCTCTCAGATCGTTAGCTGAGCATAATAGGCTGTTGAGGTGCTAGTCGGCTTCAAATAATGGTGCAGTAGTGAGCATTGTCTTCTCAATGACGTTATTTCCATACCTCTGCTCTTAGGTGGGGTCAGCTTACCAGTGGTCAGCTGATGTCTGGGTGATCGGTTGCCTCTGTTTACTTCATTTGTAGAGTAGCCATTAGGTTTTATGGCTTGTTCCAGATGGTGAAGCTCTTGCAGTAGTAGATGTGCCTGGTAAGTGCAGAAAGCATTTTAATCATGACCCGTTTCTACCTCCAATAATTGTTAAAATTCATTGTCATTGTCGTCATGGCCACCACCACTGCCACCACCATCATTGCCATCCACAGAGTTTAAGCTTGTTCCAGTCTCAAAATTTAAGTGTTGTTGTAGCCATCTCTTACTTGGTCTGCCAATGCTTCTTTTCTCTTTGGGGTTATAATTCGGTACCAATTTTTGTATGCGATGATTGTACATTCTTTTCATATGCTCTTTCCAGTTGGTTCTATATTCATTTATCTTCTCTATTAAATTAAATAAACCATTCTTAAAGTTAAATAATGGTCTGGTAGGTAGGCTTACTGTATACCATTAGTCCAAGTTTGCTGTTGTCTTTCCTATCAACCAGCTCGTCTAAGAAGGCCAGTAGACCATCTTGTTCATTTTTCTTGTTGAACTGGATGTGCTGATTGAAACTGTTGAGGTGTTGAAGAAAACTAGAAACAATGAGAGTATCATGGAACCAGACAGATGGCTCATGAGTAGCAGTGTTCAGAACTATAGCTTCAAAGGATTTCATGAGAAAGTTGGCTATGGCCGCACCATCAAATAGCTCACAGTAAGAGTGGCTCCATTGGAAATAGGTAGTGCTAAGATTCTGAGGAACAAAAACTAATGTCAAGAAAAATGTGTTTCAGCTGAATGATGACATTGTGACAGCAATCATGGTGAAAAGAGAGGCTAGATATTCACAGTGGTACATGTAGGAGATTCAGTTCCTCTGACAGTAGTCTGAGAGGTACTTCAGGCTTATGGATCTTGGGCAGGCTGTACAGTCTGGGAGGCTGGGCTTTGGATTTTGTGATGCATTACTTGTCTTCCTCTGATAGAGATGACCGCTTGATCAGCTGGTTAGATTTACATACATGCTGTACATACCATAGGATCTCATATCACATGATAAGTACCAGGCTTCAGAGATCCCTGATTTTCTGCATATAGTCCTTCTGGTTGAGGATGACATAGTATTGCCCTTATCTGCTGAGCAGATGATAATGCTTTTTTTAGTGTTCAGGTTTCTTAAAGATGATCTCAGAAACTATTTGTAGCAGAATGTTCTTTTTGGAATAGCTGGGTGAAACTTAACCTGTTGAAGAATTCTGACAGTCTCACAGTGGATCTTTTTGAATACTGCTATAGGAAGTTTGCAAATACCAGATTTGATTTTGTTTTGGAAGTTATGTCCTTGGCTGGTAACATGCATACTAACACTTGTATAAATTTGAGTTAGTATATGATCAAGTTTTGTTGTAAGAAGTTATTAAAGAGTGAGTGAGTGAGTGTGTGGTGTTTTAGGGCCCGTCGACAACAAGGTCATTTGGGCCGTTATTAAAGATGAAAAAGAGTGATTCAGTTTCACAAAGGATATATAGAAGCTCTTGTTCATGTGCTAAGTATCTGTATATGCTGGTCTTATTTGCATTAACCTGCTAGCTCTGCTGAATGATGAAATGACCTACTGTTCAATACATTCCATGGTGGATGACTACCCTGAATTCATAGAAAGCTAGTAATAGCTTTTTGTCAACATGCAGCAGATCTAGCAGCTTATTCTTAGGTTGGCCATACATGGTTATTCTTCAGCTTTCTGGTTAAGAAAATTACTATTACTCTTTTAAGATGAAATCCTAAAAATGCATCCATTTTCAGTCAGTAGTAATAGTAATAATGTTACTGCTAACCACATAGTCTTAGTGTCGTTTACCATCATTTTTTTTTTCTTTCAAAAAGATGTTGCTTTTAAGATATTAGAGAATACCAAATACTGCAGCAACTGGTTAGAAACTTTGACAAGTTGTTAATTTAACTGGTTGTTCCAGAATAAGTATATGATTGTAAGAACAGAAAATGGGAGAGTACTAGAACAACATTTCATCTTGTTCCTGTATTCTCCTATCAGGTCCCAGTGCATATTATACAAAACTGGTAACCCAAGAAATGAATATTACTTAAGCTTAGATGCTCTTAGCTTCATATTCTGCATCTAGAATCTGAACCCAAGTCAAGAAGTGTGTATCCCTATTATGCTCCCTTTTCTCCTCCAGAATGAAAGAAAATTGTTTTTATATATCGAGATTTAACTGTATTGGAACACCACAGTGAAGTGAAAAATTATTAATTTTTAAATGAGTCGTATTTATTACACATCTGCTTCACTTTCGTACCTATTTTGAGGACATGTTTCGCAAATCATTGTTTGCATCTCTAACTTTCGCGTGTTCCTCTTGACTTGACGTCACTTCAATATATCGAGATTTAATATGATTTGCGAAACATGTCCTCAAAATAGGTACGAAAGTGAAACAGATGTGTAATAAATACGACTCATCTAAAAATTAATAATTTTTCGCTTCACTGTGGTGTTCCAATACAGTTAAATCTCGATATATTGAACTGACGTCAAGTCAAGAGGAACACGAGAAAGTTAGAGATACAAACAATGATTTGCGAAACATGTCCTCAAAATAGGTACGAAAGTGAAGCAGATGTGTAATAAATACGACTCATCTAAAAATTAATAATTATTTTTATATGTTTATGGCAGACAATTTTGTGGATGGTGAATAGCAGATGTGGTATACCATTCCGAAACAATGAAATGAAATCTGTAGTGTTTAACGCCCGCTTTTACTACATACGGCACCGCAGGTGGTGACACTGATGATGCATGAGATGAAGATGGAGCAGCGGTGGAATGAGATGGCGGGGGAAACCGGAGGTCCCGGAGAAAACCTGCCCCAACGCCGTGTTGTCCACCACAAATCTCACTTTGCGGTCGCCTGGGATCGAACCTGGGCCGCCTTGGTGAGAGCAAGCGGTCTAACCACTGAGCCACGGCGTGGCCATTCTGAAACAATGCCAGAATATCTTGAATGAATGGCTATCATAGAATAGTATACAGCTTGTTTTATTCTTTAGCACTATTTCTCTATGAAATGGTAAAAGAACATTTATCAGTTGCGTAGCTGTGTAAATTGATTAACATTCCTGAATGAAAGTTTTTCAGAATATGTGAAATGATTCAACTGTTAATCAAAATGTGTATGTTTCTTTCTTCTGATCTTTTTCTTACTCTTGTGCATTTGTGTAAGAGTGTGTAAGTTTCTTGTGTAAGTTTCTTTCCTGACCTTTCTCTTACTCTTTTGCATTTTAAGCAAATTTGATATTATACTTACTATGTAAACAAGAAGCCAATGCTAAACTTTTAAGTCCCAAATATAATTGATTGATTTTTACTTGTGTGTGCATGTGTGCATGTGCATGTGTGTGCGTGACACGCGTGCGCATGCATGTGCATGTGCGTAACTCAAAAATAAAAATAACAGACATTGTATTTAAATTAAGCGGTGTCCAACGAGTGGCACAAAATTTTTCAAGGAAATATCCCCACCACATCATTAACCACATGGAATCATTATTTTGATTCCTCAAAAGTGACTAATGATTTTGATTATAGGTATGTTTAGCATATTTGAATAACTAATGAAATATACATCTTGAATTTGCAGTGAATATCTTGTGAATCCCCTTCATTCAGAATACAAACTGGTAAACCTTAACAAATCAAGGCAAGCCTATACTGAAAATTCACTGAAAATGTTTAAAATCATGGAATTTTCTTTTTAGGTGTTTTTTGGTAGCTAAGGGTGTGTATAATAGATGGCGTGCTATTTTTATAATTTGCACCATTTTAGGCCATCACGTGACGATTCAAAGAGACCTTCGATAATCTTTAAAGTAACAATCGTCACTTTAAAATTAATTTTCTAAGAAACTTTTTCTAACACTTTTCAGTACACAAAATGCCTCACGCGTCATAGTTTTTCATTTAACTTGGTGAAACTTACAGTATAGGTCTATAATATGTAAATAGGAAACTTCATATTCCCCTTTTTTTGTTAATGCTCATGTTTTTGAAAATTATATGGTGTTGAATAAAAAAGTTAATATTTTCAAATTTTTGAGAACTAACACATGGAAATTATTTTAGAACAAATGCTACAAGAATATTCCAAAATATAAGAATGTGGATCTTTTAAAATTCCTCTGAACTAGCCGAAAATAAAAATTCAACTTAAAAGCTCAAAATTTTTGACGCATAGGGCATTTTATATAGCGAGTAATTTTTACAATATTTTCACAAAACTAATTAATAATTAATTAAATATTTGGTGTAGCAACATGAAAATTTGCACACAAGTTTAAAATTATACTCTAATTATATGGCTAAATTTTCATAACGATAGGTTTATCATTATAGAAGTTGGAATCTTCAGTGTAGCCTTTCCAATGTCACGTGATTCATTGAAATATTAAATTGGAATATTTACACAAAAAGATACATAGACAATTGAAATTACTAAACAATTACAGTCAATATTTGTACAAAATATTGTTAAAAATACTTAATATCTTATCTTCTTTATGTAAATGGAGACTTAACAGAGAAAACATACTGCACAAAATATATATGAAGTGCATCCAGAAGGCAAGTTCCAAATACCAATAAAGAGAACAAGAACATCATCAAGTAAGAAATATTTATTAGAAAAGTTACATAAATTCACTGGATGCTTCTCAATACAGTCACTACCACTGTTGAGGCATTTATTGTAATGGTGCATCAATTGTATGCCCAAGTCATAGCAGTCTGTTTCCAATGTCCAGAGCCAAAAAGTCATTTCATACAGCACTTCAGGATCATTGTGAAAATGTTTTTCTGACAGAAAATGCTTAATAAGAAGGAAGAGATGAAAATCACTTGTGGTGAAGTCGAAGCTGTAGGGTGAATGGTAAAAGATCTCCCATCCAATTGTTTTATGGCTCCCATCCAAATTAATTCACCACATTTTGTGTGGTGTTGACTCTATGGGGTCTTGCATTATCATGCAATAGTGTAACACCTTTTGTCAACAACTTATGTCTCTTATTCTGCATTGTCTTCCTCAGTTTAAGCAACAACAGACAAATAAATATGTAAAATATGAAGCTATTAACAGTGAAGCAAACAAATATATACAAATATAACAATTTGTAACTTAAAACTTCACTTATCTTATAAGAAACGATGATATTCTTGTGAATTGTCCAGGATCACGATTTCATGTAAAACTTTTACATATTCTCAGCCGGAAACAAAGCTGTTGTCATTGTTATGAATGTTAGATGTAAATATGTTTCTGTTGTACTACCAAAATCTGAAAAAGAAAAAAATTTAAAACCAGAATCGCCTGCTGATATTTCAAAATTTATTATGCGATGTTTATTTTTTAAAATAAATATCTTTTCCTAAACCATTAAATCAATTAATTATTTAACCATGAAATATAGAAAATACAGAAGTTAAATTATTAAAACAATTAAATGGTCCAATAGATTTAAAGGTTTGGGAAAATATATTTATTTAAAAAAAAAAAAAAAAAAAACGCGTAATGAATTTTGAAATACCGGCAGTCGATTCTGTTTCTAAATTTGTTTCATTTTCAGATTTTGGTAGTACTAACAAGAACATATTAACATCTTGTGTTTGTAACAATGACAACAGCTTTGTTTCTGGCTGAGGATATGTAAAAGTTTTACATGAAACCACGATCCTGGACAATTTATAAGAAAATCACCATCATTTCTTATAAGTGAAATTTTAAGTTACAAATTGTTATATTTGTATATAAACATCAGACAATATTGGTTGCCCCTTGCAGTAAAAACACACACAAAAGGACATCACAATACAGTTCGCAAGAATTGCAGTGTGCTCCCTAAATGGTGTTCTGTGTAGTCCAGAAGTCCACCTTTATATTAAGAAACTATGGTTATGAATGCTATGGTAGAGAGCATTCTAATGTATGGATCAGAAGGTTGTTCACTGACCCAGCAAAACAGACAGAGATTATGTGCAGTTGAAATGGATGGGCTTAGGCATAGCTGCAGAAAATCCCAACTTAGAAAAAGTCTGAAATGAGATTATACAAGATATAATTGGTCAAGCTGAACCAGTCACTGATTGAATTGATAAGAGAACTCTAGAGTGGTATGGTCACCTTAGACGAATGCCTGAAAGCAGATGACCCAAATGATGAGATGTGGGAGGACCAAAGTACCTGGCATCAGGTTGTAAGAGGCAACCCCTGACAAGGGCATATGTTGTAGTTGAAGAAGAAGGTTGTCTGCTTGAATTTGATCTTCACAGATGAACCACGATGATGCCAATGCATTGATAGTTGTCTCTCTGGTATGACATGCAGTGCCCATGTTTCATAATTTTCA
The DNA here is from genome assembly GCA_030765055.1 of Mantis religiosa. NCBI lineage: Eukaryota > Metazoa > Arthropoda > Insecta > Mantodea > Mantidae > Mantis > Mantis religiosa. Next base: position 107,104,374 of record CM060953.1, on the reverse strand, counting down.
TCCCCAGTGACAATATTGTTGAGAAACTCATCAGCGTTGTAGGAATTGTTTTATTATACATTTTCTTGCAGGTACAATGGGAGTAGGGGAGTGATGCATTTGACTTGTTATTCAGATATCTCATGCATATTGTATTTTAATAGAAATGCTTAGATCCAGTTTTCAGAAAGTAAAAAATAACAAAATTTTTTTCCATGATTAGATGGGAGAACTATGTTGATTTTCATTTAGTATCCTTGGAAAATACTTAATTAAATGCCAAGTTTTGCACTTAACTCTCTATTTCTATTGGAATTATACTTTTTATATCAGGTCTCAACCTCCATTGATATTGTGGCTCCAATTTATACATATATCTGAAAATATAACATTTGTTAGTTTGGAATTCTTTTAAATTTAGTCACAAAATTGACTATATCCATAAGTTTGTATTCTTAATAGGAAAAAAAAACAACAAGGTTCCTTTTGATTTAAATTAATTGTTCCTCCATACCAGCTTTGTGTAGGCTAAGGTTTGGATAGTTAGACTTAGACTGAAAAATATAATGCCATAACCAGGATTTGAACTATGGGTCTCCAATTGCTCTTAACCTTGGTTTACCATGGCCAACAGGCCAACATGACATTAAATTTTGGAACTGACTTGTAGGTGGGAAAAATATAAGTCATTTGGAGAATGTCATGTTGGCATGTTGGCCATGGTAACTCAATGATTAAGAGCATGGAGATCGGAAGATCCGTGGTTCAAATCCCTTCTAGGCATTGAATTTTTCAGTCTAACTCTACCTATCCATTCCTTAAGATTGCACTCTGACTTGAAATCTATATTCAAGACATCACTAAATGAATATTTTGATTTGAAGAGGTATTTTAAGATAGAATCTATGTTACACAGAGGGTTTACAGACTTCCTGCAGGATGTCTATGTATTATTCATCACTGAGTGAGCAAATGTTTAGTTACTTCAAAATTTATTTTGTAGTTGTTTCCATTTACTATCCTTGAAAGCTTTATCACAAGCAAATAGAGCTAGAAAAACCATATGAGGGAACTGTGAACCAAACCCGTCTGCAGTGCCACATGTAGTAAAAGTGAGTGTTAAACACTACACAATTCACATTGTGAACCAGGAAAACTGCTTTACTTTGGCTTTAGTGACAAGTAGATGAAAAGAAAAAAAAAAATTAATAAAATTAATAGATATAGCTATATTGATGTTCTGCTAAATATTGTTTCAATTTTTTTTGTTAAACAGGAAATAAGAAACTTCAAACATACTGAAAAACATGTGAGACCCTCTTATCAGATCAGCCGTTCTGTTCTTAAAAGCAGTATTGCTTTCTCACAAGAAAATATTGATCAACACTAGTTATAGGTAAGCTATAAAGAACTGTTATGAAATAAAATAAATCCAAGTTATGCCATTTAATTGTGTTTAATTTATATAATATTTCATTTGGCTAATGTTTCAGTTAAATAGAGCATGCTATGGATAACTATTTTTTATTTTTCCCATTCTTAATTTAATCTATCATCTACTGCTATACCAATGGCTATGTTTATTGATAAATGGAGAAAATGTGAAAAATTTAAAAGGAATGTTCTCCTATGGAACCAGAGTTCCATAAATGGCTTCAGTCCAACTACATGAAGCCTAATAATGCACAAGTAGTTTCCATGATATTTTAACATTTTTAATGCCTCCAAGATAATTCATATTGGATTATGGATGACATTAGTGAAATGATGCTCAAATAAGTCCATAGTCCACAGAGCTTAGAGCTACTGGCATTCACCGTACAGGATAAGGGAAAACCACAAAAAAAGCCATATCCACATAACTCACCCTGACTGAGATTTAAACTCGGTGATATGGTGAGGCTAACGTTGAGATAATAAGCATTTATGTAAGCAGTGTTGCACATGCCAAGAGATATGCACAAGCAGCATTCGTTGGTTTCCCCATATGCAGAAACACCAGTTTTTGAAACATTTAGCAACATTATGCTCTATATTTTGCTGTTCATTATTTTCTCTTTTTTATTTCAAATTATTTGACCTTGAACTATACCTACAACAAATGGGTAACTAGCACACACTATAGAATTCAACACAAGGGGAGCATTTGGCTTGGCAGCACTAGTATCCGATGTGATCTTTACATCACATTTTAAAAATTACTACCATGAGAACCAAAGTACCATTTTGGTTATACATAACACATTTATTGCTCCTAAGTATGTAGCAGTATATTTCTATTTGACAAAACGTTAAATTTAACTCAGAATTGCATTTAAAAATGGGTCTTTGCAGTCAAAGGTGTGGTCCATATGATTTGTATAATATTCTTAGTCCCACTGTAACACTGAATAAAATATAACAAATAATACAGGATTGCTTTTATGATATGATAGCAATAAAAGACAAATAAATATACTAGAGAGTATATGAAGAGATATACACTAGGAACTTAAATTCCTGATACTGGTTTCTTACAGCCTAAGTTTGCCAAAGTAAGTACAACAATTAATCCCCTTCAAATTTTATGATGTTAAATTTTTAATATCTATAGTGTTCTCTATTTTGTGTATCTATTGTTTGACAACTTTTTGTAGGATAGTTGGGGATGTCAAAAGGAAGTGCAACAGCTACATCAAGTTAGACCAGACCAAGTTTAACAGTGTTTAGTAGTGCCTTACTCTGCTTTCCATACTTTCTGTTGTTTATAAACATTCACAAAAATATATCTTTATACTAAGGATAATCGTTGATTTTAATACATAGTGTGTAATGTGTATAAGTGAAAACTAATTTGTGTAATTTGTGTAAGATAATACATTAATTATGCTTAAAGCATTTCTTTGTAATGTATGAAATATAATAAACAAAAACTAAATAAATAAATTAAATTTTATCTTCAAAAAAGTAAATACTTTATTTCTGGAAATTATTTATTAACCATTTGTTTTTACTTTCCCTATTATGTAAGTAAATAGGGGAAGTATTACATTGTACCCAAAAATTTTATATCAGGAGTTTACCATAAACAAATATTTTGCAATGCCCCAGAATCTTAAAAAAAAGAAGGAACATGTGTGGGCGTGCACATGTGTGTGTGTGTGTGTGTGTGTGTGTGTGTGTGTGTGTGTGTGTGTGTGTGTGTGTGTGTGTGTGTGTGTGTGTGTGTGTGTGTGTGTGTGTGTGTGTGTGTGTGTGTGTGTGTGTGTGTGTGTGTGTGTGTGTGTGTGTGTGTGTGTGTGTGTGTGTGTGTGTGTGTGTGTGTGTGTGTGTGTGTGTGTGTGTGTGTGTGTGTGTGTGTGTGTGTGTGTGTGTGTGTGTGTGTGTGTGTGTGTGTGTGTGTGTGTGTGTGTGTGTGTGTGTGTGTGTGTGTGTGTGTGTGTGTGTGTGTGTGTGTGTGTGTGTGTGTGTGTGTGTGTGTGTGTGTGTGTGTGTGTGTGTGTGTGTGTGTGTGTGTGTGTGTGTGTGTGTGTGTGTGTGTGTGTGTGTGTGTGTGTGTGTGTGTGTGTGTGTGTGTGTGTGTGTGTGTGTGTGTGTGTGTGTGTGTGTGTGTGTGTGTGTGTGTGTGTGTGTGTGTGTGTGTGTGTGTGTGTGTGTGTGTGTGTGTGTGTGTGTGTGTGTGTGTGTGTGTGTGTGTGTGTGTGTGTGTGTGTGTGTGTGTGTGTGTGTGTGTGTGTGTGTGTGTGTGTGTGTGTGTGTGTGTGTGTGTGTGTGTGTGTGTGTGTGTGTGTGTGTGTGTGTGTGTGTGTGTGTGTGTGTGTGTGTGTGTGTGTGTGTGTGTGTGTGTGTGTGTGTGTGTGTGTGTGTGTGTGTGTGTGTGTGTGTGTGTGTGTGTGTGTGTGTGTGTGTGTGTGTGTGTGTGTGTGTGTGTGTGTGTGTGTGTGTGTGTGTGTGTGTGTGTGTGTGTGTGTGTGTGTGTGTGTGTGTGTGTGTGTGTGTGTGTGTGTGTGTGTGTGTGTGTGTGTGTGTGTGTGTGTGTGTGTGTGTGTGTGTGTGTGTGTGTGTGTGTGTGTGTGTGTGTGTGTGTGTGTGTGTGTGTGTGTGTGTGTGTGTGTGTGTGTGTGTGTGTGTGTGTGTGTGTGTGTGTGTGTGTGTGTGTGTGTGTGTGTGTGTGTGTGTGTGTGTGTGTGTGTGTGTGTGTGTGTGTGTGTGTGTGTGTGTGTGTGTGTGTGTGTGTGTGTGTGTGTGTGTGTGTGTGTGTGTGTGTGTGTGTGTGTGTGTGTGTGTGTGTGTGTGTGTGTGTGTGTGTGTGTGTGTGTGTGTGTGTGTGTGTGTGTGTGTGTGTGTGTGTGTGTGTGTGTGTGTGTGTGTGTGTGTGTGTGTGTGTGTGTGTGTGTGTGTGTGTGTGTGTGTGTGTGTGTGTGTGTGTGTGTGTGTGTGTGTGTGTGTGTGTGTGTGTGTGTGTGTGTGTGTGTGTGTGTGTGTGTGTGTGTGTGTGTGTGTGTGTGTGTGTGTGTGTGTGTGTGTGTGTGTGTGTGTGTGTGTGTGTGTGTGTGTGTGTGTGTGTGTGTGTGTGTGTGTGTGTGTGTGTGTGTGTGTGTGTGTGTGTGTGTGTGTGTGTGTGTGTGTGTGTGTGTGTGTGTGTGTGTGTGTGTGTGTGTGTGTGTGTGTGTGTGTGTGTGTGTGTGTGTGTGTGTGTGTGTGTGTGTGTGTGTGTGTGTGTGTGTGTGTGTGTGTGTGTGTGTGTGTGTGTGTGTGTGTGTGTGTGTGTGTGTGTGTGTGTGTGTGTGTGTGTGTGTGTGTGTGTGTGTGTGTGTGTGTGTGTGTGTGTGTGTGTGTGTGTGTGTGTGTGTGTGTGTGTGTGTGTGTGTGTGTGTGTGTGTGTGTGTGTGTGTGTGTGTGTGTGTGTGTGTGTGTGTGTGTGTGTGTGTGTGTGTGTGTGTGTGTGTGTGTGTGTGTGTGTGTGTGTGTGTGTGTGTGTGTGTGTGTGTGTGTGTGTGTGTGTGTGTGTGTGTGTGTGTGTGTGTGTGTGTGTGTGTGTGTGTGTGTGTGTGTGTGTGTGTGTGTGTGTGTGTGTGTGTGTGTGTGTGTGTGTGTGTGTGTGTGTGTGTGTGTGTGTGTGTGTGTGTGTGTGTGTGTGTGTGTGTGTGTGTGTGTGTGTGTGTGTGTGTGTGTGTGTGTGTGTGTGTGTGTGTGTGTGTGTGTGTGTGTGTGTGTGTGTGTGTGTGTGTGTGTGTGTGTGTGTGTGTGTGTGTGTGTGTGTGTGTGTGTGTGTGTGTGTGTGTGTGTGTGTGTGTGTGTGTGTGTGTGTGTGTGTGTGTGTGTGTGTGTGTGTGTGTGTGTGTGTGTGTGTGTGTGTGTGTGTGTGTGTGTGTGTGTGTGTGTGTGTGTGTGTGTGTGTGTGTGTGTGTGTGTGTGTGTGTGTGTGTGTGTGTGTGTGTGTGTGTGTGTGTGTGTGTGTGTGTGTGTGTGTGTGTGTGTGTGTGTGTGTGTGTGTGTGTGTGTGTGTGTGTGTGTGTGTGTGTGTGTGTGTGTGTGTGTGTGTGTGTGTGTGTGTGTGTGTGTGTGTGTGTGTGTGCGCGAGTGTGTATGCGTGTGCGTGTGTGCATTGATTCAAAAGCAAAAAAGTTGACTAAATACCAAACTTTGTGTTTGAGTGATCTTCCAAGGAAGTGACACAAAGATTTTGAACAGCTTTCCATTACCTCAGAACACCTTTCACATGGAACATTTTTCAAAAATGTTGATTTCTCAAAAATGGCAGTAACAAATTTGATTAAAATACTATATGCTTAAGATATGTTAATGACAAATGAAATATGTAGGGGAAGGGTATCCAGAATCGGACATTTAAGCTTTTTGTTCCATAAGACTTTGGAAATGTGTGAAGTCAATATTAAAAATTATTTTTGAGCACATGTTTTGTATGTATTTAACTGTACCAAATATGTGTTATCCATAGTAAGTACTAATAAGAGAGAATTTTAAACATTTATAAAACTCACAGTTTTCCCCAAGTTGAAAACAAGGAACCTTATATTGGACAGTTTGAATATTATATAACCTTGGATAGAGTCAACATGAAAAATTCAATGCCATGGGTGGGATTTGAACCACGGATCTCCTGGTTTCCATCCAGTCGCTCTTAACCTTTGAGCTACCATGGCCAACGTGCTGTCCTGACATTAAATTCTCCATTTGACTCATATATTTCCCCGGTAGACCACTAGGGGCTCTCGCATTCGAGATACACCGTTTGTGGCGACTTACTATCGTAAGTACTTGAGTCCCAGGCTTCATCATTTAACTCTTATTATTTTAGTTAATTGATGGAAATTAATCATTTCTCCACACTAGCCGTTTAGAGGCTAAGGTTTTTGATGGATAGAGTTAACATGAAAAAATTCAATGCCATGGCCGGGATTTGAACCACGGAGGCCCTGGTTTCCGGTTTCCTTTTCATTTGGTTGTTCAGTGCATAGTCTTCTCTTCCAAAAAAGTGTTTTTATATGTACCAATGACAGGTTTCACTTTTTTTTTTCATTTCCTGCAAAAATTAATTTCAATCTATCTCCTATTGTGTTTTTAAGGACAAAGAACTACCCATTTGCTTCCCTAATGCTTAGTTTCCTATCTATTACTTCATCAATTGCTAACTTCATGTTTTCTGCTGTGCTGTTCCCTCTATTACTCCCCATATATGTCTGAACCAAATGAAATAAAAGAATTAATAAGTAAGTTATGAATGCATATGTCTGATACCATGTTCTGAATTCTTGTCGAATATTGGGTGCATTACACATAAAACATGAACAGGTCACAACACCTGACACATTTAAACAAAAGCAATGCCTTCCTCTATACTTTTAGCTTAACATAAGGTAAATAATTTCAATGCTTAGTATTGCATTTAATTCAACATTTTTAAACTTCACAGTACCCTCAAATTTTATAACATTCATAATTCATTCACAATATAAGTTGATAAGCTGAGCAATGAGAAATAGAGATGCTTACTCATCATAAATTTTTCATTGCATGAATGTCTTTCTGCACCACTTCTGCACCACGGTTTTATAACTTGCCTCCACTAACATATTTATCTATAGCTTATAGTTTTGCTCAGAATATGCTCTAATGAATATAATGAATGAGATGTAATAAGAAGTCACTTGTGAATTACTATCTCTCTGCCTTACTGGGCTTCATTATTCTCATATATTAGGAAACTATTTCATTAGAATAACTAAGAGTAATATATCAATGGGTGAAGTAATTTATAAACTTGAATTAATTTGATCTAGCACTATCAGAATATTATAAAAAAGGTTGCAATATTTGAGAGTTTCCATAGAAAAAGTCTGGAGATATTGAGGTTTCTGAGCAAGTATTTACCATCACTGTAGAAAAAACATTACAAATTTTCATTTGTTTGTTCGTTCATTTGTTCGTTGGTTCGTTAGTTTGTTCATTCATTCATTTGTTCGTTCATTCATTCTTCATTTGTTTGTTTCTTTGTTCGGTAGTTCATTCATTTATTTGCCCATGTAAAAAAGATACAGTAAACATTGTCAAATGCAATTAAAAATACCACTAAATAAGTCAATTGATGGCATCCAATATATATAATACTCTCATATTTATGAAATACATTATTACAGTTGTTATTTAGAAATAATTGCAATTTATTTCTTACCTAGAGTTCGTTTCTTACTATTGTAAAACAGCATAAAATATGGACTATTAAGAATTCATCTGAAACAAATAAAAGTTCATACTATTAAAATTTGGGTGGCTTCACATGTTATGCTTACTGTACATTTTATAATCATATAATGTATAAGGTGTAAAACTCAGTGTGAATAATGAATAATATATTATCTCTATTGAATTTACACACTTTATTATTCCCTCTTAGAATATTTTTGTTTCTTCCCCTTGTACTTTTTGTCATATAAAAGGTCTAAAAAGAAGAATAAATAGGAAAGGTATAATAGAAAAACAAAAGAAAGGAAAACTATTTAAAAGTTTCTCATATAAAAAATTTTCTCATTTAAAAGAAAAATTCAAATATTAGTACTTCTTAATCTTTTTTTAATTGAGCATGACATTGTTTATATTTTTAATTCTTTTAGATAAGTAATTATATAATACAGCCTCATTATTTATTGCATCTTTATTGGTGAGTTTATCTCTTAGTGTAGTTTGTTTTGCCCCCTTGGGTTATATCCATGAATATCAATAATTTTCATACACTGACTTCTTAAAAGCACATATTTTAACAGTTGAATACATACACAGAAAATAAAGTTAAAATTTTAAAGTCTATAAAGCAGTAGTCACGTGAATCTTTTATGCTTAGTTTTGCTAAAATTCTTATAGCCTTTTTCGATAATCTGAAAGTATTTGTATTTTGTTTTTGCACTGTTTCTCCATACAATAAATGCAAAATAAGAGGTATGATAAAAGAATTGAGAGAATTTTTTAATTTTGCAGACTTTATACATAGAATTTTCATAACTTTTTTTTATGTTAATGGCACACATGTTTCTTACGTATATTTTCATTTGAAGCTATTTTGAATATGCAGTTTATTTTTGACAGAGAAAACGGTATATATGTATTTGAGCACTCAGCAAAGTTTTACTTAACACTTGAGTAGTCACACGATGCTGTGTGACATGAGTGGTCGCGTGGGCTACATATCTAGCCCATATAGTATTTACTTTATGCATCATTTATAATTCTTTTAATAACTGTCTGGGATATTCTGTTATATCTTTATAGTGTTTACTTACATTCAAATTGAGTTTTATGAGCTATTTCAAGATAATTAGATATTAAATAAAATTATACTATGTGTCATCTAAATTATACGGTAAACTCGTTTAAAGTATTCCTTTACATTCCTGAATCATATTAATCAAGTTAACAGCAGTGAAAACAGCAATGTGTGATACAGAATGTATCAAATGTTTACAATGCTCCAACAACCACCATATGAATGTTGTGACTTTGTGGGTTCATGAAATAACAAGACGAGGTTACAAACGCAAAAACTACACTTTATTTTCCTAGCAATACACCGTTTACCATTACAAATTGCTAGATCAACTCAAAACTGTTTATTTTTCAAACACTACGCTCTACTGTCTCTTCCGGTAACGATCGGCCCCGAAGTTTCCCGAATCTCCACCGGCCATCATTTATTCATCGGCTTCGCGAGTCTACCGCCAGGGTGACACTGCTCCCTCCTCAAGGCTGGTCGTCCCGAACAGCGCCTTCGTAGCGGGCCAGGCGATCCAGGTGTACCACCATCTTTCCTCGGGGCACCTTCTGGATGCGGTAGACCACGTCGTTAATCCTCTTCACCACACGGTACGGTCCTTGCCATGGCTACTGAAGCTTCGGGCAGCGTCCCTTGGTCCGGGTCGGGCGGTACAACCAGACCAGGTCACCTTGCCGGAACCCTTGGCTGTTGGCTTGCCTGTCGTATCGGGTTTTCATGCGGTCGCTCGCCTTCTGGATATTCTGCCGAGCCATCTCGTGCATGTCGTGGAGGTGGTCCACCAGGTTCTCCACATCCCTCAAGAGTGGCCCCAAGTCTGCGTCCACCAGCTGCTCCCTCCTCAGGCCTGCGCTATCCCAGCCATCCGCAGGCACTGCCGTGACTACTCGAACTGCTGCGGCATGCTCCTTCCCCTCCACTCTTGTGCATTGGCCGCACTCTTCTGGACAGGGTCTTCGGGACATAGCGTCCGCGTTACTGTGACTCTTCCCTCTGCGATGTTCCGAGGTGAAGTCGTACTCCTGCTGCCTCTGGACCCAACGTGCTGTCTGGCCTTCTGGTCGCGCCGTCACCATCACCTCGCTCCTCGCGGGGACAACCATGTCTTCGTTCAAGATGACCCTGCAAATTCCAAGGCGCTCTTCTGGTTGACGGAGTATAACCTCTTCTCCGTTGCGCCTCAGGACCTTCCTGCCGACGTCGACCGTCGCATCGTGGCTCCTGAGGGCATCCAGTCCCAGAATCACCTCCTCAGCCACCTTCGCGACGAACACCCACAGACGCACGGCACTCCGTCCCAAGGTCAGCTCCAACAGGGCCTCCTTCTCCACAGGCAAGGTGTCGCCCGATGCCGTGACAAGCTGGTAGGGTTGGCTCGGCTTCCTTGTCGGCAAACCCTTCGTCACGTCAGGTCTGATGATGGTCACGGCCGCTCCGGTGTCCACCAGCACGCGACACGGCTTTCCTCTTACCCAGCCGTCCGCGATGAGGTTGTCATCCATCCGCCGGCTGACGGCGCGGATTGTCACTCGAGGGGATGGTGGTAATGGCGCCGACGTGCCCCTCTTCACGCCGGGCCTTACTCGTTCTTCGGGCCGCTCTTCCTGGTGTGGGCAGTCTCTCTGCAGGTGCCCGGGCTGTCCACACCCCCAACACAGGCCACTAGGTGTTCACCGGCGTCCCTCAGCTGGTCTTCTGTCTGCGGCGTAGCGCACACTCCTCGTTCTCGACGCCGGGATAGATGCTACCTTGGCCGCCTCCATCCTTAATGCCGCTGTCAGCGCCTCTTGGATGGTTTTATAATCGCCGAGCATTAGGCGCTGACGAATCTCCGTGTCCCGTACCCGGTCGACAAAGTTGTAGGCGGCTTCCCGGGATACGAACTCCAGTGGCAGGTCAACCAAGGCCTTGCCAGCTAGCTGCTCAATCGCTATGGCGAACTCCTGCAGCGTCTCCCCCGGCTGCTGTGACCTTGCCTTTAGTTGGCTGCGGTACGCTGCGGCTAAGCGGTGGTTCCCGAAACGATTTTCCAGGGCCTCCCAGGTGTCCTTGGGCGCCGCCGTTGTCTGCACCGCGTTTAGGACTTCCGCGGCCCGTCCCTGGAGGCTGGCTATTAACACTGTGGCCTCCTCCTCCGGTGACAATCTGTTGTGCTTGGCCACTGTGTCGAACTGGCGGCGGAAGACCTCATATGTTGACGCGCCGTCATATTTCGGAGGTTTGACGCGCGCAGATGTTGTGTCGCGTCCCGGCGCGTCTGCCTTCAAATCCTTCAGTTTCCTGCCGACGACGTCCTCTACTATGACGTTCAGGGACTTGACGCTGGTGTCGGCCTCTCCCTGCAGGTCGTCAACGCAGCTCGCCAGGTCCTCGACGTGCTCGTCCACTTGGCCCATCCGCTTGCCCATCTCCGTCACGTTATCCCTCACGCCGGCCAACTGTTCTTCAAACTTCACGGCAAGGGCCTCGTTTGCCGCTTTCATCTCCGTGGCCAGGCTGTCGTTCGCTGCCCTCATTTCTGTGGTCAGTTCGGCCATCTTTGCGGTCATTGTCGTGGCCAAGTTGTTATTTGCCGCTTCCGTCTTCGCTGTTATTTCCGCGGCCAGGTTGTTATTTGCCGCTTCCGTCTTCGCTGTTATTTCCGCGGCCAGGTTGTTATTTGCCGCTTCCGGTTTTGCAGCGAGGTTTTCATTTGCCGTCCTCATTTCTTCCATTTTCTCTAAAATCTTTGCCAATGCAGCTTCCATTGTCGTATATCCCACTCCTGACACCAATTGTGACTTTGTGGGTTCGTGAAATAACAAGACGAGGTTACAAACGCAAAAACTACACTTTATTTTCCTAGCAATACACCGTTTACCATTACAAATTGCTAGATCAACTCAAAACTGTTTATTTTTCAAACACTACGCTCAACTGTCATCTCCGGTAACGATCGGCCCCGAAGTTTCCCGAATCTCCACCGGCCATCATTTATTCATCGGCTTCGCGAGTCTACCGCCAGGGTGACAATATCTATCTAGTAATGGTCTCAAAATATGACACAAGCACAAACTTACTATTTAGTGTACAATTCTTCTTGTAGCCACTCCACCATGGAATGATTATTGCAACTCTTTTCTTTTTTTGACACTTGCTGCAACTCTTCCTGGTAGATTTATCCTTGCTTCTTCCACATAAGTAGCACCTCTCTACCTTGTTTTCATACTGTGTAACTTGTGTTCTGCTAATATCTTCAATTCCGAGAAGAACATAATATGCTTTCTTAGTGAGACTGGTATAGTGTTCAGTTCTGCTCGTCTTGCTATTTGAGGCTTTATGAGCTCCCAGGATATTGTCTCAAAAAATAAGCATCATTTGGTTTTATTATATTTCTGATTCTCAGAAAAAATATACAGTGCATTGAATGCACTGATATGGGTTCACCGTCCGTTGCTTCATCACTGGCTTTCTCTGTGTCTGAGCAATGCTTATCAGGGAAAGCATGATCTGCTTCTCCCTCATGATTGTCCTCAAGTTCAATGTCACTTTCACTACTTCCATTTAGAGCTTCATTAAGCCACTGTGTAGTTAGCAAATCATCCTCAAGAACTCCCATATGAAAAATCTTTCTCTTAGTAGCCATTTCAACAACTCTTACGTTAGTGGTTATGTGAGCTACATATGTAGCTCAGCTGTGCACAACTGAGTTTAATCACAAACAACAAAAATATTCTCTCGCTAAAATATATTACAGCCAACTGCCCACTTAGAACACATTGCATCAAAATGCTACAAAACTAACCACCATAAGCAGAGGAAGATGCGCACTTGCAAAAGTAAAATGGTTGAGCTACATATGTAGCCCACGCAACTATTCTAGGGTTAATTTGGATCAAGGTTTTGGTTGAAACATGGAATAAGGTGCAGCATCACATTTTAAATGTTGACTGTGGCTTTTGGAGAGTCCACTATGAGTAAAACAGGAGTTAATAAGTGGTATAAGCATTTCAAAGATGGTCTGGAAGATTCTGAAGACAAGGTGCACTCTGGATGCCCTCAGGCATTATTAGATTAGATGACATTAGATGACACAGTGATGACAGTGTGTAAAAGTAAAGTAAATGGTAAAGGAAAATCACTGAATCACCTTCTTAGAGGCTAACCACAATTTGGTAAAAGTACCCAAATAAATTGCACTGCAATAATGCCCCTGCTCAAATGGTTGTTCAATGATTTTTTTTTTTTTTTTTGAAAAAACAAAACCGTCATGCTTCCTCATACACCACATTTGCTGGACATGGCCTCCTGCAACTTCTTTCTATACTCAAGGCTGCAGAGAACCATGAAAGGACATTATTTTCCCCTAACTGATGAGATAAAACACAGAATTGCTGAAGGAACTGATCACCATAACAAAAAATGAGTTCCAGAAATGCTTACAAGATTGGAAGTAGCTCTGGCACAAGTGTAATATATATGAGAGGGATAACTATGAATGGGACAAAGTAATATTGATGAATAAATAAAAACTCTTTAAGAAAAAAGGAAATTCTGATTATTTTTTTTATCAAACATTATACACTTGTTTCAACTCTTTTTGATCTAGTATCTGTATTCATCTGTATCCACTCCTCATTTTTTTGTGCTAACTTTGTTAATGCATATGTGCAAGTTATGTTTTTGGCCTTGTAATTTCATGACTTTCTGAAAAGTCAGTTTTATTTACTTTATCTCAATCTATCATTGCTTGAGTTGAACGATAAAAGGTTGATTTTGCAGCCATATCGCGTCTTTAAGTTCAACAGCTACCTATCAACCTTTATAGTTTGCCGGGTTCCTTCTCTTATAATTAACACACTTTGGAGTACTTTGTCTGCTCATTGTGCAGTTCTTGGTTAAATGCTTTCTGGCGCATTTCACACAACTCGGTTCTTTTCTGCAATAGGCTTGAGTGTGGTTAAAACACTGTGGAATCTTTTAGGAAGTTTTCCTTATAGCTTCAACCTTAACGATCATATTAAGAATTAGATTTGATATTATATATCTTTTTCAGATACTCCAGTTATCAAAGGTTAGCATGAATAGTGGAAGTCTTCTTTTGATCCAGATGGTCTCACCCTTTTCATTTTCACTCGACTCATTCTTTAAAATATTAATGGCATACTTATTTTAAAGTTCTAGCTTTGAAAATCTTGAATGATGTCATTTATTTCACAAGATGGGTGTAATCCTCTAATCATAACTCAAATGGGTCTTTCATGTTTGTTTTCATAGGTATACCACTGGAACTTTTTGGAATCAAGTTTCTGTGTTAGAGCTCTATACGTATCCGAGTCTTGTACATTAACTCTCCAGACATCATTATTTAGACTAACTACTTTGAATTCTTGATCTGCTACTGATTTTACAAGTGTTTGCAACTTATGGTATTCTTTTATTTCAACTACATTGATCGGAAGATATAGATGCTCTTTATAGTCATTCTTTTTAGAAATTCTTCTTGTCATATTTGGTTTTGCTTTTTCCATTTCCAGAGATTCTTCAGCTTCTCTTTTCTTGCTTGGTCTCTTTTTCTTAATTTGTTTCGCGTTCTAGTTCCTCTTCATCTGTATAATATCCTTGTGTGTTCATACCTTCAAATAGACTTGACGAGGCTTCATTATCATTCATACAAGCTTTCCAAAATTAAGTGTTTTCAGCTTTAGTGATGAAAAAACCTGTTGTTTTTTTTCAGCTCAATACATAAAAGTTCCAGCTCACTTAGTTTTTTGGGACGTTCTCACTGTTTCTTTCCTTATGTGATTAAAGCAAAGTGAGGTCCTCCCCAGAATCTGTAGGAGCAGCCTCCATAGAGAAGGGTGGATTTGCAGAATTGTCATCCTGACTACCACCTGGGGTACAATTTCCTGAATTTGTTTTGCTCGTTGCTTCTCGTTTGTGTTTGGTCCATGGGAGGTATTTTATTTACCTACTACCCCGTAGCACCAAGGCACTACCGAGCACTCCCCCATCTGTCACCCAGGGGACACGTCCTCTAGTGGTTGTCACCTCCACTGAGGGTCAAGATTCATGAACAACTCTCAGCACTTTAGAGAGTATTAATACATAAAATGAATATTATGACAAAATTAATAATTTGTTAAAAATTTCACTTAACTTTTTAAAAAATGGGTAAGTTCTTCACAGAACTCAGGAGAGTAGTTTCACAAATATTTACTTGTATCATTAATCACTTTGTTAAATATTTGTAAAATTAGTCTCCTGAATTCTATGAAGAGTTTACCAATTCTCTTAAAAAAATAGGTGAAGTTTGTAGCAAATTATTATATTTCATTGTTATTAGCTTATATATAATATTGGTTAATAAATATTTATCAATTTGTATAGAATCTACTTCTTATTTAGTTATACAGAATATTATGGTAATTTGGCAGCAAAGATCTTAGATTTAAAAATAAAACAGAAAATGTAGTTACAAATTATATTAAAAAGAAATGTAGTATGTAAAGCCGGAATAACATTAAAATATGACTTTGAGTTTACATAAGATGAAAGTGATTTAGCTAAGTGAAATGTGCATATAAATACTAAGTACCAATAGCATGTTTCACTTTGTGAAGCTTCTACATTAAAAAAGGACTTGCAAATTAAATTTAATTTCCCAACCAAAATGTTGATACCAAGATTACAGTAGAAATACACATTTTTCAGTCTTTTGAGTTCAAAAGGAGCATTTTTAGAAAAAAAAAACAGGGTGTGTGTGTGTGTGTGTGTGTGTGTGTGTGTGCGCGCGCGCGCGCGTGGGTAGCTGGGTGGGTGGGTGGGTGGGTGTGTGTGTAAGGGAGTGAGAGAGAGACGGAGAGAGAGAACATGGTAATGTCGTATTTAAGATATTTTCATGACAAATGAAATGTATATTGTGACCGCGTGGGTTACGTAGATTCGGAAATCCGCTTGCGGAAATCTAAAACAACTTTTGCTGCAGTAAAAAGACGTGAAATTGACAATCAGCTGTCTCCAAGGTCATCTCATTGCTCTGCCGCACTAAAACAAACGAAAGAAGTCACTACGATACACATCAAACGTCACTGTCACAATAACCATAATACAACTGCCGTTTCTAACACTTGCGGGGTACTTGTACCCCCCTGCCATTGTTTCTAAAATGACGCAGTCTTTCCGAGAAATTTCTCGGCAACAACAATGGACCGAACAATCTGGAGCCTCTCTCTGTCTCTTTCTCTCCTACCCACGCGCCCGGCTCCGGCTTGTCGCCGCTGCTCAGCAATGCCACACGGTGACACTGTTCTTCCCGAACAGCACCGTCGTAACGGGCCAGACGATCCAGGTGCACCCTCAACATCTTTCCTCAGGGTACCTTCTGGATGCAGTAGAACACGTCGTTAATTCTCTTTATCACCCGGTACGGGCAGCGTCCCTTATTCCGGGTAGGGTGGTATAACCAGACCAGGTCACCTTGCTGGAATCCTTGGCTGTTGGCTTGCCTGTCGTACCAGGTCTTCATGGGGTCGCTTGCCATCTGGATGTTCTGACGAGCCATCTCATTGCAGGTCGCGGAGATGGTCCGCGAGGTTCCCCACATAATCGGTTGTTTGCTGCTTTGTTTCCGGGGGGGGGGGGCTCCCAAAGGTCACAAGGGAGGCGTAGGTCTCGGCCGAACATTAAGCTTGCTGGCCAGTGGTATCGTGTGTTAAGCGGTAAATCAGCAAAAACAGTGGCACTTTGACGTCCCAGTCTCGCTGATGGCTGACCACGACCTTCCTCAGGGGTTCTTCTAGGGTCTTGATGTATCTCTCTACCATGGGGTCAGGAAAGAGCAGCAGCAATCAGGGCCTCGTGCAACATTCCAAACATAGCAAACTTAAAAATTTGCACGGCGATGAGACTGTTCAAGATATCAGTAACGCCAGTGACAACATATTGTGACTTTGGTGGGTTCGTAGAATTAAAAGACCGAGTTGCAGAGATTAAAAATCTCCTTTATTTTCCTAGAAATACTCTTATAGATTACAGCAGCATTACGTTACATACATCATCAGTCTACCAAGGTCGATTACAATAACAAACAGTGACAGCAGATTACATCCTTAGCTCTCGTTACAACACAGCTGGCTGTCTCTCATTTCACAACACTGTTTCACAACTGACTTTACAACAACACTCTCAGCTGTTCTCTGCTTAACTCTCGCTACTCACTCACTCAAGTTTCACAACTCATCACTTCCTTAAATACCTCATTCACAATTCGAGACTGTTCTGTACAATCACTAGATATTTCTGGAATAAACAAGACATCTAATGACGTAATCCAAATATTCTATCACCTTCCAGAAGTGTGAAACGCTATCTGGGTCGGCATGTTACTTATCTGAAGCGCTATGTTCATCTGCTTATGCAAGCTCGTTATCTACGTGGAACCTATCCGTCTGTTGTCTATTTGCGCCGAAACTTTAATGCCCGTTACCGCGACAATATGGAATTGCGATCGTGTGGGAAAAGCTGAAGAACGGAGATCTTATTAGAATAGAAAGAATAAAAGCAATGTTCATGATGATGATGATTACCCGAGTTGGAAAAACACCGCTGTCCCGGATGATGAGGGAGACGTACTTCATAGAAGACGTAAGAGCACAATTATTTTACCTACAACCAAAAGAAGCAGGCAGGGCCCTAGTAAACATCAGGGAAAGGAAGAAAAGTCAAATCGACCTCGACTTCTACACTTCACCAGCGATGAAGGACGACACATGGACTAGAGAGTTCAATACGCAGCGCCACGTCACAACACAACTCTCCATACATTAATTTCACCACAAGATATGTGTAAAGTAGAAATTCCACGAGGCAAACGAAGACTGCAAGTGTATATTGTGCGGGCAGAAGTGTGGTAGTTATCAATCACATCATAACATGCATGAAAAGAATCAGGACATTATTACAGTCTATAGCAAAGATTGAAATGTGAAAATAACCTAATGATCAAACTTGAGTGTACATCTCTCTATTATATATTGCTGTTTCAAATGCTATAATTACAATTATAGTTTATAAATTATCTATTTTTCTAATGTAATGAAACTGCCAGTGCTTCATCCCTATCCCTGTCGTTCTCATTGTCTTCTTCGTCTGAATCTTGCGAATTTATAACTATAGACTTCGAAATTTCAAGTGCTATTTCTTTCCAAAAGTCGCCTTCTTGTAGTTGTTCTGCATGTCTCACGCAGTTTTCCCGTCTTGTGCTACCTTGTCAATTTCTTCGGGAATAAATCGTTCAACGTCAGTCGGTTTAAGTGCTATTTCTGTTTATCTGAGCCCACACTAACTCAATTGGATTGTATTGGTGGTGGTAAGGGGTTAGGAGATTACGTCGTGTCTCATTTCAAATAGCAGGTTGATCCTGCTGATCCAATTTTTCATGAATTTTAAACGGAAGAACTAGATAATACTTGTTTTAACTCTCTAGGGTAAATACCGTCCCCGATTATGAAGGAGTCATAACATATCTACATAGTGATGGCTCAGTTCTGCAGATACAGTATTCTACAGGGTCTCTCTCGTGTTTAAGAAACACCTTGGCTTGCTCAGAACAATCATATTAATAGTTTACACTTCAGTTCTGAATAACTGCAAATATACGTACTTCATACGTAAATACATACCAACCAATAACCATTTCAATGCTTACGTTACGATGCATCGTTATAATAGATTGATACTTTATTTATTTGTATTATGAAAATTATTTAGGTAAAAATATGAGATTTTTCGTTGTGCTAGAAACATTACTCCTACCTTCTCCTGGATAACTTTTTGCAAAATTTGAATGTTTGTCTTACTGCAAATGATATTTATTAGAGACAGATTCACTTGCTGTCCGTTAAACCTCTCTCACGGGGAATGCAATATCACTGCACCGCAGGACTCCAATTATGCTGGACGGCAACATTCAAGAGCAACAATCATCCAATTTGAAATTCACAATAAGCTGGTTTCGCCCGCCTCGATGCTTACGTGAGTTCTAATATCGGCCAGGGCGAGTTACCTGGATAAGGTTTTACTGGGGTTTCCCTTATCCAGAAAGACGAATATCTGCTAACTTGGACTTGTTTGAGCATTATTGCATTCCTTTCATTCATCGTCCTATATGATTTAACATTGGAGGACATACATTAAAAAGAAGGCTGGTTTCTTGCGTTTTGGCCCACTATGCTCTGCGCACGGCGATTGGCCAGCTGTGATGCATTGCTACTCAGGATCACGATTGACATCTTTATCTCATACCACGCAGAACGACTGCAGAGTGCAGCACACAGAAAATATCTGATAACTGTCTTAGTTCTTTGCTTGCTTCTGAGTACCCAGGTACAATGTGTAAACCACTGAAAAAATATTTTAGATTCACTTGAGTAATAATTAGGAAGTGCATTGATAAAGTTGTGCATAAATAGTTTGTGAAATAGTGATGAAAATAAAGAATAATATATTTTTTTCTTTTCACCATGAATTTTAGGTTTCAAAGTGTAGCGATTTATTTGAGTTTGAGCTGGGTAATATATTGGTGCATTATGTACATAACTGAGCACACACATTTTTAATCAACTTTTACTGGAGGGAGTAAGTTCAGTCAACAATGTGTGCATCTGAAGAATACAAAGTTGTCGACCTTCACATTTAGCGAGGGAATTCCCTAGGTTAACTCCATATTTCTGTCTTGTCCCTTGCTTATTTTCCATTTATCCACAGCATTTTAGGTACATCAGCAATTAGGAAGACTAACCCACCAACTTCATAGATGGGTATATTTGTAACTTCTGACCGGTTTGAGACCTTGACTTCTGACCTTGTTAGTGAATGGTCACATACATAGCATTATAGCAACAAGTTTAAAACGTCAAAAGAGTAACAGTAAAATCAGAATAGACCAAACAGTATGCAAGAATTTGAACAGGATTTACAAAATGATGAGATAAGGGATAGGAAATAGCGAAACATATTCTACAAAAGCGGATTTATTACAGTACGCAATAAATGTGATACAAGAGATGGTAAGTGGGGTTTTAAAACAGAATCTACATTTTGAAAATATAAGACAAAGCCGAGTATTCTCTATTTTCGAGACCGTTATACTTGAGTGGCTAAACGTTCTTTTTTTTTCAGGCTTCATGGCATATTTTTAAATGTAAAAGTTGTGATAAAAAATATATCCATTAACAACTGTTAAAGGAGCGTTGATTTAATACACTGTCCAGCACAAGCGTTTTTCAGTTTCATAACATATTGTGACTTTGTGGGTTCGTGAAATGAAAAGTCCATTTGCACCACTCAAAAATGTTCTTTATTTCCACCGACTTACAGTTGAACACTTGCCAATTACACAGAATTACGTAATGTACACAATTACAATTCACCAGCACGCACACAGTCTTCTCGTCCGTTCACTAGCTCGTCAAGCACTGACTCCTCCATTCACTCATTGCAGCCCTTTTTATAGGAATATCACTGTTTTCTAGAAGTCTCTGGTTTCAGTGAATTACCGCGAAAGTTCCAGAGGACAGGGGAAGGGGAAAGAGGCGGGCAGCGACAAGTGACACTTCCCTAATCAACCAGTCAGTGACAGAGACTAATAGGTGGGTGTGGCTTGGCTGCCTCTGGCCCCTTCTCAGCTGTCGTTGGTCGGGCTTTCCGCTAATTGGGTGACAATATACAGAGCACTTTTGAGCCAATAAGTCCGTAATAAGGCTGCGGCAATTTACACTAAATTTTTAACCGCATCTGTCATTTCTGAGCTAATTTTATTTACTGAAAGATAATTTTATTTTAGATGAACTAAAAGGAAATAAAGATATTTTCAATGCTTGTTAGATACTTAGTTCTAATTGGGGGATTCAACTTAACATTTGTTTTTAAGTCTTGTCTGGATAAACTTCAGCAACCATTACTAAGCTTTTTTATGAGTGAAAAACGGCAACTTAAACAACGGTGGCTCTGCAGTCAATACGAAATGCAATTTGCAAGTTTATTTTTAGAATGAGCGTTAACGTTACAAAGTCGAAAAGAAATTTAGAGCATAACTTACTTAGAATTGGGTGTTCTGCTCATATTATACACGATACCATCCAGATGGTTGTTGAAGTCCTTCCTGCTGACGTTAAAGGTACTTAATGCTTTTAAATATATTCCCAATTCTCTGCGTATAGTGTGAGTGTTGAAAGTCTTAAATAAATTTGTGAATTTTTAGACAGGGTTATAATAAAATAATGTGTCTTGTTTTATTTCGTGCGGTCGAAATTCTTCTAACTGCCTCTGCAAACACAGTTTGAAATTCAAAATAAATGTTAATTTCTTATGAAAACATCTTATTGGATAGATTTGTGTATTTATGTATACCTACACTCCCTATATGGCAACTACGGCCTTCGGGGTAACCTCGCCCCACCACGTGTTGACCGGACCCATTTCTCAGGTGGAGGCACCCAGTGGGCGTTGTCCATTACCTCCAATGATAGGGTGATAGTGAAGATGGGGTTCGACGAGTGGACCCACAATATATACCGTGGACATAGGGGACACTACGTGAGCTAGACAGAGGTGAAGGCGCGGATAGGGCCGACTTAAAATCGACACACCAGAGCCGGGAATCGAACTCGGACCCTCAGCACGAGAGTCGCGAACGAATCCACTGCGCCCTTGGATAGATTTGTTGAACATTATAAAATGCTATAGTTTTTTTAATTAAAAAAAAAAGAAATATTTGAAAACCTTTTATCATAAGCATAACCATTCTTTCTTCACAATTTAGCATTTAGCATCTTACCCTGCATTTGAAAGAATAGAGGGTAAAAGAATTGCAGTTTTTGTAGAAATTTCTGTCTTAAATGAATTAAAAACTAAAGTTAAAACTCCTTCATAACATTAGTTAACAGAACAACTCTTGGTAATTTGGAACGGCGGAGCTTATCTTCAGTGATTGCAACATTTGAACAGTATGTCCATAAGTTTTAGATAGTTGCAGCTGAACATTCAATTAAATGCTTACCAAATCATCCTCTTGGTAAAGAAGAATAAGACACTACCTTTGACTTTTATTTTTTGAGCGTTTATTTCAGTAGAAATAATAACGTTCGCATATTTTTAACGGAACCTTTATTACAAATACATAATAGAAGAACAAACATTATACTACCTCTTTTATTGTGAGTAAAGGAAGTGCTGCGTTCCACCAAAAATTCAATACCGATATTTCACGGGAAATACATTTTAGGAGATTCTTATGTAAGAAGTTAAAAATAATTAAATAAATAAACAAGCAAACAAATAAATACATAAATAATAAATAATCATCGAAAAAGTCAGATGAATGTATTTAAATTCAGTAACTTTCCAGGATGCGGTACAAGGGTTCTCAAAAGAATGCCCAGTTCCTAAAATGCCCTTTATATAGACAAGGTTTACGTTAGGATTAGTATTAGGATTACTACGGAGGGTATTTGGCACTGCGACCAGTTTTGATCTGTTGTATCTATGTCCCAACTGGAGCATCCCCGTGAGGAAGGATGAGACGAGAGGAGACAGAGGACGGCCGTCACAAGGACCACCACAGTACAGAGGGCAGGTACCATACATTTTACTTAGATGAAAACCTCCCCCGGTAGGCCAGGGCAACGGAAAATTCCCCTACAAGGAAGTGGTCCCAGCAGTCGATTCGAGGACCGGCAAACGATATACCGATGGAGGAAGTGATACAGTCAGATATCATCGTGCCATGCACCACCAAGACACCCTCCAACACTTCTACCCTCAAAGAGACCACCATCATAATGGAGATGAAATGGAGGGACAGGAAATGCGGAGGATGTAATTAACCTACCCAGCATTCGCCTGGCGACCCGGGAAACCCTCAGAAAAGCCCATAGGTCAAGTAGGTCAGCCACAGGAATCGAAAGCGGGCCTCCCGAGTGCGGGTTACAGACGAAACCGTCTGAGCCATCCTGCTTGGTAAAGTTTTTGCTACTTTGAGTTTTCTTAAAAATACCTTTTGATTAAAATACTACACCTACATGGTATTTGTATGACAATAACTCCTGGGTCAGGAAGATCGGCCACGGGAATCAACCCATAACCATCCTAATGGAGGCCACAGACGCTACCGTCTGAGCCATCCTCTTCGATTTATTATGAATAAGTCATAATGAAGTGAATTATACTTCATAAAGAAGATGCTTTACTTCAAATTGACGCCGGTCGTGAAAGCCTTAAGCACATACGTAGCTAATGATGATTTCATTAAGAAACCCTCCTTGCTTTCATGTCCGGGAGAAGAGTGTTATTTTGGCAAAGAAGACGATATTTTTTGAAATGTATTGATGTATTGATCAAGAGAGTCTTGCGAAAGACCTACTTAGCATAAGGGATTCTAAATTAGGCATACAAATCTAAACACGGGAGTACACAGTCACTACCACATGACCTTGTGTAGTAGACTGACAGCTGTTTGGTAATGCTTGTTACGGGAATTCCGTTTTCTAACATTGAGATTCTGTAACTTTGTGCTTCAACCTTGCACAAAAGTGCTCGCATTTGGGTGGAGTAAAACTGAAAATTGCATTGTTGCTTCAGAAAAATGGAGAGGGCTGACTGAGAGTAGAGCATTTCTGAAATGCATACATGGAGTGAGGAATGACGCGAGGTAACTGGTCCATTGAAAATAAGGCAAGCTCTCTACCCACATACCATTCTGAGAGTAACGTAATCGATCATATTTTTTAAGAACATCAAAACACTTACTGCGAACAATATTAAGGTTACATAAAACTTAGAATGGCAAAATGTGCCTATTTTTCAAGTATTACATATATTTAGGTGAGTTCTGTACTGCGCAGCACCTATTACCATACCTTTCTTTTTCTTCGTCTGCCTGTGCATATGAAATACCTCTCGCATCCCTACAAGTATATGCGTACTTAATATATTATTCTATCCATAAGAATTTGCGGAACATTTTTGTAACATTTTCAAATTTGATTTAAATCGATGTCAAATTAAAGAGAGGTTTTACAGAAAAACTCGCAAACATCTAAAATGTTTGTACGAATCGCTTTACATATATCATAGAACATTTCTGATTTAAGAGTTTAAAAACTTTAATGTGCTACAATCACAGATATTTTCTATTTACATTTACTTTCATAGATTTTCCACAAATTGTTCATGAAAACTAATTTTTGTTACAGTGTCTGTACATAAATATTAGCTCTAATGGATTTAATGGAATTCTGTTGTACACCCATTTTATTGAATTTTGTTTAAACTGAAAACTAGTAGATAGTCAAATGTTTGAAAGCAGTTCGCTGTCCTCTGTACTTAATATTGCACACATTTTAAACGAGTTACGCTAAATAAAGGAGCTGACATAACTGTAGAAGTCTATTATTCAGAAAGCTGCAACATTCAAAGGAAGGACTCGAAAGGGATAAATATTTAACAAAATTATTTAACTCAGCTTGTATATTTTAAAGTGTTTTTCTTAATTTACGTCCGCCCCAACATTAAGTTATATCGGACGGCGAATGAATTAAGTGAAATGATGCTCAAATGAGTCCAGGGTCCATGGAGCTTAGAGTTACCCAATATTCGTCTTGAAGGATAAGGGAAAACCCCGGAAAAACCTTATCTAGGTAACTCACCCTGACCGAGATTAGAACTCGGGACTTCTTGAACGTGAGGCAGACATGATACCATCTACGCTGCCGAAGCGGGCATTATAAAATCCAGGTATTAGAATTTCTTAAAATTCCCTAAATATGAAAACAACTTTACAGGTTAATATAATAACCCATGGCGTGACAGCCCTTAGAGGGCCAAGGCCTGCCAACCCGACTGCCGGCCTCACGCCCACTTGCGCATGGCAGAGGTAGACGATCATCCAACCGATACGGGGAGGAGATGTGGTCAGCATCTCGGCATCCCCCAGCCGGAATGTTGGTTTCCGTGACCAGGGCCGCTTACCTAGCGTAAACTCCTCACTTTCCTCACGATGCTGAGTGGGCACCGGTCCTATACCCGGGACTTAAAATCCCCACCACATGGGTGGGATCGAACCCGGGCTGCTTTCCGTGGCCAGGAAGCAAGGCATGCTGCCTTAGCCGCTACGCCACGGCGCAGGACAACTTTACAGGTTATTCACAGAAAACGAGCAATGTAAAATACGTTAGAGGTAGTTTTGAGAAAATTAAGAGAGAAGGTTACTGAAATTAAACGAGAATGTTGTATTCAGTAAAAAAATTATAGATCGGGATCTCATTGGAAACATTCTGAAGTACTTTGTAACCACTAAAAGTATCTTTAGAAAAATATTTGTGAAGAGAGAGAGAGAGAGAGATAGAGAGAGAGAAATGTGTAGTGTTTAACGGCCGCTTTTACTACATACGGCACCTCAGGCGATGACACTGATGATACATGAGATGAACATGGCGCACCGGTGGAATGAGATGGATGGGGAAACCGGAGATCCCGGAGAAAACCCGCCCCAGCGCCATGTTGTCCACCACAAATCTCACTTTGCGGTCGCCTGGGATCGAACCCGGGCCGCCTTGGTGAGAGCCAAGCGGTCTAACCACTTAGCCACGGCGTGGCCTGAGAGAGAGGAAGAGAGAGAGAGATAGATAGAGAGAGAAAGGGAGAGAGAGAGAGATCGGGACCGAGAATGAGAAGTTAATGTATGTGTGTGGCGTTTCCGTGCCCTCAACCAAACTGATTATAATTTCGTTTTCCACCGCCTAGTTCGTACGAATTAAGAATCGTCATTAACACAACTAAACGAAATATGTGATGTGTTATAGTTATGACTTTCTCTAGGCGTTATTGCGTATTAGTGGATATACAAACTTACCAAAGCTTATGTTTCTATAACCGTCATTTTAATCGAAATAAAACTTTCCAGAATAGTTAGGTACATCACACATTTCGTTATAAACACATGCTAGCCAAAACTTTAAGAACTAGATACCATATACCGATCTTAAAACTCTATACTCTTTTCATGAAATGGCCAGAAACAACGGAAAATTGACAGGATGTTATACAAGAAAGGACTGAAAAATTTTAAACCGTTAGTAACGACAATCTTGGAAACGGCTTATTTGAAACAAATTCCATGTCTTATATTAAGACATATAATCTAATAATCATATAATCTACACTTTTTATTACTTTTTCGATTATTTGTTATTATTTAGCAGTTGTCCAAGTTTATAAAAAATTCCTGCCGAATGAAGAGGACTTCAAATTATGCTCGCAGAAAGTTCAAGGTCTACATTTTACTTGTTATGTATGTTTAATATATGGAAGAATCGTCACTTCTCCAACTCATACCTATAAATAGTAAACTTATGAAATAGAATAATTTAAAAAGAACACGTGTTAAAGGAAAAGTTTTATGTATATGCAGGCTCATGTATGCGATAAGTTAACTCAAAAAGAAATGTGACTAATATGAGAATAAGGCATAAAGAGCTTAAAGAAAATCCTTCCACCGACCTTTGAATAAGTATTCGTTCCTTTTTATTCTCTAATAGAACGATATTGGTTACAATGGCATATTTTTAAGCATATGTGCACACCTGATAAAATGCAAATATCTATTGAATTTTCTGTGAAACTCTTTTCATTCAGAATGGATTTTGTATAATTCTGTATAACTTTTATATCCTCCTAATACAAAAAAACGTATTAGACGACAAACTTATTAAAATACTCTTTATGTTAAAATTTTTTTATGCCGTTAGCAATATTCAAGACATTCGTTGCTCTAGGTTTGAATTTCCTGTATGTATTCTCTTTGGTTCTGTCACCCTTTCCTTGTTTCTCGCGAGTCACACAAAGAATCTGGCATTTCAAAGCTTACTTGCTAGCTTGATTGCATCCCTTCTTACATACCGTTTTCCTTCCTTCCTCCCTTCCTCCCATCCTCCCTTCCTCCCTTCCTCCCTTCCTCCCTTCCTCCCTCCCTCCCGCCTTTCCTTCCTTCCTTCCTTCCTTCCTTCCTTCCTTCCTTCCTTCCTTCCTTCCTTCCTTCCTTTCTTCCTTCCTTCCTAGGTCTTTGTACTTCCTTAGCCCTCAATAATTTCTTTGTATATTTACGATTTCAATTTTGACTGTGTGCTCTTACGGTTAATATACTAGACTAAATCCAAGAGATCTGCGATCTCTTACTGGCTGGAAAATAGGAATTTTTGTTTAACCAATATTATTGCTTATTCTCCAAGTGACCTTAGAGCGTAGATGTGTGTACAGAAAGCTAAGTGTAACATAACCTGGTGGTTAAGCAAACATTAAACGAATGTGCATCATTGCGGATGAGAAATAATTTTTAAGTTAGTGCTGCCGATATATCTAAGCATGCTAGATTAAAGAATGAATGAACAAATAAATCTTTAAAACTCTATCTCTTTTCAGGGGAAAACCTGCTGATATCTGCAGGGCAATGCTTAATTTTTCTCTGAGCTGTAATGGTGCAATCATATTTATCATTAGCGATACATGGTTAACTGCGGAAAGTGGTAACCTGCAACGTGACCTCGTTAAGAGGTGTCCATCTGAACGTGGTTTAAGGGTCATAAATATAAACTTGATAGTCTGAAGGCTTTGCCATTTGGAATTCCCAAGGATTCTCTAAGATACAGCATTGACACCGCCACCGCCACCGCCGCCGCCACTTTTATTAATAGTATTATGTCACTTGCCCAATAGCCTTCTACTCTTTGGATATATTTAAAACTTATTACTTATGCACTTAAACTACTAAAGCGCTTAACTAAAACGGTTTGGATGCAGTATAAAGAACGAAATATGTACAAAATAAGTCAATTTACCGCGAAACAAAAACAATGCAGAAGCACTGTTGAACAACCACATATATAATAGTTCATTTACTATCTCTACATCAATCAAGTTCAAATAGCGCCTTAGGTGTAAATAGAAATATTGATGGAATTCCTTTTCACCCTTATTTCACATTTAAGAATGTTCTTGGATTTATTATTCCATTTAGGGTTGTAGTTAATTATAACATTTGCACATTGATTTGTACTCAAAGAGTATTGAATTATCAATCTTCCCAGAAAAGTGCATGTGAATGAGTTGCAGCATGTTAAGTTAACAATACTATTAAAAAGCAGCATAACACCCCATAAAACCTTAAGGAAGAATTGACTTATTATGGCGCATGGCTACGCCGGAACAGATGACAAGTGAACGCATGGTTTGCATTAACATAATAGCCCACTACTAACTCACAATTGACAAGCCTAGGAAACTAGGACAGGTCATCAATGTAATACTCATTACACGCATTATTAGTATTAAGCGATAATATTTTAACACAAGACTGAACAGGGCATCCTAGTCTGAGCTTCAAATTCAACATATTTATAAGGCATGATTAACACTTGGTGGTGCCCAGTTTCCATGGTAACTACAAACACATCCCAGCTTAGTAGCTTCCATTTACTACCAGGGTGCCCTACATGCCAGGATCTAAAGACATATCTCCAAGAATCAAAACAAGCCATCCAGAAGCAACGTTGACGCGCTCGCATGCAACACATCCCAGCTTAGTAGCTTCCATGTACTAACCGGGGTGCCCTACATGCCAGGAACTAAAGACATATCTCCAAGAATCAAAACAAGCCATCCAGAAGCAACGTTGACGCGCTCGCATGCAACACATCCCAGCTTAGTAGCTTCCATGTACTAACCGGGGTGCCCTACATGCCAGGATCTAAAGACATATCTCTAAGAATCAAAACAAGCCATCCAGAAGTAACGTTGACGCGCTCGCATGGAACACATCCCAGCTTAGTAGCTTCCATGTACTACCGGGGTGCCCTACATGCCAGGAACTAAAGACATATCTCCAAGAATCAAAACAAGCCATCCAGAAGTAACGTTGACGCGCTCGCTTGCAACACATCCCAGCTTAGTAGCTTCCATGTACTAACCGGGGTGCCCTACATGTCAGGATCTAAAGACATATCTCCAAGAATCAAAACAGGTCATCCAGAAGTAACGTTGACGCGCTCGCTTGCAACACATCCCAGCTTAGTAGCTTCCATGTGCTACCGGGGTGCCCTACATGTCAGGATCTAAAGACATATCTCCAAGAATCAAAACAAGCCATCCAGAAGTAACGTTGACGCGCTCGCTTGCAACACATCCCAGCTTAGTAGCTTCCATGTACTAACGGGGTGCCCTACATGTCAGGATCTAAAGACATATCTCCAAGAATCAAAACAAGCCATCCAGAAGTAACGTTGACGCGCTCGCTTGCAACACATCCCAGCTTAGTAGCTTCCATGTACTACCGGGGTGCCCTACATGTCAGGATCTAAAGACATATCTCCAAGAATCAAAACAAGCCATCCAGAAGGAACTAAGGATTCATAAAGATGTGAACATTAACATCATGGCTGAATGCCTGCCTGTATATAAATTCCGTTGGTGATACCTCTCCTATATCCGGGACTTGAAAGCCGCACCCCGAGGAGTGGGATGATCCCGGGTCGCATTCCGTGGCAGGCAAACAAAGCATGATGCCTAACCCACTACGCCACGACGACACAACATATTATTTGACATTAATTTTATGTATTAAGGACCTCAGTAATATTTTGCCTAACTCTTTCGTTTTACCAGCTATACAAAAGTCATTAAGGGTGACAGAAAGCAAAAGGATTTCTGAGGACATTCCTAGAAAATGAAACATATAGATTTAATTTGACATATCAACATCTTAACATATGGTAGTTTAATCGAAATCCTTGAGCCATTTTAAGAGGATGAACATTTTCGAAAATGCTTCACGTAAAGCTAATGGGATGGGTTACCCTTCCAAGCAGGTAGGGGTTGAGCTAGTGGTGGGACGGAGTGTTTACTTAGTCTGAAACAAGTGAGGTGTTATGGAGCACACCAGAATGCAGGAAGCACTCTTGCCACTAATATTTCTGAGTTCACTGTCCACAGTTCTAAGATTGTCATCATCTGACTCCGACTGATCTTGGAGCATATTGACAATTGCACGGGTTCAGCATGCTGTGAGAGCTACCTGATGGACAAGCCACCCCAATCCAGTAACTAAATTGTCAGTGTACGAACAGTACCAACATTTACATGCAGTATTCCTGAACGATACTATGCAAAGCTTTTCACGAAATTCCTCACGTCTCAAATTATCGTTTACATGAAAGGATGTTCTTTAATATTGTTCCTTGGAAAACTGTTTCAATAATTTTAATGAAAAATGGCTGAGAAATTTGCATAACAAATAAACTATATATCCTGAATTCTCTGTGAATAGCCTATGAAACTGTGTAGTTTTGTATTTAATTTTGAAGAAATTTGTACGGCAATTAGGTAGTGTAGGAAGTAGTTACAATATTTCTAGGAAAGGAAAAAAAAAACAATAGAACATATTAAAACATGCAGTCATTTGGATAACACCTTGTGGATATAAGTATTTAGGAGATATTTCCTGTTATTTGAACTTTCTAATATTTTAAAAATTCTCCTTCTGGAATGATGTGCCTATTCTTTTATTTCATGTGCAGGAATGTAAGCAGTAATAGATTCTCAAGTCTAGGAAAGAGTGACTTGCATGTTAAATATTTGACTCGTTCTGATCTCCTACATGGTCCAGCGTAGCTACTACTAAATATGCATTGACACCACTTTGACAAATCGATAGGAAGTAGACGGAAGAAAGGATTCTTGGTTTAGCAGTGTTGGAGTAGTGGAATAGATGCTAAACCACTCCATGAAGACACATCACCTTTACGTACTCTTGTTTATTCTGTTAACTTCATTAACATATCTACCAAGGTCTCCAAAGTCCATTGAGAGTTTGTTGTTTTTGCTACACACTAACCCAGCATTCCAATGAAGTTTTTAATTACGTTTTGGGGAAGTCCTATGTGGTACTTAAAAATCTTTACTCCAAGTTATGCAAGCCAAAATGAACTTGCCTTTGTGCCTCAAAAGAGCTCGTGATCCACGAACTTACTGAGTCATGCTGAGATGTAAGGAACGAAGTCACCTGTTACCTGTTCCCTCGAAATTTTACTCACAATACGGAGACAACTTCTGGGAATTCCTCAGGGTCATCGATTGTTCTCCGAAGTAAATTAACTATATAACATTAAAATGTTTATTTAACTCTTTTATTTGGACTAATATGTATTTAATTTACGACCAGAATATGACTACAATTCAGTATTCGCACTGGAAAATAAATATAGATGCCCTGCAAATAATTACATATTGATGAATTACATACGTAACCAAGTCTCCTAATGTTCTAATGTGACCTAACGCAGGGGTCACTTGTGAACAGCTGTGAAGTCACTATTACGTCATTACTTTCATTGACATTGGCTAATTTAATTAATGAAACTACTGTTTATTTTGCATTGTTAAACGTACAAACCAGTAAATAAATATATTTCTCATGCAGTACCGCTAGAGTGCATTTATAATTATTTTCAATTTAACTTCAAAAGAATTTTGACATGAGAGTGCCTTTTTGACTGATGAGTGACATACGCTTGCACGTCAGCTCTTCCTTTTCCTAAAAAAGTTCAGAACGGAACCTTTGCAGTCATTGTGTGCAGTCTAATTTATAGAATCTGCTATCATGCGACATTATCTAGTTACTGTTATTTATTATAGTTTTACATGGGTACAAGAAGGGCAGAGGAAGCCGATCCATAGTCAGTTGTTTAAAAGTGGTTTTTGTATGAAAACTTTAAAATTGCATATTTTCCCATAACATCACAAGAAATAAACTACAATATTACAACTGAAAAATTCAAATTCAAATTTATGTTAATGGTTGTATGAAAATGGCTGATGTCACGAAAATGCTATTCAAAATAAATTGTTTGTTTTAATGAGCTATATTTTTTCCGTATTACATTTTTTTCCCTTTATACAACATTGTAAGAATTCCTTCTAAATAAAGTGGAATTCACAGAACATTCCCGAAATTCTATCATTTTAATTATTAACGGCTAAGATTAATAATGTTATAAAGAAACATATTGTTTGCCTTATTCGTATACATCATACCTTACATTCTTAAACTAGACGTATAATTAAAACACAAAACCAAATGTGGTTTACCTACGTAAAAGCAAATCACCTCAGTAGCGTAACTGGTAGCGTGTCTGCCATTTTGCAGGCTATTTCCTAAAAGTGTTGTATATTTGAAACATCTTGTAGAGGGATTTGGTAAGTTCATAACCCCACATAATATATTACCAGCTCCAAGCCCCTTGCAAATTCATCTTTGTCCATAAACAAGTCTCACATTGTTTTCATAGAGGTCACTATTAGTACGCTGTTTTAAAGAGCAAACAGACGTTTCGCAACTACAATTCAGGTATAAAATTTTCAATTTATTCCCTATATCAGTTCCTGCACTCGATTCTAATTCTAACCTAACCTCACCACTACATATTCTGCATGACACAGTTTCTTCTAGCACTCGAAGACGGTAACCATGCCAATGTACGCAGCAAAAATTACTCTAAAAACAAGCTCTTTCGCAAGCTCCTAGATGAAACAGTTCTGGACCTATTCCAAATTTTGTAAATAGATGCATAGCGAGCTAATAAATTGACAGCTATAAGTATATTCTTAAACTTCGTTGAAGCAGACTTTTAATTATAGTACATGACTATATTCTATACCAAAATGTGCAGAAAAGTGTGAACTATTTAACTACGCAAAAAATGACTCGTTTCCAATTTTTGCGTATCATCTCACCTGGAATATACTTCAGTCGTGAGGCATGTATAATACCGTTTCGGAGATTCGTTGGCCAAAGTTACATAGGGAAGTAAAGGCATACCATGTGTCTTACGGACACTCTTTAACTGCGCAATCCACCGTTTACAGTCTAATGTGAAAGCATTTACCTTTTGAGCACAATGTTATTGCAGGTCTGCCCTTATATTCGGTAATATACGCACTAAGCATTAATACTTAGAGCCCTGAATGAGGACCAAGAATCTGCGAAAACCGTAAATAAAGGACGTCTTTTCATGCATATAATATTAGCAAGGTGATAAACGAATGCTTTCCCAATGAACGATATAGAGTGCGTGAGAGCTGATCGAGTGGGTTAGCTGGCGCAATATGATGGAGCAAAGGCTAGGTTCGAAACAACGTCACATTTTTTCCCTATTCTTTATTTTAGTTACTAATTTATTTATTGTTGCTATTGGTTCTGAGAGGCAAATACAGAAGAATGACAATCCGATAATTAGGGATCATGTTTAACTTGTGACCCTTATAATCTGTGCCGTATCTGGTATTGTAAACCATGTTACGTAGTTGGCTTTAATTTTTAGGTACATGTTGACGACATTAAATCTAACAGCTTTTGTTTTATGCTTAAATCTTATGTTTCACTTTGCATTTGTGAAATGTTTTAAACTTGGTTGAATGGGTGAAGCCCAATATCAACTATAATAAAATATCTACTACAAACTAGAAATTTATAACTATCTTCCAGTGGAGAACATGACTGTTATTGTATTTTTTAAGTGCCTGTAATGTCATAAAATATTGTCACACCCTACATTAGAATAGATTTAATATTTATTAGCTTTGGGGGGAATCCGTAGCGGTAGAGCTAAACTATCTCAACAAACACTAGTTACACCACGCGGTAGGGTGGACATGTTATTTTACTGATAACTAGCTTACCTGCATGGTGGTGAAAGGTGGAAGGTCCAGCGAAGGAAAACTCACAAATGCATTTTAAAAAGAGGTTTAATAATTCCAGACAACTTACATTCAATGAGGCTTGTGTTCCGGCGGGTTGCTACAAACACATCCTCTCACGCTGGTGGCGGCCGCTCGTCTGGGGGAAGAGGATATGCCATCCCCCCTCCCCAGCGCAGCCAACGAACAAAGTTAAGCCAGTCGCCAGGTCTGACAACCCATACAGGGTTGCCACACCTCCCCCCGGACCACAAGCTGTTGACCCAGGGGCAACAGAACAATTAATAACAAATGAAAAGAAACTCGCTCGAGTGATGGAACAAAAAAAAAATTAGCATACAAACATCACAAACAGTATTATACACATAAATCTTGTCTCTTGACGTTACACATTCGTTTCTTTACTCCAGTGTCTGTCTATAACTTTAATTAAAAAGCCCTAAAAGAAAAATAAATGAAGTTCAGCACTTTTCACCACTACTGCACCAAGCAAAAAAAGTTTCACA
Source organism: Mantis religiosa (assembly GCA_030765055.1). Classification (NCBI taxonomy): domain Eukaryota; kingdom Metazoa; phylum Arthropoda; class Insecta; order Mantodea; family Mantidae; genus Mantis; species Mantis religiosa. The sequence continues at coordinate 107,070,339 of CM060953.1, read as the reverse complement.
ACCTGCCTGAACAGTACATTCCATTCCCACTGGTCTCACAAATGTAATAAAAAAACTTGAAGCTTGCACTGCAGTCACTGATGAATAAAGACCACTGAATTGAGCACAATTGTACTTGCTCTACACTGAATAACAATGTGGGGCATTAATAGTTCTTCTGCCCCCAACACAGGTACGAAGTGACAGCACTAATAGCTGCCAAAGCTCTGACGAACAGTGGTCATAAAGGGCGGACCAGAGCCCGATGACACAAGGCAGTGTGGCAGGTTTAGCACTCCCATGGTGCAAACTGTTCGGTAGGAACAGTGTGGTGCAGCAGGAACGCAGATAAATAGGGCTGGCTTGATACGTATCATCATACTACAACATTATTTCCAAAAATATAAGTGTACGTCAATTACAGAAGACAACTACATCATTAAAAACAAACTTCACTTCTGAACAATAATAAATAATACAAAAAAATTAGGTACACCCCATCTGGGTAGCAAGATACATGATAAAACTAAGATAATTTCCATCACTCGGCAATATATATAGCTTACAAATTTTGACAAGATAAATCAAATAATCTTCACAAAATAATCTTCACAAAAGAATACATAAAACATAGGAATGTCACAATCAAAACTTTACAAAAACCCCTTAGGGTAGAAATAATACAATACACACACAGCACAAAATAATTTGACCTTCCAAAACATTGAATAAAAATATTACAAATTTTCAAAATACCAAAACTTACAATTAGAGGGGTACCCCAAAATATTACACGTGGCCATAAATTTTTTAACAAAAACTGACGTGTACACTTAAACAAAAATGAGCTCAGTTTTTCTCTTTGTTTTACCATTATAATTTCAATCATATTTATTATGTGCGCGCACTACTTAATATCATCAGTACTACTAACTTTCAAATCAACAAAACTACTTACAATCTACTAACGTCAACATTTTGCATGCCAACAAAACTACTGTCACATTACTACCCCAACGGAAAAAAAAAATCGTTCTACAACACAATACATAGAACAAAACTGAAAGAAAAATTAAGTTCTGGGGCCTCAAAATTTCACATCCTAGATACACAAAAGAGAAAATATAGTATCATGTCTTAGCCTATTCTAAAACTTTTGTATACATTGAAGGGTACTTTTGCTATTCAACATAAAACTTAGAATTCAATAAACCATTAAAGCATACTGGTAATCACACAACTCCAAAATATATATCACTCTTAATCCAAAACAATTTTATCAAAATGTTCAAACTATTAGCATCCTGCAATAAAGAGACAAAGTAAACATCTGTACTAGTAATGTGCTATCTCACAAATACCTGGTAACTATGGCGAGGATGACAAACAGAACATCCCCCAGGTCTCAGCTTCATAACAGTCATTCACAAACCTCTCTGTGATTCAGGTTTTCCTCATCATCTTAGCATGCACATTTCAGCACCAATGCTAAACAAAACTCAAAAAATACACTTAATTACTTGCATCGATAAGCACATTTCAGCCATTTTATCGAGCCTAAAACACTGGATTAACGGGCACATTACAGCAACCCCATTAACCAGATAAACTTTACCTCTACATCTTTCACATAATCACACATAATTTCATTCATCCTTCTTATCGAGGTAGCACAGCACTATTCCAGAATGTAAACTTAAAATTAATAAACAAAATTTCAATTTCCTAATCATTGTAAAATTTATCATCAAATGAGGTTATTCAACTCAAAACAGTTATTAGGGAACATATACTTTTAATATCAATTAATTGTGACTTTCAATAATAACAATTGTATGTTCAACTTTTGACATCTAATTCATCAAACATCTATCCAAGTATTGCCATTTGCCAATAATATACATCATATTCCAAAACAAAATAGCTTAGCACACTATACACTAAATCTCAAAATTCTCACTCAGAAAACAAGGGGCAATATACTTTACATACAACCTTTTTACATTTAATGTGACACAAAAGAAAAGCAAAATGCATTTACAGTCTATATGGTCCCACAGGATCAAAATATGGGAATATCCTAGAAACATGTACTGATTGTTCCTTAACTCTAGGAGCATTTGGTCGACGAACCACATAAGTAACAGGAGTAATTTGTCGAACAATTTCAAAAGGCCCAAAATATCTATGAAGCAATTTGGTACATTTTCCCTTTTTCCTAATTGGAGTAAAAATCTTAACAAGCTGACCTACTGCAAAATGAGTATCTCTATGCTTAGCATCATATCTTTCTTTCTGTTTAATCTGTTGCTGATTAATATTATGGATGGCTACTTCACGAGCTTTCTGAAGCTCTTCCAAAGTTTGCCGAACAAATAAATCATTTGAAGTGGCCTGAAGTTGCACCTGATTTGGTAAGGAAGGTTCACGACCATATATCAAATAGAATGGTGAAAATTTTGTAGTTTCCTGAACAGAAGAATTGTATGAAAAAATCACATATGGCAAAACATTAGACCAATTGCGCTGATTTGAATCCACAAAATGACTAAGACAATTTAGTAAAGTCTGGTTAAATCGTTCAGTAAGGCCGTTGCATGCAGGGTGGTATGAACTAGTAAAATGAGGGGAAACTGACAAAGCTTTCAAGAGTTCCTGGGTTACTTCACTCAGAAAGACACTACCACGATCAGACAGTAACATGGCAGGGGCCCCATGCCTGCAAATAATCTGATGTAAGATGAACTTAGTAACCTGGGGAATGGTAGCCAAAGAGAGAGGGGCAGCTTCAACCCACCTAGAAGCATATTCTGTAGCAACTATGATATACTTATGACCCGACGTAGAACGAGGCAAAGGGCCTAACAAATCTATTCCCCAACGTTCTCCAATAAAGTTAACTGGAATAGGCTGCAAAAGACCAGCAGGTTTTTGATTCTTAGGTGCCTTCCTAGACTGACAACTTGGACAAGTTTTCACAAAATGCTCAATATCTTTTTTCATACCTATCCAGTAGTATCTTGAATTAATCTTACTAAAAGTTTTAGACAAACCTAAATGACCAGATAGTGGATCATCATGACATGAGGACAAAATTTCATGCTTTAACACCTCAGGAATGACTAGTAAATGCAAGGGACCAGTAGAACCCGAATTTTTCCTGTACAAGACATCACTTTTCAAAATATAGGTAGAAGCTTGACGTTGAACCTTAGCAGGAGCAGATTCAGGATCCTTAAGGGCATTAATAATTGGAGTCAGAACTGGATCATCATTTTGTTTCTGAGCAACCTCAACTGGTGATAGCAAACAGGTAATTAGCTCATCAAGTTGTTCAATTTGATGCTCTTCAGGCTGTAACACAGGGAACCTTGACAAAACATCTGCATCATTATGTTTCTTACCAGATTTATAACATATATCATAATCAAATTCCTGTAACTTTAGACTCCATCGAGCCAACCGGCCTGTCAAATCCTTTAAATTGTTCAGATAACAAAGGGAGTGATGGTCTGAAATAACATGCACTTTATAGCCATACACAAAAGTCCTGAAATGTGTTAAACCAAAAACGATTGCCAAAAGCTCTAACTCTGGTACACTGTAATTTCTTTCACATTTTGACAAAGTTCTAGAAGCATATGCAATAGGTCTAAGATTATCATTTACTTTCTGTAATAAAACACATCCTATTCCTAGACCACTAGCATCAGTGTGTAATTCTGTATAGGCTCCAGGATTATAATGAGCCAACACACGAGCAGAAACAAGAGAGTTCTTTAACTGCTGGAATGCTGTTTGCTGATCCGGGCCCCAACTAAAACTTTGACTTTTCTTGGTCAGCTGAATCAATGGATGGGTAATGTAAGAGTAATTCCTAATAAATTTCCTGTAGAAATTGAACAAACCCAAAACTTTTCTCACGTCTCTAACATTCTTTGGGCGTGGTAGTTCTTTGATCACTGTAACTTTCTCAGAATCTGGGGAAATTCCATCTTTAGATACTTCAAAACCCAATAACTTTATCTTTTCCATAGCAAAGAAACATTTCCCAGGTTTCAGTTTAAAATTATGCATTTCCAAACGTTGAAAAACAGCTTCTAAGTTTTCTAATAATTGTTCAAAAGTTTTGGCAAAAACAACAATATCGTCCAAATATGCTAAAGCTTTCTTAAATTTCAAGTCTCCTAACAATTTCTCAGCAACAAAACTGAAAAATCTTGGTGCATTAGCAAGCCCAAAAGACAAACGTTCAAATTCATACTGCCCTTCATGAGTAACAAATGAGGTATACTTTTTACTATTCTCCTCTAAAGGAATTTGAAAGTATGCTGACAACAAATCTAAGGAAGCAAACCATTTAGCTTCTCCAAGGTAACTAAGGAGGTCATCAATAAGAGGCAAGGGAAAGGCTGAATTTACTGTAACCTTATTCAGTTGACGATAATCTACACAAAACCGCATAGAGCCATCTTTTTTCTTTACCAACACAACAGGTGATGACCAAGGTGACTGAGAATCTCTAATAATACCAGCATTTTTCATTTCCTCTACTTGTTGGGAAATAATCTCTTTCTGCTTATGAGCTACCCTATAGGGTCGTTGCTTAATAGGTTTGTCCTCCTTTACCTCTATTTTAAATTCAGCTACATTAGTTGAGCCTAAATCTTGCAATGAAGTGGCAAAAACATGTTCATATTTTAACAACAGATTATGAAGATCTGACTTTTGAGCTTCAGTTAAGTTGGTATTAACATTAAATTCAAACTTTGGAGCGTTCAATGGAGTAACATCCTTAGGTGAAACTGAGTTACTTTGAACAAATGCAACCTCATGAGCATTAGCTAATACAGTTTTAGCAAAAAGTGTTTGAGGAACAGCTGAATTATTATGTACTGGTATCACAAAGTCCTTTGAAGATTTGCAAACTACAGGTGGAATAGAAATATTCTTCTTATGCATAATACTGGTAGAAGGCTCGAACATAACCTCATTTGTAATATCAGCTGAAGGCTGCACTGCCACAAAACAAGTAGTAAGCGGTGGCAATTTAACATCTTTTACAACAGAAACTTTATTAACTATCTGTACCTCATCGTTCAATGGAATCACAGCAATATCTGTAAAGGGACCACCACATGTTGTTTCAAAAGGAATGTGTACCATTTCTCCCTCATGAGTTTGAATCTTAACTTCTGCACAAGAATAATCAATGGTAACTTTATGTGAAGTTAGAAAGTCATTACCCAAAATGAGATTATGTGCCAAGTCTTTTACCACTAACACATCTTCCTGAAAAACAAAGTCATTAATTTGAAATTTCAAATTTGTTTGATAAGGCGCATCTAATAACTTGTTACCAGCTGTTTTAAGCAAAATCTCGACAGGTTTCATTTTAGAAATGTCATTGATATGAGCTGCATTCACAATGCTAACTGCACTTCCTGTATCCAACAAAATTGGAAGTTTTGACTCCCCAATGGACCCCAAAATTTGCAAAATTTGACCTGGAAGAGAAACAACATTAGACACAGGTGAACTTACTTTGGGTACCTCTAGGTTATGTCGTTGGAGGCTGGGCCTCTCGAGTTTTTTGAAGCAGATGGTGAAGTCCAGCAATTACGTGCCATATGACCACGCTTGTTGCAATTGTAACACACAATAGGTGCCTGCTGTCTCTTTTCATGATGTCTTGGAGGCTTAAGTGGAGGTGGCTGCACAGTAGATGCAGCAGCAGTGAATTGAGACTGAAGCTGTTGCATTTGGGTAGCAAGTTTAGTGACCTGTTCACTCAATGTGGAAACAACATTAATAACTGGTTCAGAGTGATTTACACTTTCAAACCGTGATAAAACAGGTGCAGATGACACAGGTGGAGAAGTGTAAGTTGCTGTTTGTGCTTGTACTAAATGTTGTCTATGTTGCACATAAAAATTAGCTTTATCAATGCTTTTAATAATTTGTAAAACCTCCTCAACTGTTTGTGGATTTAATGGGAGCAAAGCTTGCACATACTGAGGTTTCAATCCTTTCACTAAGTTTTTTACCTGCTCCATTTGTGTCATTGCAGCGTTAACTTGGTCACACAAGGATAATACATCATAAATGTAATCTAATACAGGTTCATTTTCTAATTGTACCCTCTGCCTAAGTTTAATTTCCAACAATTCATCTTGATTGGACATTTGAAAAGCTGCCAAAAACTGTTGAGTTAGAAAATGCCAATCATGCTCAGGGTGTCTATGGCAAAAAGTTCGGTACCACAGTGCTGCTGTGTCTCGCAAGTAACATGGGAAAAACTTCAACTTTTGTACATCTGACCAACCATTTGCTGTAGAAACTAAGTTAAATTTTCTCAAAAATTCTGAAGGAGATATCAGTGCTATCCTGTCAAAACAGGGTGGATCAATAAAAGGCCGAGAAACTTGCATTGTCTGAGTCTGATTAACATTAGGTGCCATGGATACTTCTAAATTACTAGGTACATGTGCACTTTGATTAGCTAAAGCAGAAGTCGAAGCTATTACATCATGTGAATCCATTGTAACTGGCACATTGGATGATTGCCGCGTTTTCTTAGGCATTTTGACTTACTTTTAAGTAACACTGGACACCAGAATAAAATAAGCAGAATTACCAACTGGAATGAACACAAAAATGAAGTGCATACTTTACAAAAACACAAAAAAAAGAAACTATTTACTTTGAATTTTACTGCCAAAACTCACACAGCGTCCCTTGAAAATCAACACGTGACCACGTGGTGTCCATTATCAATTTCCATGTAGTTATAAAAAAAATTTTAGCACAATATTATGAAATAAGTTTACTATTGAAGAAATCAAATAAAAAACAGACCAAAAGTTAAAGGATTACGAGACGATGACCAGATTAGAATTTCTAACTAATTGAACACCACGCGGTCGGCCATGTTTCCTCCACCTTTCACCACCGTATACATTCAAATTTTTTTCATAAAAACCGGACTAAAGCAAGGAGAAAAAAAAATTTTGAGATCTTACCCGCGTCTCCACCAATATGTCACACCCTACATTAGAATAGATTTAATATTTATTAGCTTTGGGGGGAATCCGTAGCGGTAGAGCTAAACTATCTCAACAAACACTAGTTACACCACGCGGTAGGGTGGACATGTTATTTTACTGATAACTAGCTTACCTGCATGGTGGTGAAAGGTGGAAGGTCCAGCGAAGGAAAACTCACAAATGCATTTTAAAAAGAGGTTTAATAATTCCAGACAACTTACATTCAATGAGGCTTTTTCCGGAGGGTTGCTACAAACACATCCTCTCACGCTGGTGGCGGCCGCTCGTCTGGGGGAAGAGGATATGCCATCCCCCCTCCCCAGCGCAGCCAACGAACAAAGTTAAGCCAGTCGCCAGGTCTGACAACCCATACAGGGTTGCCACAATATGTTACTTGCATCATACCAAAATATAGGTCCCAAGAGGTAAAACAAAGGGTAATAAAATTCTGAAGCTGAACACGAAGGATTTGAACCTAACTTGAGGTGGCAAAGTGATGAAATAACCTGTATAATACCATTTAACCAACGCTACCGTGAGGGGAAAGGTTCCTATATGAATAGATAACCGAGACCTCAGACCTTCACCTCGGATCTTTACACGGTTGTTACAGCTTCATGCAGTGTTTTGAGCTCGTTTTAACGCAAATAAAAAGACTGCATCTGCCATTACAATTACTTTACGAGCTAAAAACTGCCGTAATTTGTGACATAAGCGAAAACAATTCACCTAATCTTTACCATATTTTGACATGGCTGTACAACGAAAACACGTGTTGGCTTAAGATTTAAATCCGATTGGTCCCATTGTGTAGATCTGCCATTTTGTGTTCCAATGTAATTATTAACTGATGCAGATGATAGGTTGTTCCTTCAGGGGCGTGTTTAAAGGTGTGTATGAATTTACGCTAGTAAAAGTTTGCAAACTCGCCCAAAATTGCTACTGCGACACTCTGTCTGGGTATGATGTTTTTGGTATCGATTGCTTTCTGTCCCATACAACACTTATGCACTGAGTTATCTACCTGTCCTCTAAAACCTTCTCTGCAATTCATCCATTAAAAGGAATTCAAGAAAGACGTAAGTCACGGATGTCGCTTAGCATGTTGCATAAATTCAAAAAAAAATTTATTTTGTATTGCAATGTTATAACTGTAGTAACCTTGAGATTTATTTTTGGCTATGTGAATATTATAACCAATCTATTAGTAACAGCAACAAAGGTGATTAATAATAATAATAATAATAATAATAATAATAATAATAATAATAATAATAATAATAATAATAATAATAATAATAATAATAATAATAATAATAATAATAATAATAATGATGATGATGATGATGATGATGATGATGATGATGATGATGATGATGATGATGATGATGATGATGATGATGATGATGATGATGATGATGATGATGATAAACTATTTCAAGAGATCTCTTGAGATGAGCCATTGCAAGATCAAAATGCATAATTCTGTAGAATCTAACCCGCATCTCAATAGGATTTTCAGGTAAGCCAACTGCTACAAATGTGAAAATTTCCCCATTATTTGAAGTTTCCTTGAGGAAAAAGATAAAAAAATGGAAATAGAGGAAAACTTATACCGGAAGGGGCGCATAGATAACTGTGAGCGTGTAAAACAAGGAAACATGAAGGGCCCATATTGAGAACCATGTTTGAGGATATCCAGATTTTGCTTTCCAAGTTTTTTTTGGAAACACATTTTATAAATAGAAGTTTATTTACTGAAATTAGCTATTGCTATTTTTAACACAATATCTATAATAGCAGAATTATTTGTGGTAAAAGAAAATTCTTGTAATTACTTTGGATCATTGAAACTAATCTTACGTTTAGCTCTATGAAAACAACCTATCTCTAAAAATGTTCTTTCCATAACCACTAAATTCCTGTTATGGATCGTTCAGAATGAATATAGTTTGGCGGTAGTAAATTACACCTTCAGATAAAGCTAAATCCATCAAGGTGTGACGTACAAGTGCCTCGTAACAATCGAATAAAACAGCACGAAAGCGTTATAAACCTATATGAGTGGAAAACATACTAAGCGTCATGTAACATCTTCAGTGAAATGTTCATTAGCGTGCGGATAAAGTTAAAAGCAGTGCTTGATTTGCAGTTTTTACGAAGATTAATTAATGTTAGATTCTCATAAAGGCTGGAGGCGTGTGCCCCTTTCCATTTGTATATTACACATGGACTGTACTGTTATCGGTCGCGCATGTTAACAAAGGCAGGTAGGTAGGTAGGAAGGAGCTTGATCACGACAACAGCCTCACTGCCATAGAAAACAAAACAGTCGCGTTATATTGCGCCTTGAACTTTCATCTGCATGCACTTGCAAGGCAATGCTTCACTAGTTCGCAGAGTACTAGGTTGCGTTGTTTTCTACGTTTGCACATTTGACGGCCGAGCTGTACATCTGACGTCATCCATACTCTTGTGTCCAGTTAACTTGAAGTGCATGTGAACACACATCTCTCTGGCTTGTATTAATAAAGAATATCGTGGCATTCTCTCATATTTTATTTTTCATGAATGTCGGGAGCACCAGTATCTGCTGCTTTCTTTGCTTAAAGTAATCATTCTAAAATATGTGCAGCTTTATGAAATTTATGATAGCCGTATCAGTAGTCATAGCCGTTAGCCATTATTTACTTGTATTAAGAATTAATAGGTTCAGGATATATTTTTCGCATCGTAACTATGAAACTGGATACTTCCACCACTCATGTACGTCTCATTCCGCTAGACGCACTCTAATAAAAAGCATGTATTTCCACTATTCCTATAAGGCATTATCAGTCAACTGCATATTTCTTGATGTGCGCGAGAAAATCTCATCTTGCTCTGGCTCTTAGCTATGAATTCAGTGAGACGTGCTCACGTGAAGTAAGGGGAAAGGCGAAATGTTGGCATATTGCAGGTGGGGTAGGGGAATAATAGTTGTACTTTGTACATGTGTAAGTGATTATAAGACACAAAGACTGCTAATCCTTCCTTTCCACAGATTTTGCCAAGGAATCAACGAATGATTGATGTTATTTCACATAACTGAATACAGTTACGGGATGTTTCATATTAATTGAACTGGGACAACTTAGGGCTGTTAGTAACCTGCAGAAACAATTTCAGCGGAGAAGCAGAAATAAAAAATGGCAGAGAAACTGAGTAAGAAAAACATTAAATACCATAGAACGACCAAACATATGCTGTATTAAAACAAGCATGTTTCACATTTATGATCCTTGTCTCAAAATGTCCATGTTTCATATGTGACTTCGCCTTGAGTGTTTGTGTGGGTTTAGCGTCCTTCAGGATTCCGGTTGATGCATTAACTTGTGGTTGAGCCACTCTGATCTCTAAGATCAAAGGGCAGAGAAGGAGTAGCCCAGGTAAAATGCGCTTCGGGCGGCAATAGATAGTAGCTCAGTGGATTACCTTCTTCTGCAACCTTGTTCAACGATGTGTAAGACGACTATTGGTGCTGACGTACATATTTAACAGGAAGCTAACTCAGCCTCTTTCTCTAAAATAAATAAATATTTACCGAATCCGGAATGTTATCAAATCCAAAATATAACGTGAATTATAAATTTGGGAAGAGATGGATTGGAACTGAAACAATTTCAGTAATAGTAGTGCCAACAGCAGTGGTGATGCTGTCGCTATTACAACTACTAGTGATAGTAATTTAATATTAGTGTAGTGTTAGCAGGGGTGGTGATACATAGCAGCTGTAATACTGACAGTAGTGGTGGTAGTACTAGTTGTAGTAGTAATGATGACGGTAGTGACTGTAGTAGTCTTAGTGGTGGTGGATTTAGTAGTGGTGATAGTAGTAGTTTAGTAGTGATAGTGGTGGTAGTAAGTTGTAGTGGAATGATGATAGCTGAGGTAGAGTAGAAATGGTAGTAGTAGTAGTAGTGGTGGTGGTGGTGGTAGTAGTAGTAGTAGTAGTAGTGGTAGTGGTGGTGGTGGTGGTGGTGGCGGTGGCGGCGGCGGCGGCGACGGTGGCGGTGGCGGTGGCGGTGGTGGTGGTAGTAGTAGTAGTAGTAGTAGTGTTGGTGGTGGTGGTGGTGGTGGTGGTGGCGGTGGCGGTGGCGGTGGTGGTAGTAGTAGTAGTTGTAGTAGTAGTGTTGGTGGCGGTGGCGGTGGCGGTGGTGGTGGTGGTGGTAGTAGTAGTAGTAGTAGTAGTGTTGGTGGCGGTGGCGGTGGCGGTGGTGATGGTGGTGGTAATGCATTTAGTAGTGATAGAGGTGGTAGTAAGTTGTAGTAGAATGACGATAGTTGTGGTAGAGTAGTAATGGTAGTAGTAGCAGTAGTAGTAGTAGTAGTAGTAGTAGTAGTAGTAGTAGTAGTAGTGGTAGTAGTAGTGGTAGTAGTAGTAGTAGTAGTAGTAGTAGTAGTAGTAGTAGTAGTAGTAGTAGTAGTAGTAGTAGTAGTAGTAGTAGTAGTAGTAGTAGTAGTAGTAGTAGTAGTGGTGGTGGTGGTGGTGGTGGTAATGCATTTAGTAGTGATAGTCATAGTAATACAAGTAGTTGAGTGATAGCTTAGGAGTTCGTTTTTATTTCTTAATGTAGAGGGAAAATTAAAAAAAAATACACCATTCTTTACCGCGAGTTGGAAATGAAATGAAATGTGTAGTGTTTAACGTCCGCTTTTACTACATACGGCACCGCAGGCGGTGACACTGGTGATACATGAGATGAAGATGGAGCACCGGTGGAATGAGATGGTGGGGGAAGCTGGAGGTCCCGGAGAAAGCCCGCCCCAGCGCCGTGTTGTCCACCACAAATCTCACTTTGCGGTCGCCTGGGATCGAACCCGGGCCGCCTTGGTGAGAGCCAAGGGGTCTAACCACTGAGCCATGGCGCGGCCCCGCGAGTTGGATTCAGACCAGCCAGAGAAAGCTACCATTACTCATTTTGTACCTTGTAAGGACATGACTTCAAAATGATAGCTCTTCAATATTACTTCCCTTTGTTTTTCTCCGTTTCTAATTTAACCTTGCTTGTTTTATTTATTTCCAGGTTGAAATATTACTTACCATTTTATATTAAAATTTGCAGTTAAAGACCAATCCTAATTTATTATTGACTTTCCTTCTTATTTCCATTATATGCAGTAAAATATTGTATGTTCTGCTGAATCCTTTTTTGAAGGACATCTGCATACCTTTAATGCATAATTTTGAAATCTGTTAAAACTTGGGTGAAACGATGATTCATTTGGCGAAATTTATATTCTATCTCTAAAAGAATATCAGGGTCAAGTCTCTTAGTTCACTGGTCATCCATCGTGTTTTCATCCCATTGTTTTTGCCATTATTTGATCATTTTCTTCTCAACAGGTTTTTTTGCATTGACAGGACTCTCCATCTTTGTTTCACATAGCCTCCTATTTTTGTTTCTGTGTATAGCCTCTCCACTGAAAAGTGAAAAGCCTAATTATAAAACAAAATGGCCTCTCTTTCACCTGGAAATTAATTGGTATTACTACTGCAACCACCAGTAATGCCCTATTTGAGGCCCTAGGATATGACAAAAGTCATTTTAAGTAATATCTTCCTATTCATCCTCTTCATGGCAACCACATCTTCTTACTTTAGCAAGCTAAGCCCCATACTGTTGAGGTATATAACAATATACAGTTAACCGCAGCATATGCATCTATTATCGGTCGTTTTGTCGACCTAGGACCTCCAATATTTGGCATTAAACGGACTAATTTACTCTTTCCTTGTTGCCATGTTAACCTGTTTGCTAAACATAGTATTTTCATCTATCATAAGGCCCAGATACATTTCTGTATTACTAGCTTTAATATTTTAGAAATAGTAATAGTGGTAGAAGTGATGGTAATATAGCTGTAGTAGTGGTGCTGCTAGTCAGTATTATTGCAGTAGGATAGCAGTGGTGATATATAATAGTAATTATGACCCGTCTCGATAGCGGGGAGGGTAGCGTGTCTGCCTCAAGTTTAAGAGGTCGCGAGTTCGGTCAGGGTGAGTTATCTGGATAAGGTTTTTTTCAGGGTTTCCCTAGGTAACTCTAAGCTCTATGGACCCAGACATCCGTCTTTCAGGATAAGGGAGAACTCCGGAAAAAAGAAACCTCAACCAAATAGCTCACCTTGACCGAGATTCGAACTTGGAACCTCTTAAACATGAGGTAAACGTGTTACCACCCACTATTCAGAGGCGGACACAGTAGTGGTAGAGTGATCATCGTAGTAGCAGTATTGGTGATGGATTTAGTAGTGATGTTAGTAGAAGTTGTGATAGTAGTTATTAATGATGATAGTTGTGGTAGAGCGCTGATGGTATTGGTATTGGTGGAGGTGATGGTAGCAAAAGTTACTTTAGTGTGGTAATAGCTGGTGCATCCTTAAGGATGTCTCATGAGTAGGGAGCGGGTTTATAGGCACTAAGAATGTGTGAAGGCTGGCTCAGTAGCTCAGTCGGTAGAGCACCTGCCTGCCGTGCTAGGGGTCCCGGGTTCGATTCCCTGCGGTGGGGTTGGGGATTTTTCTCCGACCAAGATAATTCCCCATCTTCCCCAGAGTCTGGAAGTATGAATGAGAGTGTGAATGTGTGCGTGATCTAATGATTAAAAAAACCCAAAGATAACGAGTTAACACCTTCAGTATGTTTCAAAGGAGAACGGCCGCCGAAATGACCATTGCAGTTAAAGGCGGGGTATAAATGGAACAAGGAAAAAAAAAAAAGAATGTGTGAAATAGGCAGGCAAAAGGGCACTAAAATGGGAAAAATAGGCACTTAAGTAGGTACTAAAATTTGCTATGTAAACACTTAGAAATACACACTTATAGTAAAATGGCTCTTAAAATGCACTATAGCTAATAGTACAAATTATACAAAATTAAAATTAAAAATAATGCTTTTGGTGCAAGTTTCTGCACCCTTTTTGTCCTATTAATGACCTGCACCTATGTGAAATATTTGTCTTCGCCATATCAACGAAGAGAAAACATAATCATGCCTATTTAACAATGTTTATTTTCCTTAGCGTTTTCAGTAAGAAGCAAACATTATAACCCTTTTCAATACAAGTAACAAAAATACAACAAATGTAAATGTGCACACTTAATATGCAGTTGCCCTTACAGATATGTTTAGAATTTGATACAGATTAATAGAAAACTGCATGCTGTGGAACATTTTGAAGTGAGGTAATTGTAGAAAATATCGAATCTGAGAAATCTTGGGTTAAAATTACGTAATAGCAGCTACGTACAGACGTAGGGTTATTTAAATAGTCATGTAACGTTTACTGTAGTGCCGCTAGGAAAAGAAATTTTACATTATTGATGAAGTCTATATTAATTTTAAAACAACAAAACTAAATTTTGGATTGTAAGTTTTGGGCCAATGTTTACAGATGTGTCTTCTTAATAGAAACGATTGTTGGAAAGATAAGAGATTCAAAAGTTCACCACAGAAATCTTAATAACACTTAAAATGATCTCACGGTGTGTCAGAACGATACAAAGCACAGTTAATTAAAACCTAAAGCTACAGAATCCTAGTTTTTATAATAAAAACCCTAAATGCCCCATTGTCAACTAAGAACAAATAATAAAGCACAGCCTTTTAGTAAGCGTTTCCCGTTCAAACAGAAATACAGCAATTACGGCATCGTGAAAAGAATTCTCGTACCTACTTTTATAAAGGCATTTCTGTAAAATTTTACACAAACCATTAAGATTTATTGGTCTGCAGTTTCATTTTCAACGGTGGAAACAACACCGGTAGTCTCCAAGCAACAGATTTCATGATTCCCTGAGATACACGTAGAAAAACTTAAGCATGAAAAAATCACAATTTTTTCATATATCTGTGACGTCATTAGCGTATTGTGACACGTCTGAAAGGCAGATACCTACCTGGCTAAACCCCTTTTTGTATATCCAATGTGCAGCACTAAGAAATATCTCTTCCCCGAAAACTTCACGTTGAAACCAACAAATGCAAGAGCTGTTGTCACAAATTATAAGCAGAAGAAATTCGCTAAAAAGGCAATTTTAGGCACTATTAAGCGAAATAGGCACAAACGTATGAAATAGGCATTTATAGGCACTATAAAACTGTGAAATTAGGCTAATAATTGTAGGAAACGTGCTTATAACTTTAAATTCTACGTTTCTGAACAAAGGAATAAAATAGGCAAATAGGGCAAAATCTGCCCCCTAGTTATGAGTATGGGTTTAACGAACCCGGGGTACCCGAACTAGTACGCATCTTGCTTCTTCTGCTCTTGGATGCGGTTTCTGTTGTCTCCTTCCTTGTTCTCCTTTCCACTTTTCCCTATTTCTTCTTTTTTCTTCACTGTTTCTTTGAATTATCGACCTGATAAGCATAAGGTTTCGTTTGCCGTTAGTCCTCAGCGACGAAGAACGACTCCAGACAATCACAACTTTGTTTCCAGCACATGCTATGCTCATCTTGCCGGAGATTATAGTTCCCATTGCCATTATTCTCCTGTATACCAATGAGGAGATCTGCGCTGCAGGACACAGAAATCAAGTATTGGAAGGCATGCATCCGGACGGCGTTTCTCCGAAGTTTGTGAACCTCTTTGCTATACAAAAATCTCCCCAACTTTATACTCCGGTGAGTTTCGTGGTAAACAGAAACTTTAAGAAATAAGTTCTTGTTGAAAAACGTGATCCGCCAGGAAGGAGCAAGTCTTACATACCTATTTGTTTGCTAAATGTTCATATGTTCCACAACACTTAATCGCCGAGATTGAGGCAGGGCAGGGATTTTCCCCTCACCAATTTGGTTTTCGGTAAGGATTGTCGATCTAGATGCAATACATCATATATGCTGTACAAGTATTTATGGATCAGGCAAGGTGTTTGCTACTCTTCATGCCGTATAGCTGGTGCTGAATCTAAAAATTGTCTTAATTCGACACTGTGAAACGGATTGGGTCCCACATTTAGGAAGCGTCAAATCACTCAGTTTTTTTAGATTTGTCGGTAGCTATCTCTACCATAGGCTGATTTTGGTGATTGGCGCCATTATGTGCTGCAAGGTTCGGTTTTGGGACTTACTTTGTGGAACATTTACTATGATGATGTCCTCCGAGTACAGTTGCCGTCGGGAGCTGCATCTCATTTTTGACGCTGTTGACGCTGATGAGTTGGCCCTTCTTATATCTGCTGAATTTCAAGAAAGAATGGAAAATGGGATAGAATTATCTACGCACCCAATTGAAGTCTGGCTGTTATGAAAGGGACGGCAGTTGGTTCTATAGAAGACCCAATATTAGTGGAATGGCACTGAGGTCCCAAAGACAATGACGCTATCTGGGTCTTAAGTTTAGTCATAAACTGAATATGGAATATGGCCGCTCAATTAATGTAATATAAGTTTAGCGCGGCTGGCCCCGTAGCTCAGTCGGTAGAGTACCTGCCTGCCATGCTAGGGCTCCCGGGTTCGATTCCCGGCGTTGGGGTGGGGATTTTTCTTCGACCAAGATAATTCTCCATCTTCCCCTGAGGCTGGAAGTGTGAATGTGTGCGTGATCTAATGATTGAAAACCAAAAATAACGAGTTAACACCTTCGGTATGTTCCATAGGAGAACGGCCGCCGATATGATCATAGCAGTTAAAGGCGGGGTATAAATGGAACAGTTTTACTATGTGCGGCACCGCAGGCGATGACACTGATAATACATGAGATGAAGATGAAGGACTGGTGGAATGTGATGGCGTGGGAAACCGGAAATCCTAAGAAAACCCGCCCCAGTACCGTGTTGTCCACCACAAGTCTCCCTTTGCGGTCGCCTGGGATCGAATCAGGGCCACGGCGGGGCCTATGGTTGCACATCTTAAATGTGTAATTGACAGGGCAGAAACCTTGATCAAAGCCTCGGTCACTTAATCCCATTATCGGTGGTTTCAAACTCTTAATAATAAAGTTCCTTTGCAGCGTGTATGGTGCACCCGCTGGGAAGGCTTGTATTGATAAGAAAATATACAGAAGCTGGCGGAGAGGGTACAGTGTTTCGTTGCGCTGCATATATACAGTGCATAGGGAACCACTTCAATGAAGGCTCTACAAGTTGTCGCTGAGATTATTTTATATATATTGTTCCAAAAAAGCTAATAAAAGAATAGAACGCAAATAAATTTCAGGGGCTAATTCTAGGCAGCACAAGTTGTTGGTTAGGAAGGAAGTACATTTCGATGGTGACAGGTAGAGTGGATCTATGAAACCTGAACGGTTCAGTATACTAAGCTGCTGTTGTCCATATGTCATCGCCTGGATATCTCGGAGGCATAAAGATGTCGGATATTATGTGATCTATTTTTTGACCGGTCACGGCCGTTTTGAGCCTCACCTGCATCCCATTGAGCTGATTATTACTATCTCTGCTCGTACAGTGAACAAAAGGATACTTCGAAGCATAGGGTTTGGTGTGGGTTCTTTTCGGTTCGTTGTCCTTTTGAGTGCTTGTTTAGGGATGGAGTATGAAGGGTTTGACGGTGAGATGGAAAGGTTGGTGTTTTGTCTAATTGTGGGTGAGCTGGGATCTTTTTCTCAGGGTTCGGTTATGAAAAGTCGTGCTTACCGTCTCTCAATTCCTTTATTTTCTTTAACCTGGCTCTCTTTACTCTCTTGCTGACACTTTCGCTGTCTTCCTAATTTTCCTTTCCCCTTAACGTTCTTTTTTACGTTGCTTTGCGAACTCCCTTTATTCTTCCGCTCCGGTTCTTCCGCTCTCTCTCTGAAAATGTCCTCTTCTGCCCTGGAAGCCGTACAGAAGTTCAGCAGTTCTGTTTCTACTACTAGACGATAGAGTGGGGATATTTACATATTAACCATAACGTATCGTCTGTCACTTTCGGTGGATGACGTACGGTTATCTAGTCACCTGGAACCACTTGGAGCACATGATTTCAATGTGTAGTCGATTTTGTACTAACTTTATGGCTAACATTTTCTATTGATTTACGTATTATCTGGCGTTGCCATTGTTTCTTGTTGTTGTAAATTATGCTGTCATTCATTGTTGAAAAAAGTGCTATGTACCATAATAACTTGAAAACTGATTATTCCCAAGAAGTGACAATAGATTTTGCAAGAGAATATCCTGGCATTTGTGTTCCAAATAGGGAAAATGTTCGACGACTTGTTACAAAGATAGAATCTTAAGATACCAGTGGGAACGTATCAAACATTCACCCAAAACACCACTCCGTCTCTTGCTCAGGATATTATATTCTGTTTCAGATATGCACCCAAATTACTGAAATTAGATCCGTAGATCTTGCATTTACCACTGTCCGCAAATTTAAACCCACTATCATGATGTTATACGCTGAACTAATAACATTTTTAATGAAGCGTGGTTTGAATTAAATGGCCATGTGGTATCTCAGGAGAATGATATTCGGGTTCAGTAAACCCTTACCTAGTGCATGAAATCCTGCTCCAACTTGGCAAAATTGGCGTGTGGTGTGTTAAATTAATTTCACATTTAAGTCAAGGAAGCTGCCACAATCATTATTTACAGCACATTAGTGATATTTTTGCTTGAATACTTAGGTGCAACCTTTTGCGTAGAGAGACCTGCCAAACATAGCGGCAATGGCTTATATCGTTCCTTTCTCCAGTACACAAATGAAGAGAACAGGGTGGCGCTGCATTGTATGCTATTGACGTCCAACCTACATTTTTAGTGTATACATTGTGAATTAAACAGAGGGAAGGGCGTTTATATTTACTTGCAGGTTATATTCAATGTCGTTACAAAAATGTTGTGTGCATTATTTCCGATCTACAGTGCCTTATTTTTCACTGGTGGTCGGCCGGCCGGCTGGGGTTAGATTCGTACGTTCAGTGCTCCTTCCCGCCTTTCTCCCCGTCAATGCATATTGGACCGTTGCTAGTGCGATTTCTTGTTGTGTTCTCTGTGTTCAAATTTTGATTAGTTCTGTCATAAGGCCAATAAATGTGACCGATTACTTGGTATTCCTGAGCCTCACAAAGAGACAGTTCGTACATCTGTAAAGAGATTCAGAGAAACTGGTTCAAAATAGTCATGTGCTTGTAAAGGAAAAAACTCGATGAAATAAGATAAAAGTTAGAACGTAGCCCAAGAAAACCTCTGAGTAGGTTACTACATGAAACGGATGTTTCACAATTCTCGGATTGGTCAGCCACTACACTTATGAAATTAAAACCATATAAGAAAACTGTAGTTAAGAATACTGCGAGTAGAGTACATTTCCGCAATTGGGTCGTGGGTAAAGTTAATGATGGTTTATGGACCCAAAGTTAATTTTTTTCGAAGCATGGTTTTCGTTCCATGGTCATGTATCGTCACAAAAAACAGATATTTACAGAAAAAACCGATATTGTGCACCATATACCACTGCATGACCAGTAAATTGGTGTTTGGTGTGGTGTGAATGCATACGAATATAGGACCTATATTCATTGAGGAAACAGTTAACGGGCAGTGGTACAGGTATGCAAAAATTAAATTATTTCTGAAATAGTTGTGTGACATTGAGTGTACACATGCATATTTTCAAAAATACTGTGCTATAGCACATACAGCTGATCCATCTCTGCAGTTAAATAGGGAAAAATTTGAATATAGGACCATCAATAAAGGACTAAGGCCACCGGAATCCCCAGACCTTACGGTATGCTTTTTTTATTTATGGGGGAACGTAAAGAATAAAGTTTATCGGAACAACCCGCATACGTTGGAAGAATTGAAATAGAGTATCAGAAGAGGAATTACTGCAGTTTCAGAAGATGAATTAATACTTGTCTACAGACATTTTCTTTGAAGTATGAGATAAGCGTGGCAGCAAAATGATTTCATCTCCAACACCTTCTGTGACAAAGTTATGTGATTGTTGTAATTATAATTTACAAGATGAACATAAATTTAAAAACTCGCGGCGGTAGCATGCCTTCTGCAGCATTAACTGCCCGCCGGCCGGCCGGCCACCAGTGAAAAACAAGGCACTGTAGACCTTATTGGATACCTCGAATTGGATTATTCAAAGTAATTCTTTTCTCACGTCATGTCAAACATTTACGTTTCAGTTCTCAGTAATTACATATATACGTACATGCATACATGCCAACCAATAATTATATTCATACAGTGCTTACGTCGCGATTTATTGTTATAATATAGTGAAATACGAATGAGACAGCTCTTATTTATTTTCCGTATTTGTGACTATTATGCGTTTCAAATGGGAAGAGTTCTGGAGTCCAGCTAATCAGATGCCATATCACACTCAGCGTTGCCAGCTTGTTACCCCACGCCTTTTATATTTCCCTCTCTCTCGCACACTCATACAACATGCGGGTCTGCTTGGCGCAGACGTAAGGGTAAGCAAATTATATTTTACAAACTTTTACAGTGATGCAGTTGCCAAAATCAAAATTGGAAAAAGCATTTTCGCAAATTATGTATATTTTAAAATACTATAACTATAATTATAGTTTATGATTTACCTGTTTTTCTAATCCAATGGAGCTGCCAGTGGATTATGCATATCGCTGTCAATGTCACTTCCGTTAAGAGACAATTTGTCTGAGTCTTGCAAAATTATGATTATAGGTTCCACAATCTCGTCACGTGCTATTTCTTTCTTAAAATCGTCTTCTTGAAGGTTTTGTACATGCCTCACGCAGTTTTCCCAGTCCTGTTGTGTTACCTTGTCAATTTCTTCGTGAACAAGTCGTTTAACGTCAGTCAGTTTAAAAGTATCGTTTCTATTTGCAATCCTCCTTTTTATTTGAGCCCACACCAACTCAATTGGATTATATTGGCAGTGGTAAGGTGGGAGGCGAATTACTTCGTGACCCGTTTCAATTGCAAGTTGATCCAGCTGATACACTTTTTCCGTGTTTTTAAACGGAAGTAATCTCTGCAATAACTGATTTTTAGTATCTGTTTCAGAAAAATTTTTGAAGAACGTGTACACCTTAAAAAAATACTTCGTGCCTGACTTCGCAATACCTGCTTTTCTGACTAGCCACTAAGTTCACCGCAAGAAGCCTATTTAACCCTTACTTTACTGTTGTGAAAAGAACAACTTAATGATATTGATCTGAACTCTCCAGAGTAAATAAACACATCTTATCCAGCATTCATTCATAAACATAAGCATACAGAATCCCACAGGCCAACAGGAAATGAAGTGTTTGCTCTTTCTCGCATTTAGCACCTTTACTTATTCACAGAAATTCTTTTATCCGTCATGTCAGTAGTTTAAATTTCAGTTCTGAGTAATTAAAAGTATATGTACATACATACACACCAACCACTTTGAACTCTCTAGAGTAAATAGAGATTTCGAACCATTCATGGAAATTAATTGTTCTTTCACACTGGCCGTGTGTAGGCTAAATTGTGGAAACGTAGATTCAGACTGAAAAATTCAATGCCATAGCCGGGATTTGAACCACGGATCTTCTGGTTTCCGTCCAGCCGCTCTACCATTGCTGGACGCAAACCAGAAGATCCGTGGTTCAAATACCGGCTACGGCATTGAATTTTTCAGTCTGACCCTACGTTTCTACGAACCATTTATAAACAAAAATATAATGTGACCAGATACGTTCTTCCAGGGCAGCAGGAAATTTATTGTTTCCTCTTGCTCGAATTGGATTTAAAAAAAAGGCCGAGATCTTGCTCTTCAGCAAGACCTCGGTCTCCTTAATTCGGGAATCTGGTTCCTGTTTTAAATACCAGATTTGTGTCCCATCTTTATTGCTTTCTCATGCATTTGGTTTTACAATTTTTGTTATCGTACATAGGAGTTTTTACAATTAATATTCTAACAGAATTTATTATCTACTGCTAACTACATTAGTCTCTAATTGCTATTACTGTTACTATTATTACTACTTATACTAAAACTTAACTTCTACGGTAGTCATGTCCGATGTTTAATGTCGACGTCGCTGTTCCTCACTCAGGTACTTGATCCTGGCCTTAGTCGAAAATTCGTTGGCCAACCTGTTTAGCCAAGTCCATAATCTGCGGTGTCTTACTACGTCGTAAATGGATCTAATTTGGGTGTAGGATAATGCAGTTGTTCTTGTTGCTGCTGTTAATGGGCATTCCCATACTGTGTGCTCTGGAGTTTGCTGTGCGCCGCATCTGCAGTCTGTATTTGGTGATAAGTTGAATCTAAAGTAATTCTTTTATCACGTCATGCCAAACATTTAAGTTTCAGTTCTGAGTAATTACAGATATACGTATATGCATACATGCCAATCAATAATTATATTCCTACAGTGCTTACGGGGCGATTTATTGTTATAATACAGGTAATAGTGCTTTATTTATTTGTGTTAGAAAAGCTATTTGAGCTAAAAATATGGAGTTTTCATGGTTATGTTAGATACGTTACTCTCTACCTTCCACATGGATCGGTTTCGGCAAAATCTGAATTTTTGTCTTAGCGCAAATAGTATTTCATACAGATTGATTAGGTTGCTCACCTAGTAGCGCTCGAGGACAGACACTTTCCCATTTGAAACACAGAATAGAAACCGCATTACTAACCAACTAACTACTACTAACCAACTAAAGGATAGTGAAAATAACATTAGAGTTTTCATCTTGCTTAGTACGTCAATTACATTACAATTTAAGGCAAAGGTAAAAGGCAGACAACGGAAAGAGGTACCTTGTGGCCTCCATCAGATCTATTGCACCTAGCACCTCCCAGAAGGAAGAGATGAAGTGAGGAACCGAATAAGGCCATAGGATCGTAAGCAGACAGGCTTCAGTCCTCCAGTGGCCTATTGATGTAGGTACGGGAATTGGCGATCCCGTGGTCCCGAGCCACCCTGACACCCTCGATGTGGTTTCCTCTTAGTGGTGAGGGGTCAGACAAAACATACACCCACGTGTAGGCCATGCTTGGAGACCCTTGTCGGTGGAGAGGTTTATCCTGGTAGGTTGAGGGACGCACATATGAGCCTAGTTTTTTATCTTTCGGAACTCGGGGAGGGTGTGTATACCCAATACACCACTTTGGTTTATAATTCACCTAAACGGGAGGTTAGGGGCTAACCCACCCCTAGCCAATCGGCCAGGACTAGGTCATACACCGAACTCCAGGGTGAGGGGACAGTGAGCCCGCTATATCCTCTGTGTAGCCCTGTCATCCCAATGGGATGAACCCTTGTTGGGCTCCGTGGTGGGTGGAGAGCACTGGGGGATGAAAGTCATTCTTATGAAAAACTTTAAAATAAAACATGGGAAAGAAATAGCTGAGTCTTGTGGTCCTCGCTATTTGGTTATTTTTAGAACTGAAGAAGGTCGAAAATTTACTATCGTGAACCCGTTCATTATTCAGAAGGGTTTAGATAGTATTGCGGTCCTGTAAAATCATGTACTCGATCTCGCAATGGCACGCTCCTGGTCGAAGCAGTTTCTCCGACGCAGGCTGCAAAATCTTGAAAGCTTGCGACCTATCCGGTGCGCTTAGAATTGCATAGGACTCTGAACTTCTCGCGCGGTGTTGTAAACACCAACGCATTGGACGGTATGTCCAGTGAGGTGATTCAGGAAAACTTGTCGGAACAAGGTGTTACAAATGTATATCGAGTTCACCGCAAAGAACGAGGTGAACTAGTGCCCACTCGTACCCTGTTTCTTACCTTTGATCGGGTAGATCTCCCGCAAAGGATTAAGGCAGGGTATGAAGCTATTGAAGTGAGGCAGTATATATCCAGTCCACTGAGGTGTTATAAATACCAACGCTTTGGCCACACGAGTGATTCATGTAATGGAGTTGATACTTGCGTTGACTGTGGGGAAGTCAAGCATGTACTTCACTGCAACGTGTGTTAACTGCAGTGGTAATGAACTCCAGAGAATGTCCCCGTTTTATGAAGGAGAAGGCGATCCAAGAGATCCGGGTAAGAGAGAGGGTGTCCTTCGTGAAAGCCCGGAAACTCTTGCGTATTCGTCAGCCTTCTCTACCTAGGACCGTTACTTATAGTGCAGTTGCAGCTAAGCCGGTACCTAGACGTCAAATCGCAACAAAAACTAGGGGTATAAACGGAGCAGTAATGTCCGAAAGAACAATTACATCCAGATCCCAGTCAAAGCAACAGACAGCAGCACCAACAACACTGACTACACCTACTAAGTCTAGTCTTATGAAAAAGATTGCAGCCATGCCACCGCAGAAAGCATCTACCTCAAGAATATGTGTACCAATAATATATAATGCATCACCCAGAAAGTTCAAGACCTCATATGAAGGAACTGACTTTCTCAGGGAAAATAAGAAGGCCATTACCAAGCAAAAGGAGCGCAAAAGCCCACGACCATCTCCTAGAACATCTTCTGAGGGAGCATCTGGGGAGGACTCAGATCGGCGGCTCTCATCCACGCTGATCGCGGTTTCCGATCGTTTCGGGCCACTCGAAACGAAATTATCAGTAGGAAAGCCGTCCTCCATTGAGGATGTGGATCAGGAAAATCCTGTCCTCACTGCCAAAACGACAGTGGGATAAAGGCAGGATAAACCTACTGAAAATACTAGCCCGACCCCTAAGAAAAGGAACAAACTGATCCGACCACCACTGGGCAGGTAGTTTTGATAGCATTTTAAAATTAAAAACTGTTTTTATGCCTTTTGGTATTTTATGGTTAATTATAGCTTTTATTGGTGTTTTCCCATTTTGATGTATTTATTTCGTTTTTTTTTTTTTCCTTTTTGAGTATTTATCTCTGGCTATTGCCATGATTTAGTTTTTGTAAGGGCGCTGATGACCTAGCAGTTGAGCACCCTTATATATAAATCATCATCATCATAACCATCATCATCATCATCATCATCATCATCATCAGGCTTCAGAGAGGCGCGAAAATCCTTAACAAGAAGTGCTGAGAGATTTTTATCCCGGCACCAGGTCCAACACTCCGGGTCAGGTTTCGACAAGTGTTCCCCGACGAGGAGACCACACAACGCCATCGAGAACTTCTTGTGCCGTAAATCTAGCACCACCGTACACCACGAGCCTTAAAGTGCACCTGACTGATGATAATGAAATTGGATGATAGCAAATGGTTGAAAGAAAATAGTATGAAAGCACTCCGACAATAACCTAATCGACATAGGGAAACCGTGGAAACTTCAAGCCAGACGGAGATGGAAACTGCGATGCCTAATGTGAGTCGTTATTGCGGCTCCATCTTGTTCGGTTCTCGTCGCCATAACTGCAACGTGACGTTCGCTCTTGAACTTCAGAATTTGCTACTGTTGAGCATTTCGCCGTCTCCGAAGTGTTAACTTCAAGCTACAATTTATCAGGATGTAATTGACCTTACATGATGCAACAAAGACCATTCTTAATATGATAGTACATGTTGTCAATTGTATCATAAATAACACAGGGACGGCGCCTATAAAACACAAGTTAATGCTGTTACTCAAAGTTGCTCAATTTCCTAAATGATTCATACTATTTACCCTGATGGGCTCCTTCAATACCTTCGCATTCGTGATGTTTGTTGTTCAATATCTGCTTTTGTGTCAAACACATAAGTGTATAGTGAAATTACATTGACATATTATGACCTTTTTGTTTTAATTTACGTCCGCCCCAACGTTGTTATATCGGACGGTGAATGAATTGGGTGAAATGATGCTCAAATGAGTCCAGGGTCCATGGAGCTTAGAGTTACCCGACATTCGTCTTGAAGTATAAGGGAAAACCCCGGTAAAACCTTATCTAGGTAACTCACCCTGACCGAGATTCGAACTCGGGACCTCTTGAACGTGAGGCAGACATGCTACCATCTACGCTACCGAGACGGGCTATATTATGACTTAAAATTACATTTGTGGCAAAATGTTGAAAACTCAAATATTAATGAAGAAGTTAAGTAAAATCGACTATATTTTTTGACTTGTCGTTTTTTTTCTTTCTTTCAAAGGATCAAAAGTTCACTACAGTTTCTGTTATACCAGAAAGTTTATTCTGCATGTAGGTAAAATAATTTGGTTACTGTAACTCACTGAAAAGTTCAAAACTGACTTAGACTTAAAAATGATGAACACAGTAAAATGAAATATCAGGGCATGCAAATTGTAATGTATTTTGTGGGACATGGGAATATTTGAAAATGTGTAATTTTAAAAAAATTCTGTTTTAAAGAAACAAGTATGCAATTTTTTGACATGTAGGGGATGTAAACAACTTCGCCTTGTATCTTCGACTAGACTCAGTACAAAATATTCAGATTTTTTATGCCTTTTCTTTTCGAAAAAATTAAATATCAAATATCTGCATGAAATACATTACTTCGTCTACATTTCGTAGAAAATGCTACAGAAAATGGTTGCATTTTATAAGTGGTAATTTATGATACTTTGGGTGGGTATGTGCATATGGTGGTATGATTTCAAATTTATAAAGAGACTTATTTTATAATTAACGATTTTGCGAATAATAGAAATAGCACATTTGATCAGTCACTTTCTTAGCTGGCAGTATTTATAATAGGAAAAGAAAAAATTATAAGTTACTAAGTCTGCACGAAACTTCTTGTTCTATGACATTTGTATATCTTTAAGAAAAATTACAAGCGACAGCTTTATGCACAGACTTAAGTAGATAAGTAGATCTACAGGCTATGCAGTAGATAAATATACAGATGAATACATTCTTCGTCACCTGTACCTGACGTTCGTATCAAAAGATATAAACACGGTTCCAAAATAGTCATAATCAAGGAACAAGATGACTTACCACTGAAGAGGGATGACTTGCTGAAGAACTGCGTGTTTTTCGAAGAGTAATTGTGTTCATTTGTGCTCAAGTGTTATTGTTCGTTATTTGGATTTCCCCAGGACTTGCAGCGTTTCACGAGTGACTGTGCAGTATCTCGAGATCTGAAACCTCCTGGGGGCTGCAAATCATAAGTACACCTACGCTGGGATCGACCATATGACGCAAGAACGAAAATTAATTATTGCCTCAAGTTATTTTTCTGTAATGAAAACGCATTTGCAAAATCTATCACTGATTGTACGGGTTTTGGTAACATGTGCTTTGTGCAGTAATTTTATCCATCTTCTAATGTTAAATAAATTATTTTTATGTTTCTGTACTCAAGAATGCAAATATTATTGCAAGTTTTGGTAAATGTGCCAGCAATGTACTTTAATTCTCACTTGAATGCTATACGTCTTTAAATGTTTTATAAAATCTCTGTATCGGATACATTTTCCACATCATAGGATCCGATGAAGAACAAAACTTCACAGATGCCCATAATAGAACATTTTAAAATAACTGGGACTAGAACAGTAAGAAAGAGAAGAAAGTACAGTGCACAAAATTGTCTTCTTTTCGGCATTAGCTTATTCTTCTCTGTGCAATTGCATAGTTATATCCTGAAAATAAATTTCCGTTTATTTTGCTAAAGGGTACCTGTAGTTTTGGTCACTGTATTTCACGATGCTTTGAATATGGCTACACCAGGTTTACCAACTT
The DNA here is from genome assembly GCA_030765055.1 of Mantis religiosa. Lineage (NCBI taxonomy): Eukaryota > Metazoa > Arthropoda > Insecta > Mantodea > Mantidae > Mantis > Mantis religiosa. The sequence goes on along the minus strand of CM060953.1, from coordinate 107,042,744 downwards.
GTGACCCAGGTTGTCACTCTTCTCTTTCTCATCTATCGCCGTGCATTGCGGGCGATCCAAGTTTAAGGAGACACACTGCTAAGAGAATAGAAGCACCTTGAACCGCAAGTAGCTCGTCTCTGCTCAATTAGCATTCCAGGTCTGAATTTTCTCAATAAATCCTTAAAACGTTCCTTGAAATTAGGGATTCCAATTGTGAACCTTCTTTAGAGCAAAGATCCTGCGGCTACCAAGAATATTACAGCAGTCCTGGAGCGTTTCAGAGTTTTTTTTTTTTAATTTACGTCCTCCAACGTTAAGTCATATCGGACGGTAAATGAATTGGGTGAAATGATGCTAAAATGAGTTCGGGGTCCATGGAGCTTAGAGTTACCCGATATTCGTCTTGAAGGATAAGGGAAAACCCCAGAAGAAACCTTAACCAGGTAACTCACCCTGAGCGAGATTCGAACTCGGGACCTCTTGAACGTGAGGCAGACATGCTACCACCACGCTACCGAGGCGGGCAGCGTTACAGAGTACAAACTGCTGATTACGATGCTAATAATGCACGGTGGTTCTATGTTAATGTCTTTTTTCAATCATTCTACACAAAGTTTTATAAGTCATAACACAAAATCATGTAGCATAATTTGAGTGTTACATTAATTGAAATTTCCGTATTATCATATATGTTTTACATCATCTAAAACTAATTTTTCCTTCCCTTACCTTTCCCCCACTGTTTAACCATAAAATGCTTGTCAGGTGCCCTACTGTCCCATAAGCACAAAACAGCAATATTTTGTGAAAATTCCCTATAATCTCGACAGCAATGCAAATAACTTGAGGTCACTGCAATGCTTTTGATAACTATGGAAACTAAAATTATGGACATGGAATCATGACTCTTTCACTCCAATAGCATGAAGTAAAGGTTTTGATGGTATTAAGTTGCCATTATGTAGCAATACTGCCTTTAAACTATATTGAGAAGAGTCAATAAAGTTACGCCAATCTTTGACAACGCGGTGCACCTAATTCCTTACTTAAACCATTAACATTAACGCAGAAAAATATGTCTTTCGTTGTGAAATACTGCGAGAAATGTTTATGATGAGATCGGCAAAATGCTATTTGAGTTTTTCTTGCCAGGAAATTCTACTCCTGTAGCCTGAAACCAGTGATATGACTCCTTTTACCTAGTTTCAAATCACGAATAAGATTACATAGTTCTTCTTGAGAAACAAAATATCTCAGTTCACTTCGTTCACATTCATATATAGGATTCTGCGATGTTGAGGGTTCCCTGTCAACCTCATGATTTGAGCTTGATCCATCATATTCTTCAACCCATGCTTTTGGAGGATCAGGAACCGGAAGATCTTCTCTGGTATTATTGCTGATGGAACACCAGAATATTTGACTTGACTTTTTTTCTATAAACACCTGTAACCTTTGTATTCCAAACACAAGCCTCATTTAAATGGTTAGATTGTTCTCTCCACACCATAGGCGCTGCAAACGGCAAAAGTTTGCGTTTACCGTGTAGCCATTGATGTAGGCCATTTTGCACAATATGCGGCAAACATGAGATGCAAAATACTTATCTTGACTCCCAAGGTACAACCGAAGTTTAATGAATATGTTGTTTTAGTAATACTTTTTATATTTCGGCTGTAAATTTGGAGTGAATTGTCCACATATAACAAAAGTTATTTGGATCATGAATACGTTTCCTACGCTTGCTTTTATCCATACCTTTAACCTTTCTTTAGCATCGTGAACTAACTATATTACACTTTCACAGCTAAATACGAACTGAAGAAGAATCCAAATTCCAATACAAAACAACACAGGTGAAAATCAGGCCACCCAGTGGAGTACTCGAGATAAACACATCTGTTTATTTACCCACTAAAATGAAAGATAGATGGAGAGGAGCGTATTAAAGCAGCATTAGCTATGGAACTGAGGGCTATAAATCGATAAAAGTTTAAGATAGGAATGTTTTCCATTAAAGTAATCAAATTAAGACGTATTTAGGTCTTTGTGATAAGTTTGGTGTTAGTAATTTTATATCAACTTTATTTTAATTTCAGTTGGACACATTCATTTAATTACGGTTATATGGTAGACTCTAAAATTAAATTTACTGATAAACCCTACATGATGGAAAATTGTTCTACTTATTTCGAATAATATGAATTTTCTTTACCGGTATAAAATATTGTTATTACTAAAATAGATATTATTTTAAATTTAGTTAATATGAGTTGGTATCATACCCCATTTCTGTACGCTTTTATAAAATAATAAGAAAATCTCTAAAACGTTTTGTAATACAGAATTTTAAGAGGAATTTTTGGATCAGCGAGTCATTTCGCAGAGGAATTGGCCTATTTTGTTCTCTAGTGTTATCAATAAGTTTGCACGATGTGCCACGCCCTTCCTTATTGCAGATTTGAGTGGACCTCTCCTGAAGATGTTAATCTAGAAATATTACAAGGAGAATACGTTGAATTCATTTTAGAGGTTTACTCAGAGTATTTGCAGGCCCCCTCCCCCTGACCTGCACAGTGATTTGCCATTCCTGACAAAGTGTATTAAGCCAAGGGATTCTTTTAAAATAAGCTAATTCCACATCGTTTGACCACGTAAGTAGTATGTGATATATTACATGACCTTGAATCAGTCTCTTAGTCATGGAATAGAAAAATCCATTGTGTCCTACAATGTTGACAGTCAACCTGGTTAAATGCTTACGTTTAGTTCGTAATAAAATGCAGCAAAGAATAATAAATGACTTTGAGAAGGATCTTTATATGCTTTTAAATGAGGGAAAGTGTAGAACAATCATCGGGAGTATGCTTAATTGAAAAAGAAAGGAAAAAAAACTACTCGTCACCAATGAGAACTAGTTGGAAAAGTGATTGCTATGTATATAGATCGACCAATATAATCTGGCAGCGGTACATAAGGCTTCGTGACAACCTTCAGCAAGCCAGTACATATCGGGACATTTTCAATACATTAATGTATAGTTATCAATAATCTTCATTCTGTGCTGTGCCACATTGTGGATTTGGAAACGTATAACTCGTGTACATATACTCGTATACGACTCTTGAATATTTGGGTTCTGTTGGTTATTCTGAAAACCATACATAACATTCTAATAACAAGAAACTGCTGAATACGACTCATTTGGAGAATTTAAAGTTCTTGGTATGTTGGCGATAGTAGCTCAGCGGTTTAGAGCAGCCGGACGGAGAACGAGACATCCGTGATTTGAATCACGGCTATGGCATTGCATTTTTTAGTCTGACTTTACTCATTCAAACCTTAGCCTGCACACGGCTATTGTGGAAGAAATGATTATTTCCAGTGCTGAATAAAGTTAAGGCAATGGAGAAATCATTCATCATTTCGTTGGATTGAGAGCTAAGATGTATGCTCTCGATAGCAATGTTTGTGTGATCAAGAAGGAAAACTAAAAAAAAAAAACATAGTGCCATTAAACAAGGCCTCTATTTTGAAAGCTATGTGAAGTGTCTTAATAAAATGTTATATTCAGTACAACGTTACGTTTGTGGAAATGAACAGAATATCTCTATTTCCATTCAGTGATAAGAGAGTGATCGCAGATGAAGTGTCTACATATATTACAATTCTGTGAAGAAGTGCTTCAAATAATATAACTTAGAGGTCTTGTGTAGAAGAAATGGAAAGTTAAGAAATATCAACGTCATCTTAATCAAGAAAGAGGAATGAATAATGAGGTAATTAGGCAGAATAATAAAGGAAGGCATTTACTACTTTTTATAAACGTTGTAGCGCTGGTCCCAAGCCCACGGAAAAAAGTGAATAACGTCGCTTACCTAGCAATCTTAAGCTACGTGATCACAGATTAATACTCTATAAAAACAAATATAAAAGCCTGTGTACCCGTTAGCAGAAGAAAATGTAAGTAATGAAGTCCAGCAATTATTTGAACAGTTTTCTGTTAATGCCTTAGCTCTGGTAAAATATGGGGAGGGGAAGGTAAAAGCAATAACAGAACGAGTATTAATAAAAAACAAAACTGTTTAGAGAATTACGATGGTGAGATGAATTTAGCTTTATATTCATTAGAGAATATTGCGAACTATACTCCAGATGTTACCAGAAGGAAACATATAAAGATGGAAAACTATGTAAAAAGCTTGAAAATAAATATTTGAAAAAAAAAAAATGGAGCCTAAATTATAAAGGTATCAAATCATACCAAAACTTTTGTAAAGCAGAAAAAGCAACATAAACGACAAGAACACAAAAATAAATGGACATGAGAACAGGTTGAACTGCTTTAAAATAAGCAAAATTAATAAAACAAAAACACAACAAATATCCCTAGCACTGACAAAAACGATCATTAACAAAGTCCTAAAATAAACTAAGTACTAGAGTATGCTGCTATCAGTATCCAACAATAATTATCTTTAAAATCGGCTTAAAATACCATGAAATCAGTATATATACGCTGAAAGTGCTTAAAACATTCGTCGAAACAATAAGAATACTCGTAAAAACAACCAGAATACTCCAAAGGTGGCTAAATAAGCATCACAGTCTTTGAAATGATTCTGAAACATGTAAAACCGTGCATGCTAGAGGTTAGAATTAGATACTAAATGCCGAAAATCGCTGGAAAACACCCTGTCATCTCTACCAATTCTATTATTGCCTAGATTACCCACGGCTGCCATCATGTTCTTAAAAGTGTCCTGTCTCTGTCTTAAGTGTCTTATTTTACCTATTCCTACCTATCCTAACATTATGTGTGCTGTTTATTTCGAAATCCTCAACCGTTGATTTAAAGAGTTAAAGAAGCTGAAAAAGTAATAAGCATGCTTCTGTGGTTAATTATTTAGCAAAATGTGTCCCACACTGGCACTTAAGAACATATGTGTAGATATAAAAAGCGAAGTATGAAGACGTGATAGCCAGTACAAGCTTTGTTCTGACCGTATTAAACTAGAAGATACGCCGTTCAAAAGTTGAAAGCTAAAGTAATTTTGAAATTCCCAGAAAAATGTTGTAAAAATTTATTCCGCGACGTCACTTTAATTGAAGAGTATCTTTAGTCCATCAAACATACATGAATTTTATTTAGGAAATCTGTTGAGGAACATTAGTTCTCTTCATCAGCAAAATACGCAGTCAAAACGAATAGCTAGATCGGTCGCTAATACTTCAAAATGATTATTTATTATTCATACTGCCTGCATTTGGCACCGTCTTACCTACCTGCTTTACCATAAGGGATGAAAGTTCCAAGATATTTCTTAAATATATAGAATATCACCAATATCATCATCATCATCGATACTAGTGTTACGTCATATGGCCTATTGCGACCTCAACAAACAAGGACTTCCTTTCTCCCTCTTCCTTTATGTCCCAGAATATGGAATCTTATTCAACTGTGAATCATACAGTTGCTCCTATAGGTATTTATGCACAAAATATAAATGAGACTCCAATTGTTTTCCAATGCAACTTCATTTCACATATCCTTTACTAGTTTTCCCAAACTGCATTTGCTGTTATTCTGCCTTCATCCACTTGTCTTAATATTCATGCTTCATTACCATATCACTTTACTGGCTTTGTTAGTGTTTTACATAAACATACCTTGTACTTTTCTGGACCACAGAAGTTTCTTTACATTTCCTCAATCATTCCCATGGTTTTGGAATACTTTCAGTGTAAGTTTTTATATATCTATAATTTTCAAGTGTTAGACTACAGCCCATTTATGTTCCTGTAAATCTTGTTATTGAAACATATATTACCAGGAACAAAAAAGATAAAGAAAAACAACAGAGCTGAAAGAGAGAAGTTTAAAAACTCTCATATTATTTAATTCTATACATGCAGTAACACTGTAACTACGAAAGTTTATGCAATCCTACACTATGAATACGTAATTACTCTTAATGTGTAATATGGAATACCTTGAAGTAAACATTTGCTCTTCAAGTAATGTAACGTTGCAAAAAGGAGATGAGATAAAGAAAGAAAGAAAGAAAGAAAGAAAGAAAGAAAGAAAGAAAGGAAGGAAGGAAGCGTAATTATTCTTGAGCCAGCCTCAGCCCAAATATATAAAGGGCACTTTAAAACTGCCCAAAAGAATATTGAGGAGGGAGCGCATGATAGAGCAGTGCCCACCTTCGTGGTATGGAGGTGGTGTGACACATTAAAAAATTCCAGCCTCAATAGCGTAGATGGTAGCGTGTTTGACTAAACTTCTAGAGATCTCTTGTTTCAACCTCGGTCAAAGTAGGTTATTTGAATTATTTTTTCCGGGGTTTTCCGTTATCATGAAAGATGAATGTGGGTAGCTCTAAACTCTACGGACGCTTGGCATCATTTTACCCAATTCATTCACCTTCCAATGTGACTTAAAACTGCAGGACGTTAATTAAAACAATCAATAGGTCTCGAGTTCGAATCTCGGGTAAAAGCAATTACTTTGGATAAGTTTTTGGGGAGTTTTTCTTATCCTGAGAAGACGAATATCAAGTAACTCTAAACTCCAAGGATCTTGGGCTCATTTGGATGTCGTTTCAAACACTTAGTTTACTCACCGTACGATATGGTCTGCATGGCTGGTGCCCATCTCTGTAGTGTAGGTGGTAACGTGTCTACCTCAGATTCTAGAGGTCCCATGTTCGAATTTCGGTCATTGTGATTTATCTGGATGATGTGTTTTTCGGAGTTTTCCTTTATCCTAAAACATAAACCTCAGGTAACTCTAAGCTCCGTGGACCCTGGGCTCATTTGAGCATCATTTCATTAATTTCATTCATAGTGCGATATGACTTATCCTTGGAGGACGTTAATTAAAAAAAAAACAATCATGCATCTCTTGATGAGCTGCACATTAAAATTCCAAAATCGACTTACAATATAATTATGCCAGCAATTCCACAAGAGATTTCAATCATGCATTCGGTTAGAGCTCTCCACTCTGCTGATGTACCTATACTGGAATCAATAATAGTATCAACGTACGAAGCCGAAGCTTAAAAATGTATAATCACACACTAGTTCCTAACAAAATATAGGGAACAGTCTGATTGAAAGCACTGAGAAACCAAGAGGGAGAAATAACAGGAAAAACAGCACGCTGCTAGAGTAACGTGAGTTATTAGTTTTATCCAAGCTACACAAGGAAGGATGTGGCGGATAGCTTACGGAACTTTACGAACAATTCTACAATCGCATTAATTTACGTAATTATATCACTGACAAATCACCAATGAAAATAGGAACTATGCATATCTAATTGGTCATTTTAACGTTTTAGATGTTATCATGCAAACATCGATTATCAACTCGTTAAAGTAATAAGAAGAAACAAACAGCCCTTATAGCACAAGACTCTGCGACATGATTTCACTTTACATTTGCAATATGAAAATGTGAGTAAATTATAAAATTATAAAACTAAAAATTATACGAAATATATAATTATTTATTCTGCATTCCATGCGCTGTGAAACAGAATGTCTCACCTAACTCTGTGACCTCCAATATCTCCGAAATGAAACAAATTATGAGAATTCCAATTGACCACGAATGTACCTATTTCAGGAGCTCACAGAATGAGGAGGTATGCACAGTCTCTAAAGGTAAACAAATAACACTTCCAACACCAAGTTGCGTTTTTTAAAATGGATTATGTATATTTATTCTAGCAAAATGACAACTAGAACTACAATTAGTGATAACACACTTGGTTCCGCTTTTTTAAACACATTTACTACTGGCCTATGGCCTCCAGAAACCTCAGTGTCGTGCATTACATCCGGCATGGAAACTGCACCCACAAATCACCATTAGCGTCTTCTCCGATGGAACTGTGTCACTTCAACAGATGTTCGAAGTGCCTTCCGTTTGCAGCAATATTCTTTTGGAATTTGTTAACAAGAGAGCGTTGCACGGATTGCAGTGCGTCTACAGAAATTGCCGCAAACGCCGCAGTATTACGAGGTTGCATATCATTTACTGTCGTTGGCAATTCTTGATATACTCTTATCTTTCACTGTGCCCCAGAGAAAGAAGTCTAATGGCGTCAAGTCTGGGGACCAAGCCGGCCATCGCACAGGAGCTCCCCGTGTTATTCACTTATTTGAAAACTTCGTATCCACAAGACTCTGGAAACTTGTGCATAATATGCGGGACATACATCATGCAAGAACCACTTTGATAAATGCGTTTCCAATCCCACATTCTCCATGAGGAGGAGTGCGTTGCAGAAATGTTGCATATCGCTTTCCGTTTAATGTTCCCTGATAAAAATAGGGACCTACAATACGGTTAGCAATGATACGGCACCAAACGTTGACATTCCACTGTCTTTGATGAGCAACTTGGAGAATCCAGCGGGGATTTTGCACGGGCCAGTATTGCATGTTCCGCAGATTCACATGGCCAGTTTTGTCCGTAAACAACGTGTTACTTAGGAATGCCGGATTACCTTGCAACTGCTGAAGTGCAGAACGAATGAATACGATGCGGGATTCAAAGTTATTCCCGTACAGTTCCTGATGCAGTGAGATAAGGAACGGATGAAACCGACGCCTTTGCAAAATTATGCTCACACTACTGCGACATATTCCAGAACCTCATGCAATCTGTCGCACACTCACCTTAGGATCGTGCGCTACAGCAGCCAGAACAGCAATTTCGTTTCCAGTGGCAGTCTCTGTTTTTGTGCATTGTCGCTTTGTGGGAGCCTAGATTAGTGTGTCCCTGCATTTCGTGCAGATGTTGGCAATGGTACGAGGCGAAGGCCTAAAATGCCACCGCTGCGGTTGCATTTCTGCGACATTCGCCATAAATTAAAATAATAGCCTGGTTTTCTTTGCTACTGAAGGCCGGCATATCGACTAGATGGCGGCAACTCTTACACGCCACACAAAAACACGGTTTAATTTGCCAATATGGAAAGCAATATCCGAAACGTACGTGAATTACGTTACAGTATGACAGCTGACCGGATCAGGAGGCACTAGTACACTGAAGCTAGAACGTGCCGAGCTGATATCGGTTTATTTACAGCAGGCTAGTGCAAGCAACCCTGCTCGAAGCACAAAAGTATATGCGTTGCATTACGTCAAAACGGTGGTGCCATTGCCATCCTCTAACAGCCACGTATTTCAGAACGTATGAGGTTTAGAAACGTGAAACAAAGTGTGTTATCACTAATTATAGCTCTAGTTTTTATTTTGCTAGAATAAGCAATGTATTCCATTTTAGGAAAAACTCAACTTGGTGTTGGAAGTGACATCATTTTATAGCTCTCCGGAATTGAATAATAATGTCTCTCTTTCTCTCTCTTTCGTATTTTGTCCCATTTCGCAGATATTTGAGGTCGCAGAGTTAAGTAGGACATTCTGTATATAAGAAAATGTCATAGCGCATGGAAGGCAGTGTTTGATTTAATCATTATTTTAAGTACATACTTTATAATATATAACACTAATTTATTGTATGCTAATTTTAGACCTCGTTTAAAACATGGAGTGTAATATAACATATTATATATTTATGTTAGCGTTATAGGTAGTTTCTCATACATATGTATATCACTCTCCTTTTTCAGAGATTTTTCCAAGCTTTTCTTATATCACGGCATGTCAGAAAAAAGAACAATGATGTATATTTCAATTCAGCATTGTTTGCTCTTTGTAATTTATAGTGCTGTTTTGGGCATTTCTTATTTCTACTTAAACGATATCTTGACAAATATCTTCGTTCAGCCAATATCTCAGCAATCAAATTCAATGTTCTAACTGAATGGAGTAAGAGAAATGATATGGTGTATACAACATCAAAGTACTCGCTCTTTTGGTCGAAGCTCTGGGGACTAAACCTCTTCATTTGTTCAATACCTGAAGAAAGTTTGGATTGATTATTTCTATATCTACATTAAGAGGTTCAATAACTGTTTTTCCTTCGAAGTCATTGGTAATAAATATTTTAAGATTTTTAAAGTTTGATTCCATGTATTAATTACTGCAGGTACATCATTTCCAATATCACGTTTAACAGCTCTTTCGGACACTTAAGTTTTGTTTTTCATTTTCCCGTAAGTAAAAATTGCTTTTGTTATGTTTATAGCAGAGTTTTAATTTTATTAACTGAATATCGATTACTTTTGAATGCAGGTAATTAATAACTTATAAATTTTTACTGTCATTGATGGCAGTTCATAAATTCAGGGATTATTACTATAAATAACTACTTGTGCTTCGTTCCTGAGAATTCATTTGGAACAACTCAGTCTGAGTAATTGGTTAATTTATTTAGAGGCGAGCTGTGTCGGCTCTAGCTAAGTTATCTTCAAGCTATAGTGGGTATTTCATCAAGAGATAACTGAGAACTTTTGGTAACATATGTCGTATTTATTTTATTAAAATAAGAGATCAAGGTCTAAATTAAGGTCCTGAATACCAGCAACCTGTTTCAAATATATCCCTTTTGTTCAGAAGACGTATTTCTCTTAGCTAAACAAAGGAGAGGAAAAATTTCTTTGTTAAAACTCTCAAAATTGAGAGCTACTCTCAGGAAAAAACCCAAAGAAAATGACTATGTACTAAATAAACATTTATTAATTATAAAATTGAAATAATTAATTAGGAAAATAATGGATTAAGAGTTGGTTAAAGTATTGCATATATGAATCACTTAACGGGTAAAATTATGCATATATTTTTTCAAAGTGACGCAATTAGACTAATTTTCTTTATGAACTTATTAGGAGAATGGCATTTCTTGTAAAATTTAATAAAATGGAGCATTGATGTTCGTTATCACCAGTGGCGGCTCGTGCTGAAAAATAACAGCGAAAAATGAAGTCCATGCGCTGACGTTTCTTCATAATATAAAAAGAATTTCTACTTTCTTTCGCTGTTTGCTCAATTTTTAGATTGGGTATTGGTCATCCTAAAATTTTTATACTAACCCTTTCTTCTAATGCTTGCCTTGAAAAGAGAGTTTTCATAAGTTCATTGACCGTGTTCATTATTGATTTGATAAAATTTTCGTAATATTAAATTACTCATACACTGAATAAAGTTAATTTATAACACGTTTCACAGTCTCACACAAAATAAACTGATATAGCCACTAAATAACGTTTCACAAAGGAATACTTAGATACAATGCGAGCATGCGAACCACATGAACTTGTTACGGGGTATTCCAGTTATGGTCTTGGAAATGGGGTATCGTGCCAACATGATAGGTGCATCACAAACAATCTGCTCTGCGATTTAATAGCCATTGGGTATTGGATCTGTTTACATAAGAAGTATAGAATTAATTTCAAGAACTAAAGTATAAAGTAAATGTTATTAATGATTTTCAACGCATATTTAAGTTCCACAACTTCAACTAGGAATGTTGGAATGATCACCGCGCAACATCCAGCTGCAGCACGCATTTCTGCGAAAATCTAGGGAACTTAGGCCATCAGGGAGGCAAGAGGGGAAGGTTGTACGTATGCGCAATAACTGATTACCGAGCTTGCTAGCTCTCAGCCGCTCTCAGCACGTTGACGTCACGGATGCATTCCATTAGTTACGCACATGTTTTCCATGCATCAAGAGTTCATTACTGGTTGTACTCCATTTCTTATACTTATAATATTGCATTGTTATTTATATAGTCTTTTAAAATTACTACAGTGTAACTTATAAACCAGAAAAGAGCGTGCTGCAGCAGTGCAGCACGCAAGGACGAGCCGCCCCTGTTTATCACTAATCATGTGTAGACACTAAGTCGGAAATTTAAATTACATTTGAAAATATGCAATGCCAGGCCCGAAGCTCGACAAAGGATATTTGAGTCGTTATAGCGATGCTCTTGCCGTTAAATTGCTATAACAAGATGTCCTTATGTCTAATAAACGTTCAAATGTGATTGTAGTAGCCCAGCAAAACTTCAAGGCAATTTTAAATCCTTTATTTTTGTACGTAGGAAGCTGACTAGGTCGCGAAAAGTTCAGCACAAAGCCCGTGATATGACTATTCCTTTTATTAAAAATATGAATTGGCTTCAAAAGCAATCCGTAATATATTCATTTTCTAATAAATACGTCAGTAAAATATATGTTATTGGTTAATGTTTATGCTCATGAAATCAGTTTCATATAATTTACGTACTACTCTAACCCCTTGAGCTAACATATTGCGATACCGTGGCTATACTAAATCTTAGACACCCCGATAAACATACGTGGTAGAAATGTAGGTTATTTTCAACATTGCAAGCCACGGTTAACACTAATATTTGATATTGCTTTCAAGGACTAAGAGGATACTAGGAACCTTAAAGCACATAGACATCTGGTCCTGGTGACCCACACGGAGAGGCGAAGATCCTTCGCTTGAGTCGTAGGGTTAGGTTTGAGGTATATGTACCTCAATGGCTTCGTACTGATTTGGATGTTATATGCCACATTTTCCAACGTTGTAGGCCTGATTTGTTGGAGGTAAAGAGAGGAACTAAAAATAAAAGGAGAGACAGAAATTAATCTCCTTTTGCTTTCACTAGCAACTACTTATTGTAGTGTGGTAGAGGAAGTATTCCAACCCAAAATTAGATATCTGGATTTCACTGTAAATACATGTTTTGAAGTCCCCTGAAACGATAAAAGTAATTTGTAGTGCGCATAGGTAAATACATAGCATTGACGAGGCTCTTTCTATTTATCTTCAACAAATTATTCTTAGAGAAAACGTCTTCTTCTAACTGCTTAGCGTTAATCGAGATAGCCACTTATGTCTATATATGGTCATATACATTTATAAAACAATTTATGGCCCGCCTCGGTAGCGTAGGTGGTAGCGTGTCTACCTCACGTTCAAGAGGTCATGAGTTCGAATCTCGGTTAGGGTGAATTACCTGGATAAGGTTCTTCCGCAGTTTCCCTTATCCTGAAAGACGAATGTCTAAGTTCTTAGCTCTAAGTTCCATGGACCCCGGACTTATTTGAGCATCGCTTCACCAATTCCATTCATTGTCCGATATAATTTAACGTTGGAGGACGTAAATTACAAATATGTATCCTTTTGTTGCGTACTTTATTCTAAGTGTAATGTGAATTGGAGAAATAGGCTTAAGCTATAATCAAATCCTTGAAAACTGGTCGCAGAGAAGTTCAGTTCTTTTTTTATAATGAGGAAGGAGAAGAACAAGAGGAAAGTAACAACGGCTTTCCACTTCAGAAAAATATAAATGTTTAAAATTCAAACCATTAACAAGGTTCAGAATAAATATATGAGTTTGGCAAAAGTATTTTTTTAAGATCTACCTTTTTATAGTGAAATTTTGACTATTTCTTATAATTTACCAGGTATGCAGAGGTATTTCTGAGGGTACTTCCAGAAAATGGATACAGATATTACGGATCAGCTGGAAAAATTAATGCGTATAATAAAATCAACTATGAATATTTGTACATTCTTTAAATATTACGTGGTTTTAGGTTTATCAGTTATGAGTGCAGTTTAGCTCGAAGTTAGATGTCATTAAGTATGGTAATTAGTGAGGGCTGTTTGTCAGGTGATTCGGAGAACTAATTAGATAGGTTATATTAGTAAGGGCCAACTTGCTATCCAAAGTTGCCAGAAAAAGTATGGCAGGCTAGTTTATGGAATTCGTCGAATATATGAAAGCATTTCTTAGCAATTTATGGAGAGCCTCTATGGAAAGCAGAAAATTCCCGTAATGTATTGTGACTTTCTGGGTTCATGAAATGAAAAGTCCAATTGCACCACTTGAAAATGTTCTTTATTTCCACCGACTTACAGTTAAACACTTGCCAATTACACAGAATTACGTAATGCACACAATTAGGATTCACCAGTTCGTCCGTTACAATTCCACTGTACGCTCACAATTACGTAAATTCTTCCGTTGCACAGTCTTCTCGTTCTTACACTAGCGCAGCACTCTTACAGCTGTTCGCCAAACATTGACTGACCGTCTCACTCCATTCACACACTGCAGCCCTTTTTATAGGAAAATCACCGTCTTCTAGAAGTCTCTGGATTAGATGAGACAGCCCGCAAGTTCGAGAACCTAAGGGGAGGGTAAAGAGACGGCTCAGTGGCCCGCAATCCCCCTCAGTTAGTGACAGAGACTAATGGGAGGCGTGGCTCGGCTGCCTCTGGTTTCCTCCCAGCTGTTGCCGGTCATGCCTTCCGCTAATTGGGCAACACTGCTCCCTCCTCAAAGCTGGTCGTCCCGAACAGCACCATCGTAGCGGGCTAGACGATCCAGGTGTACCACCAACATCTTTCCTCGGGGAACCTTCTGGATGCGGTAGACCACGTCGTTAATCCTCTTCACCACCCGGTACGGTCCTTGCCATGGCTGCTGCAGCTTCGGGCAGCGTCCGTTGGTCCGGGTAGGACGGTACAACTAGACCAGGTCACCTTGCTGGAACCCTTGGCTGTTGGCTTGCCTGTCATATCTGGTCTTCATGCGGTCGCTCGCCTTCTGGATGATCTGGCGAGCCATCTCGTGCCTGTCGTGGAGATGGTCCACCAAGTTCTCCGCATACTCGGTCGCTAACTGTTTCGCTTCCGGAGGGCTTCCAAAAGCCAGGTCACAAGGGAGGCTTAACTCTCGGCCGAACATTAAGCTGGCTGGCGTCATTCCAGTTGTTTCGTGTGTAGACGAGCGGTAGGCCAGCAAGAACAGTGGCACCTTGACGTCCCAGTCTCGCTGATGGCTGGCCACGAACTTCCTCAGGTGTTCCTCTAGGGTATTGATGTAGCTTTCGACCATGCCATCCGACTGGGGATGTAGAGGCGTCGTGCGGGTCTTGTTCACCCCAAACCTTTGTAGTGCCTCCTTCATTAGGTTGGACTCAAAATTGGTACCCTGGCCACTGTGTAGCTCTAACGGCACCCCAAATCGACAGAACACTTGCTCCACGAGGCAGTCTGTGATTGTCTTTGCCTCTTGGTTTGGGAAGGCATACACCTCCGGCCACTTGGTGAAGTAGTCCACGACCACCATTAGATACTTGTTGCCTCGGTCGGAAACTGGGAACGGTCCAGCAATGTCAACGGCGATCCGTTCGAATGGCGCTCCGACGTCGTACTGCTGAATGCGACCCCGGCTCCTAGTCTGGGGGCGACGACTCGCCGCGCACACGTGACACTGACGGCACCATCTCTCAGCATCTCCTTGGAGTCTCAGCCAGTAGTAGCGCTGCCGTAGTTTGTCAATCGTTCGGTTCGCTCCCAGGTGTCCTCCCGAAGTACCGGCGTGCACTTCCTCCAATACTTCCGGGACCTTACTCCGGGGAAGTACCAACTGTTCTCTCTGCGTCTTCCCGTTGGGTGACTCCCATACCCGGAACTGCACGCCCTCTCTGATCTTCAACGAGTCCCATTTGGCCCAGTACGACTTGTAGGTGGCGGTCCTCGGTGCGATGTCCTCCCAGGTTGGTCTCGTCCCTGCCTCCACTTCCTTCAAGAGTGGCCCCAAGTCTGCGTCCGCCAGCTGCTCCCTCCTCAGGCCTGCGCTATCCCAGCCATCCGCAGGCACTGCCATGGCTACTCGGACTGCTGCGGCACGCTCCTTCTCCTCCACTCTTGTACACTGGCCGCACTCTTCTGGACAGGGTCTTCGGGACATGGCGACAGCGTTACCGTGGCTCTTCCCTCTACGATGTTCCGAGGTGAAGTCGTACTCCTGCAGCCTCTGGACCCAAACTGCTGTCTGGCCTTATGGTCGCACCGTCACCGTCACCTCGCTCCTCGCGGGGAAAATCATGTCTTCGTTCAAGACGACCCTGCAGATTCCAAGGCGCTCTTCGGGTTGATGGAGTATAACCTCTTCTCCGTTGAGCCGCAGGACCTTCCTGCCGACTTCGACCGTCGCCTCGTGGCTCCTGAGGGCATCCAGTCACAGAATCACCTCCTCAGCCACCTTCGCGACGAACACCGACAGACGCACGGCACTCCACCCTAAGGCCATCTCCAGCAAGGCCTCCTGCTCCACAGGCAAGGTGTCGTCCGATGCCGTGAGAAGCTCATATGGTCGGCTCGGCTTCCTCGTCGGCAAACCCTTCGCCACGTCAGGTCTGATGATGGTCACGGCTGCCCCAGTGTCCACCAGCACGCGGCACGGCTTCCCTCTCACCCAACCGTCCGCGATGAGGCTGTCATCCATACGCCAGTTAATGGTGCGCAGTGTCACTCGAGGGGATGGTGGTAATGGCGCCGACGTGCCCCTCCACGCTGGCCCTTACTCGTTCTTCCAGCTGCCCTTCCTGGTGTGGGCAGTCTCTCTGCAGGTGTCCGGGCTGTCCACACCTCCAACACAGGCCACTAGGTGTTCGCCGGCGTCCCTCGGCTGGTTTTCTGTCTCCGGCGTAGCGGAAACTCCTCGTTCTCGACGTCGGGATGGATGTTACCTTGGCCGCCTCCATCCTTAATGCCGCTGTCAGCGCCTCGTGGATGGTTTTATAATCACCGAGCATTAGGTGCTGACGAATCTCCGTGTCCCGTACCCCGTGGACAAAGTTGTAGGTCGCTTCCTGGGATACGAACTCCAGTGGCAGATCAACCAAGGCCTTGCTAGCCAGCTGCTCAATCGCCATGGCGAACTCCTGCAGCGTCTCCCCCGGCTGCTGTGACCTTGCCTTTAGCTGGCTGCGGTATGCTGCGGCTAAGCGGAGGTTCCCGAAACGATTCTCCAGGGCCTCCCAGATGTCCTTGGGCGCCGCCGTTGTCTGCACCGCGTTTAGGACTTCCGCGGCCCGTCCCTGGAGGCTGGCTATTAACTGCGTGGCCTCCTCCTCCGGTGACCATCTGTTGTGCTTGGCCACTGTGTCGAACTGGCGGCGGAAGACCGCAAACGTGGACGCGCCGTCATATTTCGGAGGTTTGACACGCGCCGATGTTGTGTCGCGTCCCGGTGCGTCGGCCTTCAAATCCTTCAACCTCCTGCCGACGACGTCCTCCACCATGGCGCTCAGGGACTTGACGCCGCTGTCGGCCTTTCCCTCCAAGTTGTTTACGCGGTTCGCAAGGTCTTCGACGTCTTCCACCACGGCGTTCAGGGTCTTGGCGTTATTGTCGGCCTTTTCCTCCAAATCATTAAGGCGGTGGTCTGCTTGACCCATCCGCTTGCCCAGCTTCGTGATGTCATCCCTCATGCCGGCCAACTGTTCCTCAAATTTGGTGGCGAGGACTTCGTTCGCCTCCTTCATTTCCGTGGCCAGACTGTCGTTCGCTGCCCTCATTTCTGTGATCAATTCGGTCTTTATTTCTTCCATCTTCTCGGTGAAGTTGTCGTTGGCCGTCTTCATTTGCTTCAGTTCCGCGGCCAGGTTATTATTTGTAGTCTCCAGCTTCGCGGCCAGGCTGTTATTTGCCGCTTCCGTTTTTGTTGTTAACTCGTTCATCTTCGCCAAAAGCATTTCCAATGCCGATTCCATGGCCGTAATGTTCGGTGATGTTATAGTCCCGCTTCCTGACACCAGTGTGACTTTGTGGGTTCGTGAAATGAGAAGTCCAATTGCACCACTTGAAAATGTTCTTTATTTCCACCGACTTACAGTTAAACACTTACCAATTACACAGAATTACGTAATGCACACAATTAGGATTCACCAGTTCGTCCGTTACAATTCCACTGTACGCTCACAATTACGTAAATTCTTCCGTTGCACAGTCTTCTCGTTCTTACACTAGCGCTGCACTTTTACTGCTGTTCGCCAAACATTGACTGACTGTCTCACTCCATTCACTCACTGCAGCCCTTTTTATAGGAATATCACCGTCTTCTAGAAGTCTCTGGATTAGATGGAACAGTCCGCAGGTTCGAGAACCTAAGGGGAGGGTAAAGAGACGGCTCAGTGGCCCGCAATCCCCCTCAGTTAGTGACAGAGACTAATGGGAGGCGTGGCTCGGCTGCCTCTGGTTTCCTCCCAGCTGTTGCCGGTCGTGCCTTCCGCTAATTGGGTGACAATATAAATGAAGTGGCAACATCGTATTACGAGCTAGTAGTGGTGGTCTTAGAGTCATTAACAGAAGGGAGCGTGATTAGAAAAATTTTTGGTAGCTGAGTAGGACATCCTCCACAGGATCTTGGACACTTCTGGACTTACAGCAGATGGGGCAAGGCGCAAGTGATATGAATGAGGCATTATTGATTGCCTCAATGATAGAATCACGTGTTATCGCGCAGTATAAGCTACAAATACGTTAACTTCGGATATTTATATATTGATTTACATTGGTCGGTAACTTCTAGATTTAGGCGAATTCTTAAAAAGTCCTTAAACGTTTCAAACTTAGATTCCCTGTCATCCTTACTTTTATTACACACCCACGCATACCCTGAGATAGGACTTAGCTCGAGACTAAGGTTAGTAAAATACTGCTTCAAAATTGGCGAAGAATCGTGAGGTAGAATAATACCGCTATGCAATTCAAGATGTGCGAGTACAATCATTTGTAAAGAAAATATGCTATACACAGAGAATTTTAATATTTTTAAATATAAGTATGAATTTAACATACCTGTAAAAACAAGCTCAAATTGGCACCACAATAAGTTAATTGTTACAACTCACAATTTTTTTCTAAAAATGATCATTTTCGAGAGCATTTCAATATAAGGGCTAGTTTACGGTGGGGGATATTTTAAAAATATTCATCTCGCATCTGGAATTTTAATACAAGGATTGATATTCAACCGACTATTCGTTTTAGACATATGCTGTTTTAACACATACATGCATACACACACACATACACACACACACACACACACACACACACACACACACACACACACACACACACACACACACACACACACACACACACACACACACACACACACACAATTTTGGTGTTTTGCTCTGTAAATCTTAAAACTTGTCTTTCTGGAGAATTCTGGATTTCGAATTTTGGGGTGGAATACGTTCCTATTATGTTCATGGTAAGGCAAGTAAAACGAATAAATAAAAATATCGTCCATGGGTATGTTCAGGATCTTCCAACGGTGCCACAAGAAGATTTAACAAAGATTTCTTATCCAAAATTATTATTTAACCGAAACGTTTTCGTTATTTTTTATTTACTCATTAATGTCTCTAAAGTTTTGTATTAAAATAAGTTATGTTCAAGATAATTACATAACAAATAAAATGAATACTTCTAATTTTCTAGGAAAATAGGAAACGTAGTCCTCTTGACTCGAATCAAATTTTCGTTAGCCGACAATCCTTAAGGGACAAGACAAAAGCTTACCTCATAAAGATGTGACGTTGTCTTTAAAACTCAGAATTCTTTGCAACTAACTTTTGTGACGTTGGTAATGTATTTCTATTTACTAGTTTGAATGTTTCAGTAGTTTGTGCATTCTGAAACGGTTTCAAATTGTTACTGGACATCTAATGGAAATAGTATAGAGCTTCGTCTCACTATATAAAGACAACCATCGCTTGTCTCCTGCAACCCTTTGTACCACGAAATGTGTCATGAAACATGTCTGCTAAAATGTATTTGCTTAACATTTCATAATATTTCATACTGGTATATTACCACTCTGTGCAGAGCTCCAAAGTTATTTATTTAAAACTAAACTATGAAACTCAATCCTGTGCTGAAACATTTGTCGTGTGTATCTTTTCGGCTATAGAAAATGAGAGGTCTTCCGGATAGACTTTGATTAATTAAAAATTCAAATATGTATATACTTCTATCCTTTGTTAGATCTTCAGATTTCTATGAGTTTAAGCAGTCTGTATGTATCGTGAGACTGCTAGGGTAGTAACCAACGCTGTTGAAAATTGCTAAATCCGGCTCCGTGACAAGGTCAGCGTCCCTTTCTTCGGCGGAGGGGGATTCCTTAGACATAAAGGATATGACGTCATTGAGAAAACACGAATTTTGCAAACCGTTTAATATTGGAATGAGAAGGTCAAAAACCCATATCGGATGAGTAGAGAAGGAGGAACTCATACGAAATAACAGTCGTTATGTATACGCTAGAGGCATTCAGAGAAAGAAAGAAGATGATGAAAGAAGAAGGGTGTACACAAAGAGGATACCTACCTCGTGCGCAAGAGGATGATAGGAAGCTGAAGAGGAGGAGGGACTTTGTCTATATAATGAGTAGTTTGAAGACGCATGTGCTGTTGTCTGTTAACAGAGGTGTGTGCCACTGGTGACCATCAACATGGAGGTGCTAAAATACATGACCTTTCTGCTGACCGTGTCAGTGTACCTTGCACATAGTGAGGAAGTAGGTAAGTCTTCTTTTCATAAAGTCTTTCCTAATTTATTTCATTATTGTTTAGAGAAAGAATGTGTAATATTTGAGTATTTTTGTCATTATCTTAGCTTAAGAGAATTCTCTCAGAATCCTTCCTAGATATAATATTCCTGCAGAAAGCAAGTCATATCGCTCCATTCTTCCAAAAATTATTCACATAATTGCAACATATTTCTTCTTTCTTTATATACTTCTTTCCTTTTCATATAAGAATTATTATTTCTTGAGGTTAATAAGTTATCTATGTCAATATACTTTTTGGAGCTAAATTATCTTTTGTGCTTATTCAAGTGGTTTATTGCGTTTATTGCTGTTTATTGCTGTAAAGTAGCATACCTTTCCTTTAATTAGCGTACTCCAACGTAAGTCATATCGAACGATGAATAAAATAGATGAAATGATTCTGGAAATGAGACCTCGGTCCATAACGAACATTTATTTTCCAGGATAAAGGAAAATTCCGATGTAAACCTTATCCAGATAACTCATTCAAACCGAGATTCGAACACGGGACTTCTTGAATGTGAGGCAAACACCTTACCCCCTATACCACAAATGCCAGCGAGTAGCATCATGTGCTAATGGGCCAAACGAACTCAAATGTTGACCATTCTCTCCATATTATTTCACACTGTGATTTATATTGGTGTGACTACGTAAATTTACGTCGCAGACCTTTTAAGATAATTATTTGGAATAATTACTATTAATTCTGTATATTTGTTAATAGCTAAATGCTTTTTGGAGGATATATTTCAATAACTTGCCAAGCATTATGTTGGAGAAACAAACTTACTTATTGATTTATAATTTTAAACTCAAATGACATAATTTCCTGAAATCTGCATCTGAACTTGAGATGTATAAAACGACATCTGATGTGGATCAAACCTTACTTACTGAAACCCTCAGGCACCCCTGAGGATTTTTACAACTCATAGGATACTTTATTACTTTCAAAAACTACTTTAATATCACTTTCAGCCTTCTCAAATAAATATCGATAATTTGATCAATTTGGACCAATTTTTTTCACTTGTGTTGCAATAATTGGCAAAACATTAAGTATAATTTACAGCCTTAAATAATAGTCAGTGCTTGTTTTCAACTCTACAAAGGTATGACCGATGAGGTCAAAGCTTTGCTCACTTACATTTTACTGGCGGACAAGTTTATTGGTTAGCTTATCAACATCACAAACTGCTCTTTAGTTTCATTTTAAACCCATTGGATACAAATCTGCACCATCTGATTTATTTGGAAAACAACCTTCTAAACGTGGACTATAGTATCCTATGAGCTCTTTGTTTTTTTTTTTTTTCTAAGGCTTTCTAAGCCCTTTTCAAACCCATAGGTAATTTGACTGATTCGGAAAGTCTAGAATCCCCCAAATGGTTTGGCTGCCTCATACATGTCGTAAACTGACTTCTACCACCTTTTTTTAACGCATTTCATTTAGGATATTCACGTTTTAAAACCCGGTGAATATCATTGTCTACATTACGACATTCAGAAGCTAACCTGAATTATTATGTACCAATAACCAATATTATGTACAACTTTTATATGTACACATGCCAAATATAAAAATATATGCATGTAAAGGCAAAATAGCTAGTTTACAAAAGTTATCCTAAAAAGCCAGGGACACGACTGTTCGGAAGCTAGAAGGCAGGAAAGTGCTAGTTTTTCTAGTTGATACGCTTCTGAACGACTGCAAGACGTAATTATTACCCATAAACGTTTGTCAAGCTTTTTCAAATCTTCCTCCTCCCCTCTCACCGCAAAAAATAAATGCTTCATTGTTTCTTTAATATTTTGAAACATTTCAACTACAAAATTGAAGCGACTTGCTGAAAATAATCATAAACATTTTAGGGAGTTACCCTGTATAAACTACACTTAAATTTATACCGATTTGAACAAAATTTTATATGAAGAAATAATTCTAATATAAAGGTAAAATTTCTGCTGCATTATGCAGAGATATCTGAGATGTTTCAATACAGATGGACGAATAAAGTGCGCGCAAAAGCGCTAATAGGCATAGTAATGAACATTCCCAAAATTGCTTTTAAAATTCATAGTAGATTTGAGCATTCTGCTCAGATGACTGCAAATATTACTGAAAACGCATGGTATGAACTCCTAAGGTATAACTACATTAAATTTTTCAGAAATGAATAATGATTTTGAACCAATTTCAGGAAGCACCGCTTTTATGCTTGAATTGAAGCAGAGTTTCCAAAGATTAGTAACTTCCACTGTTGGGAAGTACAGTGAGATAAGATGATGGACGTATTTCCTGAAATATACTGTAATCAAATTCGACAAGATGACAATGCTAATAACAAGAGAACTAGTTTGTCTTCCACTTGAGTTACGATGCGTGACTATGAGTCAACAATGGTTACTAAGGCTTTCACTTGAGAGAATGACCTTGAATACTAATATCCAACAAGACATAACATGACAAACGAATTATTATCCTCTGTAGGTTAACCGCGGAGCACGAAAATTAGAGAAAGTGAAGTGGTGTAATAATACCATCGGTACTTGCGAACGTACTATACGTAAAACAATTGCATAACTATGCCCATCTTGAGTTATAGCAGTGCAACTTTTGACCTAGAGCAAACCAGGGCAGAGACTTACAAAGTAGGAGGTATAGGTTGATATTTTAATTCTGATTTTTTTTTTCTTTTTTCAGTGAAAAGGTTTTCAATGTGTTAGGCTTAGCTTAACAATGAAAAAAGGAGTTCCAGCATAACTAACTAAACGCCCAATATTGAAGTTCGCTTTGTGTATCACTTCTTATAACTAACTGTGTTATGGAATTCCATAAATTCTTACACTAAGCGGCAAATTTGTGTTGCAGAAAGTATAAATCAACGGCAGTGATCATATTGGCTATTCACTAGAAATGACGCATAGGACACTTTTCCTTTAAACTTCCGTTAATTATGAATCCTACACTTTAGTTTAATGTAGTGTGCTCAATCGATCAGTGATCGTCGATCACACGAATATATTCGGGTATATATCCAGCTAAGGTCGTGATATAAGATCTGGTTGTTAAATGATTAAACATTTTAACTTGTTTAGAGCCCACAAAACTTTTAGCACAACCAATGGTAATTTATCATTTAAACAGAAAATATAAATTTAAGTAATTCTCAACTTACTGAAGAATCACAGGTTTTTCCGGAATATATCTTATATTAGTTTCATTTTAGAGCTGTTTACACTTTTATTTATACAGTCAACATGGAATTTATTAGTCAGTTGCTTAGTTTTAGTAGACAAATGATGGCTACTTAAAATGATAATCAATGATGCCAATTATCTTAAATTTGAAACAATTAGGATAGTTCGCGATCTTTGACGTAAAAGGTTTTAAAGACATAATATGACTTCTTAATAATTAATCTCTGTAATTTTATTTTTCTTACAAAAGAACAACACTATTTATCTATTTTTCCTGTTCGAAAAATGATTAACAATTCATAAAAGTTAATTCTATATAGAGGAATAAAAGCGAGATGTTCTGAAATATTACTAGGTTAGAGATTTAGTTTAAACCAGGCCTACACTTTACATTAAAGTGTAATGAGTCTTCAAATGTTTCTCGAGATGTCATTCAAACAGTATGAAATTTCAAGGCCAACACACAGCAGCTCTTTAAAACAACAGGCTATCGATTTGTTATACCTAGAACGAAGTGTATAACGCAATTATTATATCTACACACATTTATCACTATTATCATAAAAAGACAAAAAGACGTAAAACGGAGAGATAAAATAATCAATAGCGAATAGAGAAAGTCATGTGAATATAATTGTTATTTTCCAAATTGTTACCTTCCAAGGTGTTAATAATTTAAAAACATCCCAAGACCAGGCATCGGTAGGAGCTGCAAAAGTTAATGTGTGAAGTTAATAAGTGTATTTAAGCGGATGTACTGCAGTTTATAATAAAGGTGCATGATGCGAGCTGTTAAATATTGAACTGTTCATTAATATA
Organism: Mantis religiosa; assembly: GCA_030765055.1. Lineage (NCBI taxonomy): Eukaryota > Metazoa > Arthropoda > Insecta > Mantodea > Mantidae > Mantis > Mantis religiosa. The sequence continues at coordinate 107,018,375 of CM060953.1, read as the reverse complement.
AATGCAGCTAGATAGGCATCTGCACGAAATAAAGAAAAAAGTGCGGAGGATTTCACAGAAATGAAAAACATTCCCGCAAAACATAATTTGGAGCGTTTACTGTAATGTTAAATATGCATTAAAATGTTTTCCAAATTATTTTTGCAATTGAAAATAAGTATATAAGAAATTGTGGCGGATATAACTAATATGTGTAATAGGTATAGTAGCATGTTTTTTTTTTGTTTGTTTGTTTGTTGATACATGAGCTTGTTTCTTCCTTGTTCTCAGCTTAGAATCTTCATAGGAATTCCTTTCTGTTAAGAAAGGCTCTTTGTAGGTTTCTACCAAAACTTATTGGTGAATAGAAGCAAACACTACAGAGAATATCTTAACTTGCTATCTACTGCAGAAATAATCCCGTGCTAAATTACCATTTTAGTGGCTCAGAGAAAGTGTTTCATTGCATTAAACGTACTTTTATTTTGGGATTATGCTAGAATGAAGGACAGATCATAGTGGCTTTAAGCGGATTCAACAACAGGTTAAAGTGCCTCTTTCTTTTTCCTCAAGTACTAAAACTCTACATGCTACTGCCGAGAGATAAATAAGCTACTTTCTCCGAGAGCTAAATGCATTTCTTGCACCACAAATGTACGATAGTCTGGATACAGATTACCCCTATCGTTTGCTGTGTTTACACCGCGAGCAGAAACCAATTTCAAGTTACTTTCCTTAGTTGATACGGTATGTGAACAGGGGCCATGTTTGGATAGAATTCGAAAATCATTGCCATCAGGGAATATAGTCGAATTTAGTACGGTCGCAAGTGTGTTCTTTGATGTCTAGCTTAAAACATACGCTGTATACTGACGCTATATCCTAAATTTTACAACTTATTTGATGAATTAAGAGTGATATAACACCTCTATAAGGAAGGGAAATGCAAATCAACATTCTGTAAGCCTGTTTCTTATTGAAATAGGAACATGATTTTAAGTTGATTTAATTTTTCATTTAACAGTTATTAAAATTGGAGGTCATAGTGTGTTTATTTATTAACAGTTTTAAAATTCGAAAGTAGAGTTGTGTTTATTGACAATGCATTTCTGATCTTTTTCTATGTTTATTTAAGTTGTTCCCCTCTCTCTCCATAGATGGAGGGCAAAAAGAATATGCAGGGTGATATGTATTCAAAGTTGGTGTTGTAGCAAAATATTATTTTAAACTTCTCAATTGACATTCCAATTATTTTCGTTGTGTTATTTACATCTAGTTTAAGTGAACACTACATCTTCTGGAAAGCTCTGAGTTGATGGTTAAATGATATTATCAACTGTCAATTGCATCGAGGTCATATTTGATATTTTCTCCTTTCTGTAAGTTTTTCTGAACAAAAAGCTTTGGAATGCAGGTACATAATCTTTAACATTCTTGTAAGTTTCTTAAGTAAGCAAAATTGTGGGAAGAAAAACAGAGCAAATGATAGGTGGAGAAGGGGTTTTAATATTGTTCTTTCCTTCAGAAACATCACTAGTATAATTTTTACTTTCTCTACTGTGTACTTATGGTATGTAGAGAGAGCATTGTATTGCACCAGAAATAAATGTATTGGGGACCCTAAGTTCAAAATAAGAGTTTTGGAAAAAATATTCCTTGCGTGCATGTGTTGCTTGTGAACATAAACGAAAAGTCGGTTAAGCGGAAACTTCATATTTAAGTTCAGATCCTACCACGGCTGCCACATGAAGTTTCTGACGCAAATCTCTCCACTCAAACTGTCTTTGCATGGTATATTTGAGTTATTCTTACTCTCTGAAACACGGCTCTAAGAAGGTTAATTAAAATACCACTCTTTAAGTTGTTTAAAATTTATACTAAAAATTTTATGCTAATTCCTTTTCTGCTAATTCACGCCTTTGCTATAATTAATGAGAAGTAAGAGGACGTCAAAATATACAAAGATGCAGTTCTCGTGGAAGCAAACAATTTATGCCAGCTTAAATGTTTTATGACTAATCATTTCCAAGAATTTTGTTGTTGCTTTGACTTCTCAATATATGTTTATTATATATATTTCTCAGCTATCTTTCTTTCTGCCTTCCTACCTTTCTTCCTTCCATTCATTCATTCATTCATTCATTCATTCATTCATTCATTCATTCATTCATTCATTCATTCATTCATTCATTCATTCATTCATTCATTCATTCATTCATTCATTCATTCATTCATTCATTCATTCATTCATTCATTCATTCATTCATTCATTCATTCATCCATTCATTCATTCATTCATTCTTTCATTCATTCATTCATTCATTCATTCATTCATTCATTCATCCATTCATTCATTCATTCATTCTTTCTTTCTTTCATTCATTTCTTCTTTCTTCCTTTCGTTCTTTTTTACGTATTTAATTCCTTCTTTTCTTCGCTCTTTACTTCTTTTCATTATTTCTTCCTTGATTCATCTTCCTTTCTCCTTTATCCCGCCCTTCCTTTCTTTCTTTCCTACTTTTTCACTTATTTCATTCCCTCTTTTAATCGCTCTTTACTTTTTCATTATTTCTTCCTTGATTCTTTCTTTTCTCCTTTCTCCATTTATTTCTTTCTTTCCTTCTTTCTTTCTTTCTTTCTTTATTTCTTTCTTTCTTTAATTCCTTCTTTCTTTCTTTTTTCTGTCTTCCTTTCCTTTTCTGTCTTTCTTTCGTTCGTTTATTTTACTTATTTCATTACTGCTTTTCTTCGCTCTTTACTTTTTCATTATTTCTTCCTTATTTCATTTTCTTATTTTGTTTCTCCCTTTTTTCTTTCTTTCTTTCTTTCTTTCTTTCTTTCTTTCTTTCTTTCTTTCTTTCTTTCTTTCTTTCTTTCTTTCTTTCTTTCTTTCTTTCTTTCTTTCTTTCTTTCTTTCTTTCTTTCTTTCTTTCTTTCTTTCTTTCTTTGTCTCTTTATGTCTTTCGTTCTTTTTTACTTATTTCATTCCCTCTTTTCTTCACTCTATTTTTGCATTATTTCTTCCTTGATTCATTTTCTGTTCTCCTTTACCCCTTTCGTTCTTTCTTTCTTTGTTTTCTTCTTTCTTTGTTTCTTTCTTTCATTTTCGTGTTCACGCTAAGAGAATTTAATTTGAAAACCATCACATAGTGATCAGCTTTGACCATCGCTTTAGCATGTTAATTTAAATTATTCTTATATTCTTATACTACGTTCTTCTCGTACTTTTGATCTGTAAATGAGTAACAAAGATCGAGCTTTACACATTACTTTGATAGAAGAATAAAATTTGTGTGAAGTTTGTAGAAGAGTATATAGGGAAACTCTCGTGAATGCAACACATCAAATTGGTTCCTTCTTTCCTTTTTGCAAATAGATGTAAACATTTGTTTACAACAGTTGTTTACTTAATTGCTTTCTGTCCAAAGAGCTTATTGATCTTGTAAAAGATTCCATTTATACTAACATTTGCACTCTAAGGTATGTTCCTAATGACTATGATTTCCACTATTACGTAAAATTAGAAAATAAAACATGTTGCAGTCTAATTGGGATCTGTCAAGCGAATAAATCAATTAATGAAAGAAACCATAGTGCATATTCCTCTAGACTCCTTTGACCTCTTAAGACCATACTGCATTTAGCTTGTTAAGAGGAAAGGGAATCTGTAGTTAAAGCCCTTTTAGGCAATCTGTCTTTATTAAGGATGGAATTCGAACAGTTCAAACACCATGCAACGTACCACCTCCAGTCATAGATGAAGAAATATCAAATATGAATTTAGTGTTGTGAATGTTAGCTATAGTCTGGCTGTATGAATTTCCTACAGAAAACTAATATTAAAAGAAATTCGAATTAAAAAAAGTCTTTTTTATTAGTGGTATGTTGAAATGGAGGAATTGTGACTATCGTAATAACGGGAAGAATATTATAATTCTTTCTAAAGCGATTAGTTTACGTTATGTGGAAACGTGCACGTTCATAGGATTTTTCTTCACACGGAATTTAAGAAGTTAACCTGTGCAGATTTAAGAATCACAGTTCAGTTTTCACGAAAACAATTAATTTGAAGTTCTTATGCAGCCTATCACACGAATATTCCATCTTAGAAGCGCAATAAGGCATCTTTCGTTCACTCGTCATTTATGATCAGCTAGTAGGAATTCGTTCACGCAAATATTGTGTAACAAAACGTGAAACGACTGTAAATTA